>JAJPUD010000366.1:288893-348449 GCA_023553655.1 Myrmecobius fasciatus
TCTCTCTCTCTCTCTCTCTCTCTCTCTCTCTCTCTCTCTCTCTCTCTCTCTCTCTCTCTCTCTCTCTCTCTCCCCTACACATATGCCTTTGATTTTCATGTTTTCTCATTTTATCCTACCTGTCTGCATGTCTCTTTCCAGTGTCTTTTGCTCATTTATCACCTTTGGGTTCCCTCCATTATTTCTCCCCTTAACCCTGAACACCAGGGTCTTCCCATACCCTCTTTTCTCTCTATCCTTTCCATCAAGGATCATATCAGCTCCCAATCCCCATGAAGATGACTCTCTTTTTGACATATCTTTAGTTCTAGCCCATATCACAGCTGCCTGGGAGACACAATTTTCCTATAGATACATGGCGTTCAATTTGTCCAGAGCACAGTAGAGCTAACCCAGACCTTCTGTGGGGCCATTCGTTGCTTTTTTTTTCTCTCTTTGTGTTACCAGCACACGGGGCCATGCATGTAGTAAGTACTCTATAAATGCTTTGGGGAATGAGCAAGGAAAAGCAAGAATATTTGGGTGGTGCCAAATTTAGTAAATATTTCCATTACAAATCCTAAAGCCAATTGAGTCAAACCTTATCTTATGATAATTCGTAGAGAATGTTGACAGAGACTTTAGATATTATGCCAGTGGCTGCCTATGGGATTGCCTAATGAGACAGAAAGTGATGGAGGATGGGGAGGGCAGAGGAAGGGAGGCTCCTGAATTTTTACAAAGGGAAGACTTTTATTTGTCCTCAGAAAATCAAACAAATGTAGTAAAGTCCTAGATCATTTACATCATTGATATTGTTTGGAAATTATGTTTCCCAGGGTTGTGATTTAGTGTGGGTATTTCTCATAGGTATCTAAGCAGCATATGAATAAAATCCCTAGGAGGAAGGTCCCAGGTTCAAATCCTAAAATCAGCTACTTCCTAGCTCTATGGGCCTGGGCCACATCACCACACCTCTTTGTGACTAAGTTTTCTTATCTGTACAATGGTGACAATAACAACACCTATCCTCTAGACTTGTTGAGAGAATCCCATGAGATAACCTATAATAATTGAATTATTAATTATTGTCATTTATCATTATACAATTATTATATATTATTGGATTATTATTAATTATTGTTATTATTTTATTCTACAAAGTTAATGTAAGAAAAAAAACCCTCACAAAAATAGAGTCTAGAGAGGAACAGGGAGCCAAACTGTGGAGTTTCTTCCTTTTCTGTTTTCACAAAGAATATCGAGTACTCTAAAATTAGTGATCTTTTCCCAACAAACCAAGAAGAATAGACTTTTCTAAAACATTGCCCAGGGGAGAAACTTGTTAAATATTTGGGATGCAGAGAACAACCTTCTTCCATACAGAATAACAATAAATGCCCCATCAGAGGGCAACAGAAAAATGAAGAAAGAACACCAGATTTTGGATTTGTAGGCAAAAGGCCATCAAGTTGTAGCCCCACATTTTACAGCAGTCACAGAGTCCCAAAGCAGCCCTAGAATGATTTGTCATAATTCAAGAATTCAATCCTGATGCCTCCTCACAGCAATTCTACTTTTAAAAAAAAGCAAATTCCCCCCCCCAAAAAAAAAAACAAACAAACAAAAAAACCCAACAAAACAATCTTAGTCCAAAGTCCCAACTCAGATAATGGATATATAAGAGCGTGATTGTTCATGCTAAAAGAGGATTCTTTATTTTGTAAAAACAAATATAACTGAAGGGTGTGTGTGTGTGTGTGTGTGTGTGTTCCCAGATAATGATTGGATTTATTGAGCTTTTTTATAATTCAGCCTTGCTGGACAGCTGGAGTTGCTGGGGACCAGAGTCAGGACCAGCTACTTTGGGAAGAGTTGAGACTTTATTGTGTATCCTGTTTTGTTTTGTTTTGTTTCCCCCACATCCGCCCTTTTATTTCGCATTTATAATTTATAAGGCTTTTGCGTTTTTGTTGTAGTTACAGACATTGTGGGTTAATGCCTGAATAGTTTGGCAGAGAGCCAACCAAAATGTTTAGTGGGAATTAAAAAAAAAGATAGACTTTTCTTCTTTTCCTTTTTTAAAATAAAGCTTTTTATTTTCAAAACATATGCATAGATAGTTTTTAACATTCACCCTTGCAAAACCTTGTGTTCCATTTTTTTTTCTCCATCCCTTTCCCTCACCCCTTTCTCCTAGATGGCAAGTAACAAATATATGTTTAAACATGTATAATTCTTTTATTTAACTTTCTACAAATATGATACACAAGAAAAATCAAGGAAAAAAGGGAAAAAAACAAATGAGAAAAAACAAAATGCAAGCAAACAACAACAACAAAGTGAAAAAGTGTTGTGATCCACACTTAGTTCCCTCAGTCCCCTCCCTGGGTGCGGGTGGCTCTCTCCATCACAAGACCACTGGAATTGTCCGGAATTACCTCGCTGTTCAAGAGCCACATCCATTAGAATTAATCATCTTATAATCTTGTTACTGTATACAATGTTCAATTGTTTTTTGTTGATTTTACTCACTTTGCTCAGCATCAATTCATGTAAGTCTCTCCAGGTTTTTCTAAAATCATCCTGCTGTGATCGTTTCTTATAAAATAGTAATATTCCATAACATTCATATGCCATAACTTATTCATCCATTCGACAACTGATGGGCATCCACTAAATTTCCATTTTCTTGCTACTAAAAAGAGGACTGCTACAAATATTTTTGCACATTTGGGTCCTTTTCCCCTTTTTATGATCTCTTTGGGAAACTGGTCCAATAGATATACTACTGGATCAAAGGGTGTGCACAGTTTGATAGCTCTTTGGGCATAGTTCCAAATTGCTCTCTAGAATAGTTGCATCAATTCACAATTCCACCAACAATGCACCAGTGTCTTAGTTTTCCCACATCCCCTCCAACATTTATCATTATCTTTTTCTTTCATCTTAACCAGTCTGAGAGGTGTGTAGTGGTATCTCAGAGTTGTCTTAAATTGCATTTCTATGATCAATACTGATTTAAAGCATTCTTCATATGACTATAAATGATTTTAATTTCTTCATCTGAAAATTGTCTTCATATCCTTTGACCATTTGTCAATTGAATAATGGCTTATATAAAAGCTAGACTTTTCTAATGTTGAGGTAGGGAAGCACACTTCTGGATCACCCTGCCCAAACTTCTCATTTTGGGAGGAGACCAGTGATTTAATCCTTTGTGAAAGTTCCTTCCATGTGTGGGTGGCTTCTTTAGTGGCTGGTAGCCTTTGTACCTTAGGTAGGCCCTGCAAATGTTAGGTGGCTTCTTCAGGCCAACAGTATCAGTTAATGGCAGAGGCAACACTTGAATCCAGGTCTTACTGATTCCTGAGCTTGCCTTATTTTCATTATCCCACACTTTCTCTCTCCCATTTTACAGGTTAGGAAACTGAGGTGCCAAAGGAAAAGTTGACTTACTCATATGGGAATGGAACAACTATCCATTCATTGGGCAATAAAATCAGAATCTTGGAGAAGTGTTTTTGTATTTCCATTTTTAAAATCTAAAAAAAACTGAAGGAGCTATACTCATGTGTCAACATTGAATATATTAATGATAATTGTAGTTAGATTTCCTTCATACTAGTATTGAGAAACTTACCACATGTATTTGTAGACATTTTTAAATGATTTTATTTGTTCAATTACTCTAAAAATTGGTGCTTTAACTTTCCCTAATTAAATGATAGGGAGTCTGGGTAGTCTGCAATAAATAACAGCTAGCGTTTATGTGCACTTTTACAGACTGTGAACATCGACTGTTTCTCAAAAAACCTCTGAGGTAGGTACTTCAGGTCTTAGTATTATTGCAGATGAAGAATGTGGTTATTAAAGGTCTTGTCCATTATCCCAACTAAGCAGCAGAAAGCAAATTTAGACTTGGGGTTTTCCTGGTCCTGAGGGCAACACACATTGTCAACATGGGGGAACAGGAGTGTTAAACCCATGCCTTGCCCTCATAACAGCTGTGTGACCTTGGAAAAACCATTTAACCACTTTGGGCCTCAGTTCCAACATCTACACAATGAGACTGGATTAGAGAATCTAAAGTTTCTTGAAGGTCTGTCCTAATTCTTTGGAAAGTTGCACTAGAATGGTTTGTCATGAATATGTGCAAGAGCCATCAAACAGTTAATGGAAGATGAGTGAGTTTTTGACATGATTCTGCCATATGTAAATGCAAGAACACATCCATTTATTATTTATATATTATATATAAAGAAAACTTTAAATGAGATGTAAATCAAATTGAATTTTGATAAATCGAAAATTTTCATTATAGATCATTTCACTGAAATTGGATTCACTTTATTGGAGTCACAGTCTGCTGTCTAGTCAAGGTCAGCCACCAAAGTATCCTTGTGAGCTTTGGGAATATATATATGCCTCAGTTTCCTCATCCAGAAAATGAAAGTTTGGATTTGATGATCTATTAAAAAAAGTCCTTTAAATTCTGAGATTCCTTGATTCAGTTCAAAGGAGAGAATGCAAAAGAGAGCCTAAGAGATGGCCTGGGACTTGCTTACCTTCTGTCTTTATGCTTCTATTATTGCAGATTTTACATGAGGCAGTTAATGCCCAGCTGTGAAATTCTGTCAAGGGCTCCTTATAAACATTCTCTTGGAAAAGCAGATTATAACGGACCTCATTCAGCAGGAGAATGTCCAATGGCCCAAGATTAGCTCTGATCACATGATTATTGATAATTTAGAAGGAAAATAATCCCCTTGACAATGTTCATCAAGAGTACTGAAGGAAATAGCCATGAAACTCCATCTTGGGTCATTGCATAAAATCCTTCCTACCAAAAGGACCTGCCTTTGTTCCACTAAAATACTCTGAAATGACATTATGGAAAAATTTGATAGTTATTTTTCCCAGTCCAGTGACCTTCTACAGACTCATTCCCCCTTGAAAGGCTACATGGTTTAGGATATTAGAAAAACCATTGGAGTCAAAAGATCTGGACCCAAATCCTGCCCCTGAGATTTACCAGCTACGTGACATTGGGCATCTCTGATGTTGAGTGTCTGTGATTTTAACCACACCTCTCTTTTACACATTGTATATTTATGGGCCTTTACCTGAGGGTTTTGTAGCTTCAGGGATAGTTGTCAGAGTTTTCTACCTTCAAGCACTGGGGATCATCTATCTGCCATGATGAGACAACTGGGGAAGAGTTTAGGAGAGGGTTACTAACACTACTACATTATTATTGTTTTTTTCTTTATGCCTTGCAGAGGCAGTCAGAATCCCTAGTTAGCTTGCTCCCAATTCACCATGCTTCTGCCTACCTTCTCGCTATTGGTCTCTGTTGTACTCTTCCCTTTTCTCCTTGTCCATACTTCTCTCTTTAATCATCAAGAAAACCTCCACACTAGCATTTTTTGAAAGAACATGACCATCCATTGTCTTATAATTCCACTTATCCCTTTGACTTCTAGGCTCAATAAGGAGAACTTGGAATAATGGCATGAGTGCTGAATTTGGGAAACACAGGAATTGAGTTTGAATTTCAGCTCTGCTATTTACTTCCTCTGTGATCTTGAAAATCACTAAATCTATTCGTTCATTTATTTATTTAAAAAAGGAATCACATTTTAAGTTCCAAACTGTCTCCTTCCTTTCTTCCTTCACTAGAGAAGGTCACCACTTGACACAGAAATAGGTAGGTAGATAGAAAGATACATGCATACATAAGTATATATAGATGCAAATAGATATAGATATATATGTAAAAGCTTAATATCCATACTTTTATCACTTCTTTCTCTAGATGTGGATAGCATCTTCCTTCATAAGCCTTTTGTAGTTATTAAAATATTTATAACACTCGGAACAACTTAGTCATTCACAGTTGTTCTTAGAACAATATTACTATTATTCTGTAGAACATTTTCTTCTGTTTAATTGAACATTTCATGTATTTCCATGTTTTTCTAAAATCAACTAGCTCATTATTTCTTACAGCACACTAATATTCCATCATGATCATATACTATAACTTGATCAACCATTTCCCAAATGATGGGCCTTTTTGTAATTTCCTGTTCTTTAACACCACAAAGAAAGTCACAATAAAAATTTTAGAACATTTATGTTCTTTTGCTTTTTTCCCTGCTTACTTTGGGAAATGGACCGAATAGTGGTATTTCTAGATCAAAGGACACATACAGTTTCAGAAATCTTTGGGCATTATAGGCCTGAGTTTAAAATGAGGGGCCAGATTAGATGAACTTTGAGGACCTTCTCACTGTCCCTCTGTTTTTCCATGATCTCCTTCTCCTGGGCCACCACTCTCATATTCATTGTCTTTCTTAATGAGAATGTAAGCCTTTTAGCATATGACACCTAGTATATGGTACCCACTTAATAAATTGTAGTTGGCTGACTGAATTGCTTTCAGTATTTTTATCCCCAGCACATAGCACAATGCTTATCACATCATCACTATTTAATAAATGTTTATTTCTTCATCCATTCCTTCTCATCCTTATCAGTGGAATTCAGATAGAAATAGTCCTAAGGACAGGATGCTGTTCTGTTATTCTTTTCAGTTTAATGATCTGTGTCTCTTGCCTACGTGGGTTCACTGATGCCTTTGTGTAGCTGAATAAAAGTATGAGGATGTACGCTCAAATCTGCAGACTCCCTGAGAGTGCCTCTGGAATGATTCCAGGGCAGGCTAAATGACAGAAATGAAATGCTTCTCTCCCTTCTTCCCACATGACCTTAGTTAACTCTTCCAAGGCCTTATGTTTGGAGAGCCTTAAATATTCTGCATCCTTCTGTTGGGAGAAGATATTGTTCCTAAGTGTTATTATTCTAATGATTAATTTAGTAAACATTAAGTGCCTACTATCCTTGGTGTTAGAGATAGACAGAAATAAAAAAAAAAACTTCTTTTTTCAAGGAGCTCATCTTTTACCAGGGGATGGGAGTGGAGAAGGTACTATATATAAGTAATGGCCAGCAAAGTTTGGGGATGGGAGAGCACTTACCTCCTGGGGGTAGCAGGATGATTTCCTGCAGGAGTGGTACCTGAGCTAAGTTTTAAAGAAACCTAAGGATTGCATGTGGGGAGGTGAGTAGGTGGGGCTAAGTGGAGTGCACTCCCAGTTTGTGATTGGCCAGGGAGCTGTGAGGGTGGGGAGACAGCCAGTCTGAGCAAAACCAATTTGTGAAGATTGGGGGGAGTTACTGAGGTGATGTGGTCAAGACTCCAGTGTAGTAAACTGCCCCAGGTGGATCTACACTGAGACAGTAAGTGCTCTTCTATAATCCAAGTGGCTTCTGGGAGTCTCCAGTAGTTAAGTGGACTGAGGACTTGGACCGACAATTCTCAAAAGAATTGAAAAATAATGAGAGCCGCGTGCAAGAGTGCTTCAGATTACTAACCAGAGAAATGTATAACAAACAAAAAAAAATCTTGAGGCTTCACCCTGTCTCCAGCAAATTGGCAATTATGACAATCAGGGCAGTTGATGGTGAGGGAGCTGAGGAAAAATAGGGACACATTAGAGCCTTGTCTGAGCTGTGAATCAGGCCAGACAATTTGTAGTGACGCAAATCTAGTGACTAAAACATTCGTGCCCTTGGAGCCGGAGACTCCCTTACTGGACTCGTGTCCCAAGAAAGCCACAAACAAGGCCTCAGAATCATCAAAATATTTGCCGTGGCTCTATTGGTGATAGCAAAGAATTGGAAACAAAGTTGGTGCCCACCTGCTGGGTATGGTTAAACAAAGTGTGATTCACAAATATAATGAAATATTGCTGTGGTGTTAGAAATGATGAGTGTAATGAATGTGGAGAAGCAAACGAAGATCTACGTGAACTGATGCAGAAAGAAATAAGCAAAGCTAAGGAGACAGTGAGTGCAGCAATACAAACTGAAAGGATAACCATTCATACCCAAAATAAATCAGAAGTGGATGTTGCAAAATTATAAAGAACCAGCATGACTCGAGAAGAAATAGGAGAAGATACTGCTATGCTTTCCCTGTGCAGAGGTGAAAGGTCTGTGAATGTTGCATATTGCCACTTTTTGGTGAATTGATCAATTATGCTGATTTTTTTCTTAAAAAAAAAAGATACTAACATATGGGATGAATCTTGGGAAAAGAAATCCTAAGGGAAATGATTTTTAATATTTTTGAAATGTATTAATAAAATACTTATTTATTGTTTATAATGTACAAAATATACATAAATAATATATATTTATTAATATACATTCATAACAACTTATTTTTTAAAAAGGTTAAAAACAAAAACAAAATAAATAAATAAATGAAAAACAACTCGGTGAGATCTAACTGGGTTCCCTGACAGAGATTCTTGCTCTCTTCTATTCTTACTCTATTACTTTGGATCGGATTTGGTTCTGTTTTCATTTGGCTTTGTTCCTCCAATTGGATCCATTACCTTGAGGGCAGGGATTGTTCTTGTGGTCCCAAGGCTCTATGTGTCTAGAACGTTGTAGATGCTTACTATGTGTTTGAACAAACTAAAACCAGTGGATTTTTATGTGCTAGGACTGCTGGGCAATTAATTTTTTTATTCACATCTCAACATTTGAAAAAATTAATGAATGGGAATTATACTTGTAAACCTCTTGGGAATTCATAGAATCCACATTTGAGGGAGTCTGAGGTATGTCTCCTTAGTTCCACAAAAGTCAGGTTGTAGGTAGGTCCATTGGGAATCATTAACCTATCCTGGGAGCTCACTGAGCCTTTAGCACTACTGTTCCCTGAAGGGTAGTTCCAGATGTAAATGAGGTATGTAATGGGCCCACAGAGGACTTTAATAATTTCCTGAATTTATTCCTTGTTGCATGAACAGAACTCTGCTGATCACACAAGAGCAACCTTTGACTTCCTGGTCCTTCTCTTAGAGGTGGTTGGACTCGACCAATCCTGTGTTGAGCATTTTCCTGTAGCCTACAGGCTCCATAAAATATGGGATTTATACCCAATATCTCCTCTAGTTTGAAAATTTGTTGGAGTAAGCAAGAAGGACTGGTCTTTTGGGGAAAGAAATAATGAATAAATAAATAAAAATAATAGTTGACATTTCTGTAGTACTTACTATATGTCATGTACTATACTAAGCATTTTCATGATTATCTTATTTGATCTTCACAACAACCCCAAAAGATAGGTGCTGTTATTATCCCCATATTACAGGTGAAGAGACTGAGAACAATAAAATTTAGATCCTTTAGAGCCTTTTAAAGACAGTTTGAGTGCTGTACTTCTGAAGTATTGCATTTAATTTCAAGGGGCATGTTTTAGGAAAAACATTGGAAAGCCAAAGAGCTTGGAGGGGGAGCCCCAAGGTCATCAAATTCATTTAGTAGGATGACTGCTTGAAGGTGGGATGTATAGCTTGGAGAAAGGAGATTTAGGATGCACAGGACATAAGAGCTGTCTTCCAAGTATGAAAAAGCAATCATGTGGAAAAGGGATTAGACATGTTTTATTTGACTCTAGAAGGCAGAATTCAGAGAAATAAGAAGGAAGATCTCTGGCTAACAACTGACCCTGTCCCAAGTAAAATAGATTGCCTCAGGAAGTGGTGAGACCTTCATTGGAGAGAGTTTTAGGCAAAAACTGGCTGACCCCTTGTTTTGGATCTCCTAGGAGTGTTTTCAAAAAGAAAAGTATCAACTGGGGGAATGGTCATTGAGTTATCCCTGCTTTTCTGAAATTCTGCAATTGCTTCTCAGGGAGATTTTTTGAACATCAGTTCTCCTTTTATGATAGAGAGTTAACAATATAAAGCTGAATATGTTCTGAGATTTGAACATCAGTAGTCTGGAGCAGTGAGCTTCTAGGTGCATAGAATTTTGAACTTGGAGTTGGGAGGATGTGAATTCAAATCATATCCCTGTGACCATGGGCAAATCACTTAATTTCCCATTATCTGTGGAATAGGGATAATATCATCTTGCAGAGTTGTTGTAAGAATCCATTGAGATAATGGATGTATGATGTTTTGCCAACCTTAAAGTACTATTTACAAGCTAATCATAGCATCTGTCTCCCAGGTTTGTTGGGAGGATCAAAGGAGATCATTGTAAATGGCTCAGCATGGTGACTGGCTCAAAGAAATGAATGTTAATTATAATTACTACACAACAATTGCTGCTGCTGCTATTACTACTACTACTACTACTACTACTACTACTATTGCTGCTGCTGCTACTACTACTATTATTATGAACTTGTTGAATTTATGTCAGTATCTAAGATATATATACACACACGCATATTATATGCACACATATGTTATTGAAGCAGGGAAGCATATGGGTCCTAGAGAGTCCCATCAAAACTTAAAATACAATTGGGAAATTGTTTAATAGAAAAAAAGTGCAATAAAGTATGGGGAATAATTTGTGGGTTCCTAGTATGCAGCCAGCAGGGATCAGTGGCTACTTAAGTTTTACCCTACTGGCCTGAAGCTTCAAGAAATTAAGTGACTCACCCAGGATCAAACAGCATTAAATATGAGGTAAGATTTGAATCTAGGATCTTCCTGACTCCAGCCCAACATCTGTTTACTATATTCTGCTGCCTCTTCAGCTGTGGTATGGTCCATATGATTATAGTAAATGGATTTTCTGATGTCCACATATTTTTGTGTTACAAGCCAGATATGGTGGACAATTAAAAAAATTAAAAAAAAAACAAAACCTGAATTCTTGATTTTATTAGTATAAAAATGATTGCTCTGAGGAAACTCCCTGTCTAAATACAGGTCACTGCCTTCTCTGTCACTTAGTCAGAAGCTGGTCTTGAACCCCAAGTCCTTCTGAATTCCCTAAATCGATCAATCACCAAACATTCACTGTATGTTAGTTGAGCTCAGTGGTAAGCTGTGAAGGTACAATGAAAGACAAAAAAATCTCTGATCTCAAAGAGTGAACAATTTCCCAGCTCTTGCTCCCTCAGTAGCAAATAATCCAAAATGGAAAGAAAAATAAGATTGAAAAAATAAATCAGTTCCTTCCCCCCGTTTTCATTCTCTTGGAGGTCATCATCTGAATAGAATCTCTGATAGAAACTGTCTTGGGCTCAGCCTCAGGAGTAGATGCTTCCCAAGTTCCCTCCCTGCAAGAGTATGATCTTTTGATTAGTCAAAAATTAACAGAGAAGGAAACTTTTATTATTATTACTATTATTATTTTGGGGGTTTTCCAGTTGATTGATGAAATTGAAATGCTATGCAAGCTTCCAGTCAAAAATATTTCAAAACATTAGATGACCCATTTGTAATCATGTAGTGCAGAAATTCATTTTGCCTAAAGAATTGAATGTGTGAAGGTTTCAGTGGAATAAGCACTCTGTATTACTCATAAGCTGCTCTTGCCCTTATGCATTCAAATTTCAAATTCTCAAAGCAACTTCAAGAAAATGCAGATGACAAGGGCAGTCTGGCACCGGGCTAATGTGTGCTGCTTCTTACGCTGGCAAAAAGAAGCCTTCTGTCTTTTTACATTAAGCAATATGGCAAGGGGCCCCCTTGGGTTTGGGCAAGAAAAGCAGCAAAGTATTTTGGAAACGTTCCTCTACCAGCAGTGGATTTGGGAATAGTAAAGGGAAGTACAGACCTATTTTCAGAATGTCTGTTCAGAAAACAATATGGCTCTGATAAGGAAGTCATTTTAGAACCCAGGCTTTGGAGAGGGGCCTTTTGGGTTGCTCTGTTTTCTTACTTGTAGTTATAAGAGAGCAATTTTGTCAAAATAAAGAAAGCCAACTTTAAACAAAAATTCTTCATGCATATTCTTTCCCAATCCCTTCCCCTCATTGTGCACCAGCTCTCTCTCCTGCTCTCTCTCTCTCTCTCTTTCTCTCTTTCTCTTAAAATTTCTCCATGTCTCTTTGTCTGTGTCTCTGATTCTTAATCTTGATCTCTCCTCTTCTTTTATTTCTTTTTTATAAATCTCTCAATCTCTGTCCCTATCTCTCTTTCTCTATCTGTCTCTTTTTTTTTCCTTTCACCTTTCCCGCTTCCTCCCTCATCAGGGCCTTCTTATAGTCCAGACCCATTGTGATCTGCACCAAGCTTTAACCTGCTCAGTTTCTGATGATTTGCCCTTTATTGGGCAGCTTGGTAAAGATATTAAAGATAAAATTAGAGAGGGTCTTGCTGTAATCATTTCCCCAACCCAAGCTGGAAGGAACCCTTTCTATAATATCCCAGACAACAGGTCAGCCAGCCTTGGCTTGAGGATCCCTAAAGAAGGCCAGCCAGCCTCTTGTCCCCTGAGGCAGTCCATTACACTTGGGAACAGCTCAAATTGTGGAACAAGGTTTCCTTTCACCCTCCTGCTCTGAGTTCTGCCTCCTGGGGCCAAGTAAAACACATCTAATCCCTTTTCACTTCATCATTTTCCTGCTCTTAAAGACAGGGCTTATGTCCTCTCCGCCTTAGATCTTCTTTTCTCCATTCTGAAAATTTTCCCTTCTAGTCAGACCTCCTATGGCATGACCTTGCTGCCCCTTGCCACCATGTTTGACTCTTTCCCTTGAAACAACTTTCCCTTGACACCAACTTTTTGGATGAAAAATCAAATTATAAATAGGTCTAGAAATGACTTAAAATCCCAGCTCAGAAAATGCCAGTTAGATTTGGAAGTGACTCCTGTCTTTCTTTCTCTCTTTCTCTCTCTGTCACCCCTCCTTCCCCCTCCTTCTCTCCCTCTCCTCACCTCTCCCTCTCCCCTCTCTTTTCTTTCTTTGCTCCCTTTCCTCCATTTCTCTTTTTGTGTCTCTTTATTTGTGAGTCTGCCTCTCCCTCTCCTTTCTCTTGCTCTCTTCTTTCTCTCTTCTCTCTCTCTCCATATATTTTACATGTAAGGAAATTGAGTCCTAAGTAGAATGTTCAAAACTTGTTCAAGGTCAGCCCTCCAGTATATGAGATGAGTGACTAGAATCTATTCTCCCAGTTTCAGTTCAGTTCAGGGCTGGTTCTGGGACACTTTCATTTGGAGCTATTGTTTGAAGCTGTAGAACAGGACAGAACATTCTCAGAACCTGTTTTCTGGATATAAAGGCATTCAGGTAAAATTATTTTCTTGAGCCTTTTAACTTTGAGGGCATTCTTTGTCAAACAAATCTCTGAGACTTTGACATAAGTCTTGGCCCTAATTTTATCCCTCCATTTGCAGAGCTGGATACTTTGACACCTCGTGTGTGGGGATGATTTACTGGGCTCTGCCAAAATCACTGCTGGCATTTACTTTTAGACCCATGATGGTATTTTTGGAGCCTCAGAGAAAAAGTGTTGATGAGAGAAGTTTTGGATTCAAAGATACTGTTAGTGAGCACTCTCAGTGCTATCCTCATTAAGGAAACCAATGTAAGAAAAAATTAATATTTATATAAAGTAGTAAAATTGTTAATTCACACATATAATTTGTTAGTAACAAGGATTAATTATTCCATCCCATTTTAGACAAGTTAAGGAAGTAATCACAAAATTTCATTCTTTAAAAATAGTAACTAAAAAGTCAGAACATTTCAATGGATTTTTTTTTTTGGTTACTATATCAAAATATATTTGAAGAAGCTGATAAAGGCTGAATAAGCAAAAACACTCCAACATCTGGCAGCCAAGAAGGCCAGGGTCAGTGGAAGATAAAAGGAGGGAAAGTGTAAGAAAATGAAAAATAGTCAAGGGAGGGGAACCTGGAAGTGATTGGGAGCCACTAGAATTTGAGTTTGAGGTGAGATATCAGCCCCGGCCTTTAGGAAAATTATTTTGACAGCTGTATGGAGGATGGACTGAAGAGATTTGAAGCAGGAGGAGCAACCAGCAGGCAGTTACTATAGTTCAGGCCTTAGGAGTTGAGGATTTAGACCAGCAGGGTGGCAGTGTCATAGGAGAAAAGGGGACATATCCAAGAGGTGTTTCAAAAGAAATCAACAGACTTTGACACCAGATTGAATAACAAAACAGAGTTGAGAAGTGTTGGCCTGATGTGGTCTACCAAACTCCTCAGTGCAGTCTAAAGCAACTAAAATATAATTGGGAAAAATTTAACAACATAAATAAAAATACAGCAAAAGAGATTAAATTTCACATGTGGTTTTTAAAGTCAATATTAGCTCTCAGAGGCCCCGTTTGCATTTAAATTTGACAATGCTCACCTAAAAAGTAACAGGGATATTTGGAAGATGGAAGGTTTTTTTTTTTGTTGTTGTTGTTGTGGTTTTTGTTTTTGGAAAGATACTGAGTTCTAATTGTTGAGTTTAAGATAGGAAGGCAGTGGGAGATTTGAGATTGAAGGTCAAACCAAAGGTTAGGGCTAGATAAGAAGATTTGAGAATCATCCATGTAGAGATGATGATTAAATCTATGGGAACTGATGAGATCACCAAGTGAAGTAGGAGAAGAGACTTTTGTACTCCTATTTTCTATAATTAAAAAAATGGTAGCAGTATTATCTGTGTTTCTGAAGTGAAAAATTTGAAATATGCTTAGTTCACTTAAGTTAATCTTTTCTCTTTCCCTATTCCCATTTACACTAATAATTCTCATTTCTTTACCTTTTGAAACTTCATAGTTGCTGTTCCCCCACATGTCTGTGGATTATTTGTCTCTTTTTTACCCCTATTTAAATGGATTTACAAAATTACTGTTGGTTTTCCCTTTTCCTAATCGCTCTTAATACTTTTGCCTTCTCAACCCCTCCCTCCCTCCCTCCCTCCCTCCCTCTCTCTCTCTCTCTCTCCCCTCTCATACTTTTAAAAAATTTAACCCCCCAATTTTAACAAGGATTTGTTTTCTCTCCTTGTAACAAATATGCACAGTAAAGCAAAGCAAATTCCCACATTGGCTGTACCCAAAAATATATGTCTCATTCTCCATCATGAGTCTATAACCTACTTCTCTGTCCAGATGTGGGTAGCAGAGTTTATTATCAGTTTATAAAATTGTGGCTGGTCATTGTATCAGTCAGAATTCTGAAGTCTTTTCTATCTGTGTATCTTTATAGTGATGTTATTAGGAAAGTCATTCTTCTGTTTCTGTTCAGCTCACACCGTATCAGTTCACGTGAAGTTTTGCAAAGTATGGCAGAAACCATCCCTTAGACATGTCTTATGTACACCACGAGGTTCCCATATCCTAATTGTTCGGCTGTTCTCCACTTCTCTGATTTTTGTAAGAACAACTACTGTGGGTATTCTGGCATCTTTGGGTCCTCTTTTTCTTTTTCTTTCTTTTCCTCTTTCTTTGATTTTTTTGGGGGTATAGATACCTGTTTGGTGAACCAGCTCAGGTCAGCTAACAATTACATCTTCAATGAGTGATCATTTACACTCCAGAAACAAATCAAGAGTTGACATATTGTTTTGTTGTTTAACTGTGTTTAAGAAAGTCAGAGAGAAAATTTAATAATGTGAATTAAATTTAAAATGATGTCAAGCCTAGACTTTTCCCCTCAGAGACAGTTATTAAACATTTACCAGTCCATCTTTGAGTATAGGACTAGTAGGGAAATTGATTAGTCAAACTACTTCACAGCCTTAATCTGGACTCTCTACTTCTGGTCTTTCTTCTCCTCCAGTCATTCTTGCACTCACCTCTTTCAGATTTCTCTTCAAGAAACAAGCTTTCATTGGGTCATCTCTAAACTCATATAGTATTCAATGGCGTCCTTGAGTAGGAGGTTATGGACTTCTAATGTCTGGTGTCCACCAATATTTCCACAATGGTAGTCTTACTCTAAGGAAGTGAGGTCGGGAGACCTGTCGCCTCAGTTTTGTTGTTTATAATGCTTTTACCTTCCTTTTCTGTCTTAATCCTACCTTCTCTTTGAAGGTTTCATCTAAAATAATTCAGAGGAATTCAGAATAACTGAAGAGAAAAACCATTCTGAATTTGTCCAGGATTTTTAAAAGAAGTCAAATTATATACCCTGATTATGGAATCACATGAACTAACAAAAGGTTGCAAAGACTGTTAAAGAACATATATGAAGAATTATTTGTAATTAGCACCTGTGTAGTTAAAATGAGTGCTGTTAAGGGGAATTTCAAAGTGTATGGAATGATTGATTGTAGCTTCCCGGGCATCTGGCTTTATGGTACTCCTGTACATATCCTCCCCCTATCCCATATAATCCTGGGGTGAATGTCAGCTTAATCTGTGTTCAGAAAATTAAAAAGTAAATAGTAGATCTTTGAATTTGTTCAGTGACTAATGAAACTCCTTGTTCTAAATGTTTCTACCTTTTCTTTATTCCCTTTGCTGGCAAAATTAATATTCCAATGGTTTATAAACGTGCTTCAAGCACTCAAAAAAATCTGTTAATTCTGAGTTTCCAGGTCTTCCCTTCTCTGACAGTCATTCAGTCAGCCAATAGGTATGGCGTATCTGGCACCAGAATTTCTTGGTGCTGTCAAGAATGAAAGAATAGGAAGAAACAGTTGGTTTGGGCTTCATTTTTTGAGGTGTCTGCCTATACATACCCTATTCTTGCTTCTCTCAAGTGGCCACTTTGCCCCAGGAAGGGAAGTAGACAGAATACAGCAAAGAAATCAGAGTTTTGCAAGGGATTGTATTTTTTGTTTGCTGTGGATATAGATGATAAAGGCAAGAATGGTGTTTTGTTCTGTCTAGCTCTATGCTGGCCCTCACTTTGCCTTACTGCCTCTTCATTCATCTCTGAAATGACCTTCCTTGCCAAGCCCCCACAGCTAATGAACCATTATAGACTTGTAGAGCAGGAAGGAAACTTGGCTTAGGACAACCCCTATCATTTTAAAATTAGGAAACAGGTGTTAGGGAGGTCATGTGACTCATCTACATTAGTGGCAGGATTATAATAGTCCAGGTTTTGTTCCTTGCTCCCCTCTTTCTCCCCTTTCCAATGGGCAGGGTCACTTAAAAAATTAATTCATGAAACAAAACGAGTAGTTCCATAACACAATACAATAAAAAGGTGATTGCACGTGAAATTGTAAATCTATGATGTATGACTTGCTATTAGTTGTCATGTAAATTTCTTTCTTTTTCTCTCTCTCTCTCTTTTTCTTCTTCCCTTTCTCCTTCCCTCCTTGCTTCCCTTCCTCTTTCCCTTCTTCCTTCCCTCTCTTCCTCTTTCCCTCCTTTCCTCCCTTCCTCCATGATTTTTTTTTGATATTATCAGACATCTGATTTCTTCTTGAGTTCTCTTCTTCCTCTGTGTCCAGACCCTATCACCTAAGAACCAGTTAGATATTTACCAGTGGATAGTAGGTACTTCTTCAGTGAGAAGAGCAAACAAGGACTCATATTTATAGCTCAGGGAAAAACGGCTAAGTACATTCATTAAAGAGCTCTGTTTACATTGCTTAAGAAAGCCAATTATTTGCTGAACTAAGTGTTCTTGGTTAGATTTTCTGGAGTAAGTAGTAATATGTTTGCATTGTCCCTTTTTCTGAGAGCCTTGGAACCCTAAGGGAATTGATTCTTATATTAACACTTTATAAACAAACATCAATGTCATCAGCTAACAACTAATTATCATTCACCGGCTAACATGACTGAAAATAAATGAATGTTGAAAATAAATGAATGTTGCTTAGTTGAGAGATGTTGTTTAGCCATGTCTAACTTCCTGACTTTATTTGGGGTTTTCTTGATAAAGACACTAGGAATGGTTGGCCATTTCCTTCTCCAGATCATTTTACAGATGAGGAAATTAAGGCAAACAGGGTGAAGGGACTTGCTCAGGATCATACAGCTGGTAAGTGCTCTGAGATCGGATTTGAACTTGGGAACATGAATGTTCCAGACTCCAAGCACAGAAGTCTATCTACTGAGCCACCTAGCTGCCCATTTAGTTGAGAATAGCACATGGCTTCCTGCTTAAAGAGGATAAAATGAAGGAATTGGGGATGTTTGATCCCAAAGGTGGATTTAGGAATGGGTCATAGAAGTAGACTTTCCTTTCAATGGCTGCCACACACACACACACACACACACACACACACACACACACACACACACACACAATGATTAAACTTGAACTTCATGGCCCCCAAGGGCAGAGTTAAGAGCAGTGAGTACAAATCACCCAAGTACCCAAGTACAAATTACCCCAAAATACCCATATGAAATATGACTTCATACTTAAGTATGAAGTCAGAAAACATTTTCTTTGCTATACGACTAACCCATTGTGGAAATGGGTTGTTTTGAAAGGTAGTGAGTCCCCTAATCCTGGAGATCTTCAAGCAGAAATGTACCAACACCATTTTCTGGCCTTGGAGTAGGGAAGATTCTTATTTGGAAACCATTTGGACAAGATGGTCACTTAGATCCGTTCCAGCTCTGAAACGATGTGACTGTATTAAACTTGGACATTTTATTCTGAGCCAGAATCCCTCGTAAGCCCACGGGTGCATATGATATCACTTCCTACTTAAGTTTCCCTGAATTGCGAGCCAAAATTTCCATTATCAGCTCCTGTTCCAATCTCTTCACTTATTTATTTGTTAGTACTTGAATGTCTTAGAAAGATATTTCTAATAATTATTAGATGACTGATGTCAGATCATTCCACGTTAAAGTGAATGTGTGAAAGGTGATCAACACCAAATTCTGTAGCCCTTGTTCATTTGTTCCTCTGCTCTCCACATCAGCCACCCCTGGCTGCTTGATCCCTATGCTTTTTAGCCTTAGCTCACTGATTTTAACATACATTTTGCAGGGAGTGGGATGGGGAAGCTCTTAAGAATTTTGTGAGACTGTGATCCAAGACAATTCCAAAAATGACTCAAGACATTTCCAAAGGACTCATGGTTAAAAGTGCTATCCACCTCCAGAGAAAGAACTGGTGGAGTACAAATGCAGATCAAAGGATACTGGTTTTTACTTTATTTTTTTGTATGTGTAGCTTTTGGTTTTGGTCTGCTTTCTTTTACTACACTATGAATATGGAAATGGTTTGCATGATTGCTGTTGTATAAGCTGTAGCAAATTGCTTACCATCTCAGGGAGGGGAGGGGAAGGAGACAGAGAATCTGGAATTAAGAATTTAAAAAAAAAGTGTTAAACTTGTTTTTTTGTGTGTTAATAAGAAAAAATAATTTTTAAAAAGAGAATCTTTGTGTAGCACAGAGTCTGAGCCCTGATGGGAACAGTGGATTGATTTTTCATGGCTTTAGCAGCAATTGGTTCATTCTTTGTTGTTCACACAGTGTGGATAAAGTCAGTTTCTTTCCCTTCTCTTAGAAGAAGCAGCTTTGTTAGCCATCACTGTTGCCCACACATTTAAGGAGACTTGTTTAAAAGCAGCACTTAGTTCAGAAATCCAATTCTCACTCTATTAACTTGCTCTTAAAAGAGTCAGGACTTCCAGAGTCTCAGTACCAGTGTTTTTCCTTGGGGCAGATTTCTTCTCCAGTGCCTTTGTGGTAAAGAGTAGATCTCAAGAGCTTAGCTTCAGTTCCTCAAAGTTAGAGGAAAGATAGAATAGACTGGTAATTACTATTGCCCCACTATCCTTATGCCTATCTTCTACACCCTTTCTTACTTTAGAGTCTTTCTTCCTCCCTTCATGCTCATTCATTTTTCTCTGTCTCTTGTCTCTCTGTCTGTTCCTTTCTATCTCTGTTTTTATCTCTCTCAGTGTCTGTGTCTCTGCCTCTGTTTCTCTCTCTCTGTCTCTCTCTTTCATTTTTCTTCCTTTCCCTGTTATGTCACAAAATGCTTTTCAGGCAATGCTGCTCAAACATTTTCAAAATGAAATAAATAAATACTTGAAATGGCAAACCCCCAACATTTCTCAAGCATTTGCCTTTAGCCTATACAGTTCTGTGCCCCCTTCCCTCTTCCCCAAACCCTACTATGTGTGCTAAACACTATCAGTACAAATATTTAAAATGGATTCTGGTCACATTGTCAAACTTGACCTTTGTATGGCTTACAAATAAGTTGCTATAGGTTCTCGCCCCGTTCCATTTCGCTGACATCCCTATTAGAACCTTGAGGCTAGCCCTTGTCTATTCTTTCTGATGACTGAATTCTTCAGACTCAGCATCCCCTTCCTTTATGCAGCAAGAGCCTCCATTTTTTTTGAGTTGGAGCCCAACATGATCTTCATAACTCTGCAGGGAGATGGGCAGGGATTGGTGGATAAGTCCTTTTTATGGAGAATGAAGATGTTTCACAGAGGTTGGATGACTTCTCCAAGATCTCACAGCTATCAAAGAGCTAAGTTGGGTTCAGATTCTTGGATGAAGTCAGCCCCTTCTCTCATGCTCTGTGCCCATAGAACCTCATAGAACCTCTTTCCGAGCCAGTCATCGTCAGCGATTCTGTAGGTGCCCAGCGCCAACATAGGTGAGGCTTTGGATAAAATGCTGGCCTTAAGAATCAGAGTTCACATCCCCCCCACCCGATATTTCCTAGCTTGAGTGAACTTGGAAAAATCATTTAACACTGCCTAGCCTCAGTTTCCTCATCAGTAAAACAGATAATAATAGTACTTATTTAGCAAAATTATTGTTGAGTTCAAATTAAATAATATATCTGATAGGCTATGGAAATCTTAAGTCATTATTACTACCACCACTACTACTGCTACTACTCCTACCACCCTCACCGCCACCACTGCTACAACTACAATTACTATTTTACTAGATACTGCATATACAACAGTGAAACTAAAAACAAATATTTATTAATGACCAGTTCCTCATGAATTATGAGAGGTATTCAGGATAGAAATAATACCTGTCTTCAAAAAGCTTCCATTTGCTTGGGGAAAATTAATAATAGGTATGTTATATACATGTTGATTTGAGGCTAGGAGAGCACTTTATCTTAGAGAAGTTGGGAAGGGATTCCCCCAGGAAGTGACTTTGTCCATCACCTGAGCCTTGAAGGAAGTTTGGGGTGCTAAGGGGTAAAGGTGTGGAGGCAATGCATTCTAAAAACATGGGGTGGGATCCTAGGAGGGGATAAAGCTTCTGTAGAATACTGAATTCCACTCAGTTTCTTATATAAATCTGGCCACATTGCAGCTAGAATTAATGATCAACAATTGTGTCAACAAATGTGGTTAAAAATGAACCTCTTCTGATAATTATGGTGTCAGTACTTGAGACCCATGAAAAGAAGGCAGCTCACCTGCTGATATTGCATCTAAAGAGTTTGTTACTCTCTTCATCTGAAGGCTCCTGGCAGTTATTGATAATAACATCCTTAGAGTTGAATCCCAGCATTTTTTCTTTTTTTTTTATTTTTTAATAAAGCTTTTTATTTGCAAAACATATGAGTGACCTTTCAACATTGACCTTTGCAAAAAAACTTTTTTTTTCCCAAGCTTTTCCTTTCCCTCCCCCCCGCCCCCCACCCCTAGATGACAGGTAATCTAATACATGCTAGATAGGATAAATTATATGACAAGTACAATACATGTATACATATCTATACAGTTATCTTACTGCACAAGAAACATCAGATCTAGAAAGAGAAGAAGAAAAAAAAACAACCTAAGAAGGAAAACAGAATGCATGGAAATATTCACAGAAAGCGTTAAAATGTTGTGTTGTGGTTCACTCTCAGTTCCCGCAGGCCTCTCTCTGGATGTATATGACTATCTTCATCGCAGCACAACTGGTTTGAATTACATCATTGTTGAAGAGAACCATGTCCATCAAAATGGATCATCGTATAGTCTTGTTGCTGTGTATAATGTTCTCCTGGTTCTGCTGATTTCACTCAGCATCAGTTCATGCAAGTCTCTCCAATCCTCTCTGAAATCCTCCTGTTGGTCATTTCTTACAGAACAATAATATTCCATAACATTCATATACCATAATTTATTCAGCCATTCTCCAATTGATGGGCATCTTTTCAATTTCCAGTTTCTTGCCACTACAAAAAGGGCTGCCACAAACATTTTTGCACATGTGGGTCCCTTTCCCTCCTTAAAAATCTCTTTGGGATATAGGCCCAGTAGAAACACCCAGCATTTTTTCAAAAAGTGAATTTAGGGGGAGAATCCCTGGGCCACTGGAAGTCCTCTGCGCTGTATGGTATGGTGAGCAGACTTTCTTAATTATGGAGTACCATGGAGCCTTTAAAAAAATAAATGCTTATCTGGTCTAATTATTTGGCTACATAGAGTCTAGTGGAAAAAACCCATTGTGTTAGAAATTCAGAGCCCTAGTACATTATTTCCCCCTGGACAGATATTTCCTTCCCCCCTTCCACTTCCTTACCAATACTGCTTATTCTAAGGCATTTGGGAGTTTAGGTCTTAAAATGTTGGCGAAATGTTGGTGAAATGTTTTTTCATGAAAGACATCTCTCATGGGATAGTAGATGCCCAGGAGGATTCAAAAGAGAGCTGTCCAGTGATCTTTATGTCACTTACTTGCTATATTACCCAGACCATAAACTTTCTGAGCCTCTTTTATGTTTGTGTTTTTTTTTTCTCATCAGTAACATGTCTGCATTAATAATCTTTCAGATGTAAGGATAAACATGAAGTCTGGAGTCAGAGGCTATGGGTTCAGATGTGGACTTTTCTACTTATTTTTTGAGGGTTCTTGGGCATTAGTTTCCTCATCTGTAATGTGAGAATGTCATCAATTAAAAACAAGAAGAGATAAGATGATGGAGTAAAGGCAGAAACTTGCCTAACCTCTCCCAAACTGCCCCAAATTCCCTTGAATATTAACTTTAAACAAATTTTAGAACATCAGAATGCCCCAAAAGATGGAGTAGAACATTTTTTTAACCAAAGGCAACTTAGAAGCTCAGCAGAAAAGGTCTGGGGTGGGAGTCCAATGGATAATCCCAGTACAGGTCATGCCAGTACAGCCCAAGTCCCAGGCTGGAGTCAGCAAAGCAGAATTTTGATGTTCTAGCCGACTAGCTCTTATAGATACAAAGGGGCTGAGACACTCCTAGCAGCTCCAGGGCAGAAAAGGGTGCTTGTAATCAGGTCCCTAGAAAGATTTCTGAAAACAGCTGCAGAAAACCCCTGAAGCTTGGGACAGTGCCCCCTCCATCATGCAAATGGAGCCCTACTTTAACAAAGAATTAAAAGCCAAGTAATAGAATAGGAAAATCAGCAGACAACAGAAAAAGTTTCTGACCATTGAAAGTTATTATGGTGACAACGAAGATGACAACACATATTCAGAAGATGATAAGAATGTCAGAGCTCCTACATCCAAAGTCTCCAAGAAAAATAAGAATTGGGTTCAGACCATGGAAGAGCTCTAAAGGTATTTTGAAAATCAAGTAAAGGGAGATAGAGGAAAAATTAGGAATAGAATTGAATGGTGAAAAAGGAAATATAAAAAACAAACACTAAAGTCCTCCATGAAATCAAGCAAAGTAAAACATACTATTTACAAAGTAAGATCATTGTTCTGGGATGACCAGTTGTAAATGACTTTGCTATTCTCATTAATGCAATCATCTATGACTACTATGAAGGACTTATGATGAAAAATCCGATCCATACCAGAGAAGGAACAGATTGTGGATGAATACAGATTAAAACTAACCTTTCTTTCTCTTTCTTTCTATCTTTCTTTCTTTCTGTCTTTCTGTCTTTTTCTTTCTGTTCTCTTTGACTTTTTTTCTCTTTCTCTTTATTCTTTCTCTTTGTCTCTCTCTGTGCCTCTCTCTCTGTCTCTGTCTCTCTCTCTCTCTCTCTTTGTCTCTCTGTGTGTGTGTGTCTATTTTTAAGCTTAATTTTTCTTGAAGATTTTTATTTTCATTAGGGTGGGAGATCTGTTTTCTTTCACAACTTGACTTTTATAGAAATGTTTTGCATAACTTCTCATGTGGTTTCTTAATTATGGGTGGGAGTAAAGCAGAGAACCTAGAACTCAAAAATTTTAAAAACAAATGTTAAAAAAGTATAGGAAAGCAGAAAATTAGTAATTCAAAGATATTTTTTCCTAAAAATAAGAAAGGATGGGAGCAGCTAGATGGCATAATGGATAGAGCACCCACTCTGGAGTCAGAAAAACCTGAGTTCAAATCCAGTCTCAGATACTTACCTAGCTGTGTGATGTTGGACAAATTCACAACCCCAATTGCCTCATCTCTCCTCAAAAAAAAAAATAATGAGAAGAGACTTTATAGATTATTTAACTTTTATTGTCAGGGACCCATTGTGCAATCTGGGGAAATCTGTTTTTAAATGTGCAAAAGATAATATATAGGTTTTATCAATTCGATTGGAATACAATGATCAACATATTTTGTTTTAAAAACTGTTCCCAGATTCCAGGTTGAGAAGTAGTAATTGAATTTAAGGCCTTTGTATTATGGTTGAGAAAACAGGGATGGGTAACTGCCTCCAAATCCAGAACTCTCAGACTCAGTGCCTGGGGATGTAAAAAGATAAATAAACAAAAATGATAAGCCCTACCCTCAAGGACTTTACCTTCTACTGGAGGCTAAAACATAATATTCAGCTCAGCAGATGGAGATGAGGAACAGGCCATAGATATCTGGACATTTGGACCAAGAGAAAAGAGTAGCCAGGAAGAGAAGAGTTAGTACAGAAGAAGATGACCTAGGAGGTGGTACCTGGGCAGAACCTAAGGGTGATAAAGACTCAAAGAGGTATCAGGTGAAGTGAGATGAACCTCCTAAACTTAAGGCATAGACCCAGATTTTTGGTTTTTTGTTGTTGAATTGTTTTTCAGTTGTGTCCAATTCTTCATGATCTCATTTGGGGTTTTCTTGGCAAAGATACTAGAATGGCTGGCCATTTCCTTTTCCAGCTTATTTAACAGATGTGGACACCAAGGCAAACCAGATGAAGTTACTGGCTCTGAGTCACCCAGCTTGAATCTGAGCTAAGTATCTGAGACTGGATTTGAATTCAGGAAGATCAGTCTTTGGGACTCCAGGCCGGGTGCTCTGTGCACCATGCTGCCTCCAGATGCCCTAGAATCACAGATTAGAGAGTGGACATTTTTGAATACATAGCACATATTCTCACTTGGATTATCCACTCTTACCTCAAACTCAATCTTTGCCAAATTATGCTTGCCCTCTCTACTTGCTAACAATGTCTTTCTGTGGGTGATAGTCCCACCCCTTCTTTCAGACTGAGAACTCTGAAATCATCTTCACCCTTACATTTCATCTGTCATCAACTTCTGTCATTTTTTCCTTTTTTAATGTCTCCTCCTTTTTCACAGTCAGTGGTCTTCATCATTCATTCTAAATAGATAGTAGCAGTGACCCTGCCTCTTGGATCTTTCTCCTCAGTCCATTCTAGACACATGCTCCAAATTAACTGGCTTGAAACTCTGCTTTTATCACTATTGTTATGGTTTTATATTCTAGGGATTCAAGTTCAGAGGCCTCTATTGCTTTCAAGATTTCAGTTTGGATCCATCCGTCCTATCTGTTTTTGTTCATCTTTCTTACTACCTAGTCCAGACCCTCTAATTCCACATTGGCCAATTTCCTTGATACCATCCAAGCATTTTATGCTCACTATTATTCCTGCTTTCTGATTTTGTCTGCATTCTTTCTTGAGCCTCAGATAGGTTTTTTTTTTTATTCTCAATTCTTTTTTTTTTTTTTCTGAGGCAATTGGAGTTAAATGACTTGCCTAGGGTCACACAGCTAGAAAGTGTTAAGTCTGAGGCCAGATTTGAACCAGGTCCTCCTGACTTCAGTGCTGGTGCTCTATCCACTGCACCACCTAACTGCCCCAACTTTTTAGTTCTTAATACCATTGAGGAGATTTGCCCATAAGTAGCCCCTCTGACTTGATCGTGGAATTCTGTCAATACTAAGAGTCTAAGCATCGGTTTGGTCAACGTTCTTACAATGGCCAGAAACAAATGGGAAGAGGAAGCCCAGCAGGATTCTGGCCCCTGTGCTGTCACCTTCCACTGTGAGTCCAGAAGAATAGACCACCCTTTGCTTCCAGCCAGAGCAGCAGGGGCACTGGAAATAACAAGTTATCTCATAGTACATCTGAGGAAGGGGGAATTTTTAAATAAAACTCTGTTTGCATAAATGAAAAAAAAAGTCACAGCAGGTCTGTTACTCTTTGACCTAGTAAAGAATAAACATTTAGGTGGATAAACTATTTTTAAATCCAGATGAAAAAGATGTTTTTAATTGCTTTATCTTGTTTTTCAATATTAAATTGGATTCATATTTTAAAATATAAGTAGTTCACTTGATGATATGCCAAAAAAGAAAAACCCTCAGTGTAAGGAATGAGTGGCGTAGGCCAGACAGTATTTAAAAATATTGCCAAGTCTCAGTCAGTGTCATGAGGAAAAGACTGGGTGTGTATTTCTCAGAATCAAAACTAGAAAAGGCTGTCAGCTCCAATTCAGAGCTCCATGAAAATTTCTGTTTCAGTTTTCTGAGGGAGCTGGATGCATCTGCAAATGCATAAATAGATAGTGGTGTAAATGATTAGAGAAATCACTGTTTTGCTTCTGAGAAATGCAAATCCACTACAGAAGAAACAACCAGAAGAATATTGTTTTTTTTCCCCAGTGAGCCTTCTAAAAGTCTTGAAACTGGGTAGCACCTGGAGTTGGGGATAGAATGTTTAGTTATTAACAGTGGTCTCAGGAAACCCCAGCCCATCAGAAAAGATGAACTGAAAGGTGACCTCCATTTTGTAACTGGGCCCACATCCTCTCGGGAGGGCAATGTCAGTGGATGTACACATGGTCAAAGGGTGGGCAGGCAGGTGAAAAAAAATGGCAGAAGAGTCACTGACTGCCTTGAAAAGTTTGACAGGCTTGTCCCTAACCCTTTTTTGGGAGATAAGAGTCTAGGACTGAAGTGCTGCCTAATGAAGCAAGATAACCTTTGCCTCCCCCACCCCTACACCCACCCACCCACCCACAGGTAAGCGCTTGTGAAACTCTGACATCAGCAAAAGAAAGCGATTTGTAGTGGGATGCAATGGAGTGAGCATGGGTAATAGATTTGGGTGATTTGGCTTCAAATTCTTTCTGTCACTAAATGACTTACATTCTCACATCCTCAGTTGCCTCATCTATAAATTGAGGGCTTTGGACTTGATGGTTTTTGAAGTTTCACCAGCTGTAAATCTCTGATCCTCAAAAGGCCCATACAACTAAACTAAGAGTTTAGAGGGAGGGGGAGATCACTATAGATGTAGAAAGTTTCAAAAAGGAAGGAGTATGGCTATTACTATCAGCAACCATTTTACTTAAGCACCTACTAAGTGTCAAGCGAGTGCTAAATACTGGGAATACAAAACAAAAAAGAAATTGGCTTTGTCCACATGGGGTTTACATTTTGTGGAAAGGAGAAATAATTCATTTATGAAATGTTTTCGATCCAAAGTATCTTACATAAGGGCATTTCAGTCACTAAAACCATTGAGGTAGGTACTGACATTCCTCCCCCTTTTTGTTCCAAATGAGGAAACTGAGGCTGAGAGAAGTTAGGACTTGCTTAGGGACCGACAACTATAGTGAGTAAGTCAGGAAAGTAACCTAACCATTGTACCATGTTGCAGAGATGAAGATGGAATGGGAAGAACATTCAAATGAATGTAAAATGGGAGTAAAGGTTCAACTCAACCAGTCTGGTTGAGAACAGAGACTTTATGAGGGTCAGCACCGAATGACAAGTTAGAAAGCTAGAGAATCCTGAAAGTCTGGTTAAGTTTGGCCTTTCCCCCTGGCAGTTGAGAACTAGTGGACATTTTTGAGTGGCGAGGGACCTGATGAATCAGTATTTCAGGAAGAATACTATGGTAGTGACTTACAATGTAAAAATGGATTCAGGGCCCTGAGACTAATTAGGAGGATGGCAGCCATGGGAATGGAAAGTGAGGGGATGGAGTTGAAAGCCCTTCTGAAATAGCCACAGCTGGTTTCGGTGCAGGATGGGTTAAGAAATACACCGAGTGAGGAGGAGGAGGAGAGAGAAATTGTTGTTGATGAACGTTTGTTGAGTGCTTACCTTGAGTTTCACAAAAGAACCGGAAGTCAAAGATGGCTTGGAGAGTTAAGATCTGAGAAGATGTTGGCACCATTAATAGAAATGAGGAAGTTAGAACCATTTAGTGGTTGGATCTTGTACTTGAGTATGAAGTAGAATTTCTGAATCATCATTTGGACAGCGGAAACTCTTACATCAGAGCTCAGGGCATCAGCTTAGAGGACCGTTCATGTAGAAGTACCACTGAAAATTGATCCAAGAGCATATAGAAATGTGGATTATGGGCCAGGTACTGGGGATCCAGCTACAAAAAAAAGGAAATAAAATCTACCCCAATGGAGTCTGTATTCTAACAAAGGAGACAACAAGCACGTATAAAAGTATCTATAATGGAAGCATCAAATGAATAAATAGCAATATATACAATAATAATTGTTTTTGTTAATTGATTCGGTCATGTCCAGTTCTTTGTGACCCCATTTGAGGTTTTGTTGGCAAATATACTAACTGGAGTGGTTTATCATTTCCTTCCCCAACTCATTTGATAGAAGAAGAAACTGAGGTAAACAGGTTGAAGTGAGCTGCCCAAGGTCACACAGCTAATTAGTGTCTGAAGGCAGATTTGAACCCCAGCAGCATCTTTCTACCTCCATCTGGTACTCTAACCACTGCGCCACCTGGTGGCTATATAATAATTAGTAACTAGCATTTCTGTAGCTTGTTAAGGTTTTTGCAGATCTCTTTATATTTGTTATACAAAGTTGTTGGAAGGAGGGTCAGTACTAACAGTTGGGCAAATCAGAAAAGGCTTCAGGTAGAAGATCGTGCTTGAGCTGTACCCTAAAGGAAAAGAGGGGTTCCTCTGTTAGGTAAAAGTGGGGTGGGAGTGCATTTCAGGTTTGGGATGGCTGGGGGCAGAGGTATGGAGGTAGGAGATAGAGACCTGTGACAGAGGAACACAGAGGGCAGGCCAGTTTCAATGGATTAAAGAGGGATCAAGAAGAATCGATACCGAATGAGGTTGCAAAAAGCTGTTTAACAGCAGCATTTACATAGGGTGTCCCAAAAGTCTTACAGCACTTTTCAGTCAAGTATAAATACTTTTAAGCTTCACCAAGACTTTGGGGACACTTTATAGAAGGCAGAGAGAGCCAATAGAGTTGGTTGTAAAGGGGAGTCACGTGCACTTAAGAACATTCACATTGACATTTCTGGATGGAGTAGACTGGAGTGGAAAGAAGCTTGAGGAGAGATCCAATAGGAGATAGCAAATGTGGGCAAGAGGTGATGAGGGCCTGATCCCCGTCCTTGGAAAGAAAGGTTAGATGGATCTGAATCCTGAAAAGGGATGAGCTCTTGCAGGGAGGAGAGAAGTGAGGAAACCGGGGACTTAGTAGAGCCAGAGGTGAGGATCCATGCAAAGAACCCTTGAAGGTTGGCTGGGCAAAATTAGCTACTTCTTGGCCAGATTTGCTTTGTATGATTTTGTATCTGGGGAGGTCTTGTGTTCTCTACAACAATGAAGTACTGTCCTCCAATGTACCTTGGAGGTAAGATGATGAAAGAGGAAGGAAAGGTACTTGCAAAAGTGCATCTGTGGTTTTTTCATTTACCAACACCAGCTGTCATTTTAGGTCTTTAGTAAAGAATACCTGCCTTCCTGCTTCTTCCTATGTTTTTAAAAACAGGACAGCAAAACCCATATGCACTTCAGCCACATGATACACCCAGAGAGTGACAAACAGGGATGGTTACTGCTAAGACTTTAAAAATAAAAAATAATAAAAAGATGAGAAAAAATAAATGAACACATGAACACTTTTGGTGAGATAAATCTCTTCCTTTCTGACTTGCCTCAGGATTTTTTTTCCAAGTTTTACCATTGAATAAAACCATACCATAGTGTCAAAATATAGGAACTATATGGCCATACATAAATCGTGTGTTTAATAACGATATTATTATCAGTGAATGGATGGATACTGCCGTGCAAGACATCCCCAGCACAGTCATATATATAAAAGCCTTTGGCAAGCATGTATCTTCCCACTGTAACAACGAACAGTTTGTTGAACAGTTATCTCTGTGGTTTCATTTATCAGGGATTCTTATCAGATTATAACATGCATGAGAGACTATTTGTTGGAGGAAAGCCTTTCAGGCTGCATTTTGTTTTTACCAAGTCAAATGCTTTTTCTTTTCTTTTCATTTTTTCTTTCTTTCTTTCTTTCTTTTTGGTCATCAAAAACCAACAAAATAGAATTTGGTACCTCTCCGGCAATGGTGTTAATTGCAAAGGTGTGTGATCTACCATAAAGAAGGATTTTTAAAGCATGTCTACACTGCCTCATAGCATACTTGTCAAGGGAAGAATGGCAGTTAACAGTTGAATGAATCAGTTGTGAGAAACTTTATGGGGGTTTCTCTGAATGTAGTGGATCATTCTTTATCCACAGGCTTTATAAAAAGGACAAAGTTTGAGTTGGCCATGGTGGGTGTTCTCTTGTTTTGGGTAGGGTAGGCCCCTTTAAGGCAGTGGTTTTTGACTTTCTGTGTCTTTCTAGTCCTTGACAGCATTTATACTCTGGCTCATAGGAATAAATGCTTGTTTCTTGCTAGCCTTCTTTATCTTTCTAGCATTTAACACATAGTAATAAATGCTTTTTATCTGTCTTTTCAACAGAAATTCTCTCCTAGTTAATATGTAGAGTTGGACATCTTGGAAAACCAAGCCCCGGGAAGTCAAAGTTGGGGGTAACTAAGAGAATGATGGATTGATTCCATGGTAGGCTCAAGTACCACGTTTCCCATCACAACTTCCTCTTAAGAAGGGGGAATATATCAAAAGCTTCTTAAACTAAAGTCATAGTTGAATGTGGGGTTATTTTGAAAATTTTGGCAATAGGAAAATGTATCAAATCTGCCAAGATTTAATTCTTTATGTAAAAATAAACAAGCCATCTCTTTCATTAGTATGCAAACTTACTTTTGTCTTAAATAAATGGTAAAGTCTTTACATATATATATGTTACATATAGATATATAAAAGAATTGTTTTGAAATAAAAATCTCTATGCTTTATTATCAGTAAATGTTTTATTTGTATACTTATTTTATATACCTGTATATTTGGGGTCATGTAAAATTTCTCAAGTGAGAAGGGCCTGCAAGTGGGAAAGATTTAAGAAACCCTGGGATATATGATACCGAGGAAATCTATGACTAGAAAACATATATGGATACATGGTAAGACTCAGATGGTACTGGGTGAATAGCTCTACCATCTGTTGGTACCTACAGAAAGTAACAACTTATAGAGGAAGACCTCCAGAACACAGTGTCTCTTTAGGAAGATTTTTGGAAATAGGGACATGGCAAGGGCATGAATGAGGCTGCTATCAGTACCAGTTGAGGGAACACTTACATCTCTGAGATCACAGGTCTTTTACAATGTACTGATAATAAGGCTGAAGAATATTTTTGACACATGCAGGAAAAAATGTATGTATTTTCATAGCTCTTTGTTTTTGCAAACATGTTTTTGTTTCATGCAGAGTCCCAAATTTCACTGCAAATATATTTTTAAATGATGTTGTAGGCAAAATTATACCAGACAGAGGAAACAGAATCCCATGGGGCAATTGATCCTGGGCTGTTGCTGTAGATGAAAGAATCATTGCCCTCTTCTAACATTTTTTAAAAACCCTATAAGAAAATTTGTGTGTATAATGTTTAGAGAGCTATAGACTAAATGCAATCTTTGAACTTGTCCTCCTTAGGCAGAATTGATGGGATGGGCTGCTTTTTGTTTTCAAAACTGATCTATGTTTTGCTGATTGAGTAAGTATAGTGCATTTAATTGATCTCTTGAGATTTTATGATGAGCCAAAAAGATAAAATGAAAAAAATATTGCTTTAAGAAGCTGGCACATTAAAAAACAACAACAAAAACCCTGAAGTACTTGGAAAAGCAGAAGTCTATTTCCACTCCTGAATGCACAGAAAATATTCAACTATGTTTCAGTAAGCAGGAGAGGAGATGAGCATTCTGGCTTTCATCTTTGCTCCTGATTTCCAAGGATATGAGCAGAGCATGCACTGGAGCGTGGTTCTGCCTTCCAAATCTCAAAGGTCCACAATCGAACCCTTATCACTAGTGTCCTCATTTCCTGGGAAGCTTTTTTGATGATTGGAGAATAGTCGTTAGGGACTGCTTTTTGGTACAGGGGTTCTTGTAGCATCACTTTGTCTTGGGCAGATGCTTTTGTCTTTCAAATATAAATAGAAAAAGTAGAGAGATATGACAAAGGTTGGCTATCAACCCTTCTTCTCTGGAGAAAAATCACTAGCTAAAAAGCCCAGTTCTATTAGAATTAAGAATGATTTTTTAAAATTCATTTTTGATTTTTTTTTAATGGCCACAAAGCTATTCTCTAGAACAACAGATGGAAACATTGATGCAAAGCGGCTGGGTTTTTGATCTACTGTTCTGCCCCTTGCTCAAGTTTTATGAAAAAAATCTCTTTATCATCTGCCTGGAAAATGAGAACAGTCATTTACTTTTGTGATTTTTTTTTAAAAACAGATTTCCATTTCAAGAGTATTAAAAATCCAGGAAAAAGAAACTGATCTAGCCCAAAGCAGGCTGCCTCAGCTTTGCTCTTGGTACACTTAGCAAGGGCTCAGTTAATCTTGGTGGTTGTACTGTAATCATGGGCTTTGGGGAGGGATCAGGAGAGGTTGGCTGGATCATTGCTCTGGCATCAGGTGGGATTGCATTTAACCCACTGCTTTCAGATGGAAATCTGTGGGGTTTTCAAAGGTTCCTGGAGAAAGAATTTCCCAAACCACCTTGCTAGTAGGAAAGTTTTCCTTCTGTTTTCTTGGAGAAACTCCAAAATCCCATCAGGTCTCAGCTCCAGGGCAATTCCTTCATCCTGATGCCCCTAGCTGCTAGACTTGCCAAGACATCTCTATGTTTCTAAGCTTATAATATTATAGAGCAAGAATTATAAGGGACCCCAGAAGCCAGCTAATTCAAATCCCCCATTTTTTAGATAAGCTTAGACTCGAGAAAGTAAATAGTCCCTTTCTGTAGCTGTTGTTTTTACTTCTCTGTTGTGCCATCTCCCCCCAATGGAACATAAACTCATTGAGAACAGCTGGCACCTAGATACCTATTAAGTGCTTGTTGAATTGATACTTTAAACCTGTTCAGGTGTTATTGTTTTTTTATTTGTTTTTTATTGTTTTTCTGATTTAAGATGTAGACTGGCTGTCACTACCCTCTGTGTAAGAGGCACCTTAGATTAGGGCTGCTAGGTGCCCCAGCAGATAGCACCAGATCTGGAATCAGGACAAACCAAGTTCAAATCTGGATGTGTGACCTTGACCAAGTCACTTAACTCTCTTTGCCTCAGTTTCCTAATCTGTAAAAAATAGTAAGCACCTCCCTACCAGGGCCATTGTGAGAATCGAATGAGATAGAATAATTGTAAAAGCTTGCTTAGCACAGTGTCAGGCACATAGTAAGCACTGAATATATGTTAGTTTTTATTATTTTTGTTTTATTTTGCTTTATCGTTGTTGTTGTTGTTGTTATTAAGGAATTCATGTCCAGATAGTTATTCTCTGTTTTGGATTTCTTGCCTTTTACTGTTGATGTCACTGAGGTTTTGGCTTGGATAGTGGCTCCCATTTGCCGGGGCACTTCTGAATTTCACTGTTGTCTTATAGCTGTGCTAGTCTCTCTGGGAAAGACTGGGCAATTCCTCAGTCAGTTTATTTATGCAAACAGCCTGGCCTAGGAGTGGCCCTTGTGGTCTGGTTCTAGGATAGTAACCCATGGTGTGTGTGTGTGGGGGGGTGATTGTGTGTGTGAGAATGTATTGTGTATGTGCTACATGAGTGTGTGTATATGAATGTGTTTGTGTGAATGTATACATGGATTGCTGCATGAGTATATGTGTGTGAATGTGTGTTAGTGGCTGGATCATGCTATCCCTCACAGGTAATTTATCCCTGCTTTCGACTTCGTAAAGCATAGGGAAACACAGCTGCTTGTAGACTTGGGGATCTTATGTCAGATGGTGTGGAGGGATGGATAGAATATAAGACCGTAGTATGATCAACTCTGACACTCACTAAAGTGTGGCTGCCATCGAATTGTTGAACTTCTCCCAAGCCTCAATTTTTTTTCATTTGCAAAATGGGCACAGTGATAGCTGGGTATCTGTTTCACACACTTATTGGTTATTGAGTGAGTGAGGTTGGACGATGGGACTTTTTCAGAGTGCTAAAGACCATATGGAGGCCGATCCTCAGCACTCCCCTGGGAGGAGTTAGCACTAAAGTGTACAGGGCATGTGCTACAAAATGCCATTTCTATACTCTATGGTTTATTTGCCCAAATCACCCCAATAACGGCATTCTCCTTCCGCATTAAGGCCAGATTCAAAATTCAGACTCTGGAGAAATCATCAGAAATAACCTCAGTGACATTAATATCAAAAAGCAATAAATAGAAAATTACTACTATTCCTATTCATCATGTCCTTTCCCCTCTGTTTTACTTGCATCTATCATCATAGATAGGTGTCTGAAGACTAGAAAAGAATCCAATGTAATCAGCACATTTTGGCTTGGGCAGAAGGATATTTTGGTTTAAGGGGGGAGGCTAGAAAGAAAAGGAAGCAAACAAGCATTTATTTAACACTGTGCAAATATCATCTCATTTGATCCTCACAACCTGGGAGGTAAGGGCTACTATTATCCTGATTTGACAGTTGAGGAAACTGAGGCAGACAGATGCTAAGTGACTTACCAGGATCATCAGACTACTAAGACCAATTTTACTAGTAGCTCTTCCTGAATCCAGACCCAGCCCTCTTTCCCCTGTCACCTAGTTGAGGGAGGGAAGGGAAGAGGGTATTGACCCACTTGAGTAGAATATGTCTTTCCAGTTATTTAGTACCTTTGAGCATGCCAGATTGGAGTGAACCAGAAAGCCTCACTTAAGGTAGATTGCAGGGATTTCTTCCTCTCAGAGCTATTAGCTTCCACTCTCTCAATGAAGATTAGATTACTCTGATAGGCTTTGTCCTTCCTGAAGCCAGGCTGCCAAACCCAATGCCTTGTTCTTCTCAAAGGAGGAAGGGAAGGAGGATGTACACTTATTAAGAATCTGCTGTGTGCCAGGAATTGTGTTAAGAACTTCACAAATATTAACTTCTCCTCTTCCCTTCCCTCTATCCTTTTCTTCAGCTATATCTAGACATGGATGCTACTAGAACACAGTTGCTTTTCCCCAGCAGCTTCCTGGTGGTTTTTTTCAGGTCCAGGCAAATATATTCCTCCATTAAGGATACTCTAGAGTATTGACAATGCTGCTTCCGCCACTTAAGACAGTCATCATCATGGAAATCTCACTCTGTTTACCTGGCTGCTGTACCTCTGATGGGTCATAGTAACAGGAAAATGAGGCATCTGACATCAGACCAGGTGTAATGCCATTTGGTGCACATTTAGTCCCATTAAACATGTGCCTCATGATCTGAGTTGTACGTAACTATCTCAGGTCTGGAAATCTGTGCACATAGTTTGGAAAACAAAACTCAAGTGGTGTCTTTCATCAAATGATAATAAGATTGATGGAGTCTCATCTTCCCTAAGAGTGATCATGATCTTACTGGTTTTCCAGGGCCCAACTCTGACATCAAAATTATTGAATTAACCTGTGATTATCACCAAAGATTTCTTCTAGTTTCTAAAAAATTCTCCTTTTTCTCTAGTCAGTCCTAAATATCTCAGCAAAAAAAATTGCTTTATTGAAACAATAACTGTTATTGAAAACATCTGAATTTTTTGGTGAAATTTACAATTAAATAATTTAGCATATAGAGAAGAACAAGAAAGAGGATTGAATCGGAAGCTAGACTTTTTATTATTTATTTTAAGAATTATATATTACATTTAAAAGATAATATATCAAAATTGGTCTATTTGTGCCTACCTTTATTCTTTTGTGTTCTGTGCATTAACAATGTTTTTAAGACTTTTTGATGGCAGATCTATTTCTTAAAGCAATAAGCAAAAAGAAGCTTCACTTGTGGCAAATATATATAGTTTTGATCATCAAGATAGATCAACCCAGTGGCCACATCTAAAGATATATATCTCATTTCACATCTGTCTGTAGATAGGAGGTATGTTTTGAAGTCAGTTATAATCTACTTTGATCAGAGTTCAGAGGTGTTTCAAAGTGGTTTTCATTCATAGCATTGTTATGGTCACCATGTAAATTCTCTTCTGATTCTTCTAATTCCTTTTTACATCAGTTCGTTTATGTCTTTCCAGGTTTTAGCATTCATTTTCTTGATCATTTCTTACAGTGTAAGTGTATTCCATTATATCTCTGTATCACGGTTTTATATATTTTATGATGATTAATAACATCACTCTATATTATATATATGAGGGTCTTTTCCCTCTGTCCTTGATCTTTTGGGGGATGTATGGCTGCCAATAGTTTTACTAGATTAAAGAATATAAACAATCTAGTTATTTTTTGAGAATAATTTCAAACTATTTTTCAGAATGGATGAACCGATTCACAATTGCAGCAACCAACAGTATACTAGTGTGCCTGTCTACACGTGCTGTAACAATTGCAGTTTCCCCTTTTGCTTATTTATTCATTATTCCAATAAATCATTTACCCTTCAGAATCCTCCATTATCTCCTCAGTGGCTTGTTTATAGTCTTATAGGTCTCATTCTCTAATTAAGTTAAGTGAAAATTTATTAAGCAGAGTAAATGCAGAATAAACACTGCTTTTCTATGTGTTTATAGATTATCAGTCTCTCCCATTCTACCTTGTGAGCCCTTATGTCTGGCTACCATTTTCTCATGTCTTGATTGTTCCTGTCCTGGAAAGGGATGGTCTTGGTGGTGGTGGAGTGATCTAGTCCAGCCCCATCATTTTGCAGATGAGGAAACTCAAGCCCAGTGACTTTACAAATGGGTAAGAAGTCAGAAAAATTCAGATCTGAACTAGGTCCCACTGACTCAAATTGCCCACAGGATGACATTGGTGTGTGAGAGCTCAGCAAGTAGAAAACTTAATAGATAACAACTTTTTACTCATTTGAGAACTAATAGATTGTCTATAGTAGGAACACTTTCCATAGAATATGCAAAATTCTGCTCCTTTTCCTAGACTATTCCTGTTTTTGGAAATTATGCTGAATTTGTTTGAGAATGGACTTTTACAGGGATTGCTTTTTCTTTCTTTCTTTGCAGTTGTATATGAACACAGATCAAGACTAGAAAAATCTTTACAGAAGGAAAGACTTGAGCACAAGAAAGCAAAAGAAGGTAATTTTTTTTCATTTGGCTGTCATGTTGTATTGTTGAGTATTCTAACACTTGATATGTTGGCTTTCCATTTGTTTTGGGGTCTTGTATCTGAAATTGGTGCAAGGTCAATGTCAGAAAGTAGACCTACTATGTTCATTCTTAAACCAAGAATTAAAGGAATAAGAATTAGAATATACAACTATGAGATTCTAGTCCAATATATAGTCTTTCTGGCTAACCTTACTTCTCAAAGTTTTACTATAAGAGGGAGTGACGGTTTTGCAATCAGAGGTGTTGTTGGCTGGGCCCTTGGATGATCTAGTCCATCATTACATCAGTGCTCAGAATTGACATATCATATTTAGTACAAGTAATAAGTTTTTCTTTTAGCAGAAGCAATTTTGTTTGAATGTCCTTTGATTGCATATGTGCTTTCGCTGAATCTGATCATTATTGTTACACAGAACAATTCTGCTATAAGAAGTAATTGTATAATTGACTTTTTTTTAATGAAAACTTTTTAGAAAGCATAGCTCCCTTTGGGACTTTTGCCATTTCAGCCACATTGCCCATTTTCTTATGGTCAGCCTAAAAGTCAAGGTCACAAAAAGTCCTTACTGTCCTTTGGTAACCTGGAAAAGTAGATGACAAATGTTATTAGTTGGAAGTTTATTAAAGCCTTGAGGTTGTCTTCTGAATAATAATGACAACAGCAATACTTATGTTGTTTTTTAAAGTTTGCAAGGTGTTTAAAAATAGCACTTGATCCTCACAATAATCATGGGAGATTGGTATTATTCTTAACTTCATTTTAAGTATAAAGTTTAAAGTGCATGGTAAAGTTTTGAGGAAAAACAATCTAGTAACTTTCTGGTTTTCAGATTCTGAATGATTTTATGGAGCCATCTAGTGGACAATAAAGCTTAAGAACCGTTAAGGACTGTTTGAATGGCATGATGTGGGGTGGGCTGAGTTGGTCTTCCAATCTTGAATGATTTCATGGTGCCATCTAGTGGCTCATGATAAATCATTCTGTCTCACTTTCTCTATAAAAGGAAAATTAGTCCCTGAAACAATTTGCTTTTTTTAATGTTGGAGTGTGTTTGACTTTTTTCCCCCAGATGTTATCATCAGTAGAAAAGAAAAAAATAATGATTTTTTTTTCTTTTAAATTTAGAACCTTTCCTAGGGCCTTATGAGATGAGCATTTTTCTACTTAAACTGGCATTGTAAAACATCCCAGCACTCACTGCCCATCTATATGTCTCTCTTTTTTATTTCCTAGATTTTCTGGTTTATAAATTAGAAGCACAAGAAACACTAAATAAAGGAAGGGTAAGTTTTTGAGTGTCTGTGTGTGGTCCAATTAACAAAAATGTTTGGTACTCAGCCATTTGTATAGGAAAATCCAAAAAAAATTTTAGTTTATTCATATAAAGATTTATCCAGTGCTTACCATATGAAAGGCACTGGGGATTACAAAAATAAAATGAATAAATGGCCAAATGAATAATCTGTGCCCTCAAAAGGCTTATTTATATTCAACATTTCCTTGGGGAAAAGGAAAAAAAAAACCTTTCTCTGAATCTAAGAAAATAAATCCAATAAGTAAACACTATTAGTAGTTTGAGTGAATGGATAGTCACAGGAAAATCCCCTCCAAGACTACCAGATACTCTGTCTACTTGACTGGCTCAGTTCCGTGGTTCCAATGAAACTGTACTTCCTAGGCTGTGGTTCTGTGCAGGATGGGTAATCCTGTGCTCAGGACTTTCACAGTGTAGGAACTTATGGTGTGGGAACTCATCACTCTGGGAAACTAAGAGACTTGCCCATGATCCCACAGGTATTTAGAGGCCGATTTGGACTCAAGCTTTCTTGATTCCCAAGTTTTACCTTTTATGTACTATGCCACTTTGGCTTCAGTGAAAAACAAAACCAAACAAAACAAACTCAGAGCAGTAATTGTAAGAGGAAAATGAAACGTGTGATTTAGTTGATTTATGTAATTATGAAAGGCTAGGCTAAAGTTAATTAGGTTTAAAGAGAGAGGAAGAAAGCAGGATAAAAAAATAAACTCTTGACAGTTGATAATGTACTTGGGTGCCATTTTTAGACAGGCTAGTCCCAGTTGCTGAGTCTTACACATGTGGAATCGTTCTAGTTTGGAAGCTCACCCTCCCTGGATTCCACAAAATGTGGATTTTCTTGGACATTGTTAAAGGTAGAATAGCCCCAAAACATGTCAGATTGTTTCTAATCTCTGTTTATTAATTAAAAGAGGGAAACTTAGTGTGTGAATCATCTTAGTTATGTGGCTGTGAAATTTTTTTATTTTCAAATTCCGGGTCTATTAATGTGGAAGCCAGATGTAAGTTGGCTTGGTCACTTCTGTCATGTGAAAGTCTTGGCAGTTCTGGGAATAAGTTCGGCTGAGCTCATGAGCAATTCTCCCCTCCCTACCTCTGGTTTCAACAGAATGGAATGATTTCAAGGATCACCACTCTCTTCTTACATCTTGACCTGAGTCTTGAGCCAATTACCGTCATATGCTTTTTCTGTGTGTTTTTAGCAAGGCCATTACTGTCTATTAAGTGTGTTTCCAGTACATCCCAATAGAATGTCAATTCCTTGAGGTCAGGGATTTGTGTTTGTTTCTTGTCTTCATATCACCCTGTGTCTAGCACAATACCTAGCACACAGTCAGTGCTTAATAATTGCTTGTTGCTGAACTGAGTTTGAATCCTCACTCTGCTTCTTACTTTACTTCTTTACTTCTGAGCCTTATTTGTGAAATGAAACAATTAGGTATGTTCCAAACATAAAACAGGTTCATGGACTTCAAGCTCAAGAGACCTCAGCTGTCTACTCCTCCAACCCCCTCATTTTACAAATGAGACTCAGAAAGGTTGCATTGCCTGTCAAGGTCACTCATTCAGGTAGCAAGTAACGGAGGCTATAATTGAAACCAAGTATTCCGAGGACTTCAAATCTAATAGTGACTTTGACTCCGGCTCCAGTTTTTTCATCATTTAAATATGACAGCCATACCTGACCCTTTGAGCTTTACTGCTAGCATGAAATAAAGAGACACTCTGTTCTAGTCCTGAATTCAATTTAGAAGCAAAATCATTCTCTTAGCAGCTCAAGGCTGAGTTTCATGTGAGCAGATGTGGTGGCTTTGCATTGACTTTTTTCTTCTTCAATTTTACAGCAAGATTCCAACAGCAGATACAGTGCGTTGAACGTACAACATCAGATGCTGAAAGTGAGTATTTGATAAAGCACGGCCCTTAGAAATGGCACCTCTTGGTGGGGGAAGGAACGAATTAACTGCCGCTTAAGATCATTAGTGATGCCGGTCCATGGAGTGATTAAGGAAAAGTTGGAGAAGATCAATGGGCACGAATCTGTGGTAGATAAAATGGGACGTGGTGGGAAATGTTGCGCCCTCCGCAGGCCCCTCTTTGTCACTGCTGAGCTAAAGTCTCCGTATTTAGCTTATTTTATCTTTCCTCATAATTCGAGCATCTTTCTTATTGCCATCCTTGGCATCGGTTCAGGTTTTTTGTTTTTCATTTATTGCTCCCCACGGTAAGCTTTCAATGTACTCTTCTGGACAGAATTGTCATCCATTTAGCAAAGTATGCTGAGGTCTGTTAAAATGAACTTCAGGGTACACAGACATTAATATGCTTACTTTGTACTTACTAATATGCTTAATTTGTGCGCAGAGATTCCCTTTCTCCAGTCCTTTAGCAAAATTCATTCATTTACATCAGGAGAGAAAAAAAATAGTGTGTATCTAACCAACAAAAGTGACCTTTTTCCCACCAAAGGACATTCTTGGTGACACACAAATCATGAACTGCAGCCATTAGATTTGTATTTCCTCTTCACCTGAATGGTGGAGGTTGGAAAAGAAGTACAAAAAACACTATTGAAACTGAAACCTTGTCTGCTTCCTGAGGGTATATCAGGTGGATTAAGTCACGCCATTCTTTCAGAGAGGATTGCTGAATGCAGTGGGATTACTATCAGTTGAGAGCATGGGGCAGTAAAGGCTCTCACAGATATGGAGAACCCCTCAGTGCTGTCAGTAAAAATGAACCTCAAAGGAAGCATCCTTGACATTTATAATTTAGGGTACCAAGAAAAGCAGAAATTTGAGAGAGAAATCTGAGAAGTAAGATTATGGAGGTGCTATGGAACGTGGAGAAGGGCTGAGGATGCACAGACTTCACTATATATTATTATTTTTTCTTTTTTTGCTGAGGCAATTGGGGTTAAGTGACTTGCCCAAGGTCACACAGCTAGGAAGTGTTAAGTGTCTGAGGTCAGATTTGAACTCAGGTCTTCCTTCCTTCAGGGCTGGTGCTCTATCCACTGCGCCACCTAGCTGCCCCTTCACTATATATTATTGATAGTTTTCTGGTACCCCATACATCTCAGTGATTCTAATATGTCAGTCATTCCTTGGTCTTAATTCCAACCCATTTTTCTGGTTCAGAGATGTGGAAGGGAAAGGATGGACAGAAAGGATGAGATAACCTCATCCATGGCTGTCCTCCCAAGGACTGGATTCAGGGTAATTTTTGTGGCATTCCCTCCTGCTGTGAGCTAGCACCAGGGCAGCAGAGGACAAATCCTCAGGAACACCATATTGTACCCACCATGTTTTCAACACACCATATTTTTTTCATGGTCCTTTGCAGAGTCAGCATGAGGAACTGAAGAAGCAACACAGTGACCTAGAGGAGGAACATCGAAAACAGGGCGATGACTTCAGCCGAACTTTTAGTGACCACAAGCAGAGATACCTCCAGCTTCAGCAAGAGAAGGAGCAGGAGCTGTCCAAGCTAAAGGGTATTTCAAAGTGGAGGGGGAAATGCTTTCTTCTGGGCTCTTTAATGATAGTAATAATAATAGCTGGCATTTATATAGCTCTTTACATATTTGTATCATTTGAACTTCACAAAAACTCTGAAGTAAGTGCTGTGATTCTCATATCCATTTTACAGATGAAGAAAAGACTAAGTGTTTTGCTGAGGGCCACAGAATTAGTATTAGAAGCAGGATTAGAACTCTATCCACCTAGTTACCTAGCTGCCCTAACTCCTGTGGGCTTTCAGGTTGGTTACATTACCCAGTAGAGCATGAGACTTTTAATTAGTGTAGGGAACAAAAGTGTTGGCGCAGCTGAGTCACCCTTCTTTGACACCCTCTTCCCATGGCAAATACAGTCCTGAAAGTTGTTCTGTCTCTCTTCTTATTCTCTTAGAGAACTTTCAGTCTTTCTTTTGACCTTATCATGTATTTCTCCCTTTCTTCTTCTTCTTCCCCCTATTTGATTGGCCCTAATATTAATATCAGAAGTGTTGGGAGCTTCCCTTCTACAGCTTAGCATCTTCTGGGCAGCCTGGTCCAGTGGAAAGGGCAAGGCATTGGAAGCTAGTGTCTCTGGCTTCCCATCCTGGCTGTGCTGCTCACTCCCTGCCTGGAGAACCTCAGGCCCATCAGCTAATCATCTGGCCCCAGTTCTGTTATCTGTAAACTGAGAGGACTAGAAATGATGACCTTTGGGGTCTCTTCAGGTTCCATATCTGTGAACTTTAGGACACTGAGAGGTAATGGTCATGGTCTCACAGCCAGCATCCTGTGAAAGAGACAGGAGCTTAGCCTTGATTTTCCCTCCTACTAGATCACCTCTGTTTAATACAACATGCTCCTCTCTATAGCTCAGCATAGTGTATGTGTGTGTGTGTACATATGTATGTGTATATAAATGTATAGTGTGGATATATATATATGTATATATATATATACATGCTTGTATGTGTATACACACACACACACACACACACACATATATATATATATTCATATATATATATATAAATGTATATATTTAAAATGCTTGAATCAAGGACCTTTTCATTTTGGGCAGACAATAACTAGAGCATTTCCTGTGAATGAGCTTCTGGAGCTGTCAATCTGTCTAATTATTAGATTAGATTGTTGGTGGCCAAGTTCATATTCCATCTCTCTTCTTGATTTGGCCTTGATCTATTTCTAAATTCTGTCTTGGTCAAGTGCATATTGCAGGTAGCCATGAAAGGAGATTCTTATATTAGAAGGGGACATATAGATTGATGAGGAGAGTTCCTTTTAAGGGTGGATAATATTTGATCTTGGCTATGGTGGTAACAATTCAGAAGACTGTCTTCTAGCTGTAAAGGTAGAGAGGGAAAATTTGATTCAACTAGGGGCAAAGCAGCATGGGAATATAGTAGATAAAAGCTGGTATGAGTTCAGGTTCTGCCTCTGACACATCCCTAGCCAAGCACTTGACCCATCAGTTCCCCTAGCAACTCTTTCCCTGTGTAAGTTGAGGAGTAGGTTCCCAGAATTTCTTCACTAGAAGTATTGTCTACCTGTGAAATTGCAGGTGGAGTATTGTTTTCAATAAAAGTCAGAATTTTAATAGATTGATATGTATTAAAACAGATTATTTACCAAAAAAGGGAAGAAGACCTGAGAATTGCTTAAAGAATCTGCTCAGAATCAGAGTATCTCAGATTGTGAAGGGAAAAGAAAGGCCAACTAATTAGCCCAGATGTGTGGGCTTTAGTATAACCTCTATTTTGGTTTTCTTAATGTTTCTTAGCTGCCTTTCATGTGAAACTTATATTTTAAGACCAAGGAGAATACATATGGATGACAATGAGAAATATGACCCTGCTCCTCAAAAAATAAATATGACTGCTTCCTTCAGTGTAGAGATCATGTATTTAAGACCAGCAGATAACCCCTACTTTGGGTTTCCAGGTGAATCTCTGCCAGTTATCTTTATGTGGAGAACAGCACTCCTATGTCTCTGTATAATAGTTGTGTAGGGAAAACAAATATTAAAACAAGTTGTAAGCTATATGAGATGTTAAAATAACTTCATGACATAACTCTGTGTGTGTTTTTCTAAAATAGAAACCGTTTACAATTTGCGAGAAGAGAACAGACAGCTAAGAAAAGCCCACCAAGACATGCACACGCAGCTTCAAGATGTGAAGGTAAGTTCAGTCAAACTCTGAGTCTTTGGGTTGTTTTTCTTCCTAGCATGACCAAGCACAGGCGCCCATGAAGCACCTGCTCCCTCTCCAGCCTTTGTTCAGTAACCTGAGGAACCTCTGCAAGAAGGCGGCCCATGAGGTCATGCTACAGGATCATGGGCTGAAGGAACCAGGGAAGTCTCATCTGCCCTGGGGGGGATATGACAGCTTGAAGGACCACCATGGGGATGAAGAGTCATCATGTAGGGAGCTCAGAGGCCCTCGATCCAGCCTCTCAGATGAGGATGAGGAAGAGGAATACTAAGAGAAGGAAGTTTTGTTTGGTCTTTCCATTAGTCATGAGAGTCAAAGCAGGATTCAATCCCTGGTCCTTGGACCCGGGCCTGAGACTTTTGTCCACTGTGTCACTTTTTCCACGTGAACCCCAGAGGCCAAACTGGACACAATGAAGTGGCAAAGAAGCAAATTTAAGTTTGATGTAAAGACAAAGCTCTTCCCTCCAATTAGTGTCCTCATAGATTCAGAGTTGGACCTCAGTGCTCTCAAGGCTACGTCTTTTATTTCCCAGATGCAGACACTGGACTCAAAGGGTCACAGGATTGGCGAGTGTCCAGGGTAGGGATGGCCTGGTCTTTCTGATTACAACCCTGATCCCTATACTGTGGGGCATCCAAGTGGAATGAGCTGATTCTGGAAGTCATGGGCTGCCATTTTGTGCAAGGGCTGGAGGGCCACTTGTCCAGGATGTTATAACGGGACTTCCTTTTCAGCTGTAGATGGTTGTGTTGAAGGCTGAAGCCCTTTTCTGCTCTGAAACTTCGGATATCCCAGGGCTTAAGGGTTGAGCTCTGCAGTTAGGTGAGATCAATACAACCAAGGCCCAGTTGGTTCTTTCGCCTCTGCTGCAGAGTTTCATCATTGCTTTCTTATTGCTTAAAAGCCTCGGGGAGCTTGTCATACTAAATGGTCATTTCTGGTTATACAGAAGAAAAATGTGGTAAGCAGGAAATTCAACATCAGGATCAGTGTGAAAGTTCCTGAAGTGACGTGGTTACACTGTTGGATTCAAATCAATCCTTGTGGGAGAAAGGGGAGAAAGGGAAGAAGGATTTGTTCAAGCCCAAGCCCAGGTGGTAGACAGGTGCTGGTTGGATTTCTTTGAAGGGGATTTAACGACCACTTTGCACAGTCTTTTGTGCCTAAGAATTATTGAGAGCTCTGCTGAACGCTTTACAAGTTAAGTTCAGTCAAGGCAACAATCATTGATTAAACACCTCCTTTGTGCCCGGCACAGTGCTAAGTGCTGGGAATACAAAAATAAGCAAAAGGCAGTTGTAGCTCTTCAGGAGCTCAGTCTAATGGATGAGACAACATGCAAATGGCTAGGTAGAAACAAGCTGTAAATGTGATCCACATGATTACTGACAGAGAGAAGTCATTGCATAAAGGGAGCATGGCAATAGCTTCTTGTAGAAGCAATAGCTTATATCCACATCCTGAAGTGGGGAAAGCTCTTTGTCCTCCACACATGGCCTCTCAAGAGAAAGAGAAGAGGTTCTGTTTTGTGCAAACGTGCCTTGCTTTATATATTTAAAAAAAAAACATATTTCTGAAAAATTCAGTGACAGTGAAATTCATCAGAATTGAATCCCAGTTACATGGTCCAAATTGGAAGAAATCTAAGTCATTACGTTGCACTTCTTCAAGAAGAATGCACGCCTTTGGAACTTCACCTCAAAACTGTCCTCCTACATTTGGACACAGCTCCAAGGATGCGTCCTTTGGTCCTGATGTGTCCTTTGCTTTTAGGACTGCATCGTGTTAGCAACCCAGGCACAAGCCAGAACTGTTCATGAGAGACCACAAACTCCATGAGAAAGAAGCTTAGAGACCATCTAGTCCAAGGGTTGTAGGTTTTGGGGGGTCGTGGAACCCATCTGGTGAAGTCTAAACACCTCTTCTCAGACTCATGCTTTTAAAAAATTATTATTCATCATTGAAGGAAATGCTGAATTTCAGTCAGAGGTTAGTGAAAAGGAGGATGTAATTTTTCCCTATACAAATTCGTTAACCCTTCATAAATCCATCCATAGATCTTCCCCAGAGCTCTGGGTTAGCCCTTCTCTAGACCCATCTCTAGGTTTTATAGATAAGGGAGCTCAAGGCAAAGTGACTGATGAAGTCACAGCTAATAAAATGGTGAAGTTGGGATTTGCACCCAAACTCTTCATATTTCACATTTAACTGGCATCCCCAGCTATTTCTCTTTTGTTTTTGATTTCATATTCTGTATTCTCACACTGATTGTGTTCAGAACTCTCTAGGTTTTAAGAGTATATAGACCAATGCAGATTGAACTAGAGAGGGAACCCAAAGTCTTCACATTTCACATTTAACTGATTTTTTCTCTTTTGGTTTTGATTTCATATTCTGGAGTCTCACACTGATTGTGTTCAGAACATAAAGTTTTAGAACTTTTTAGAAATTTGTGTTCAGAACACTAAATTTTAAGAGTATAGACCAACTAGAGAAGGAACCCAAAACTTCACATTTCACATTTAACTGGTATCCCCAGCTATTTCTCTTTTGGTTTTGATTTCATATTCTGTATTCTTACTGATTGTGTTCAGAATTCTCTAAGTTTTAAGAGTATATAGACCAATGCAGATTGAACTAGAGAGGGAACCCAAAGTCTTCACATTTCACATTTAACTGATTTTTTCCCTTTTGGTTTTGATTTCATATTCTGGAGTCTCAACAATTGTGTTCAGAACTTTCTAAGTTTTAAGAGTATAGACCAATGTATATTGAATTAAGAGAGGGAACCCAAAATCTTCACATTTCACATTTAACTAGTGTCTCCAGCTATTTCTATTTTGGTTTTCGTTTCATATTCTGGAGTCTCACCAATTGTGTTCAGAACACTCTAAGTCTTAAAACAAAAGTATAGACTGATGCAGATTGAACTAGAGAGGTTAGTTTTTTCACTTGGGAATTTTTTGGAGGGAATGGGGAGGTGTTGGGCAGCGGAACTGAAAAGCCATTTTGCATAGTTGAGCACAAGGTTCAGTCATGTAACGATCACCTGGAGAAAGATGTGCTTTGAGATCTTAAAGCTCAACATGTAAAAATTCTTTTTTTTATGTAGCAACAGCATAAGAATTTACTGACCGAGCACGAACATCTAGTAGTGACTTTGGAAGACCACAAGAGCGCGCTAGCTGCTGCGCAGGTTAGGAGTGTGGCAGCCTCTAATTGATGGGTTCTTTTGAAAGCAGCTTTCTTTTCTGAATTCCTGTATGCATGTAACCTCTTGCAATGACTCTCAATGAGCTGCAGCTTGGGCCAGCCCATCACTGTACCAATCCTGGAGAATTATGCATGCTTTAAAGGTTTCTAGCTCTCTTCTCTTCACTGCCCCCCTCTCTCTTCGCAGAATGAACGAAGCTAACCCCTGTGGCGGTGCCTTTGTCCTGGGGATGCTGTGGGTATCACTGAATCGATAGGGAGGAGGAGCAGGTCAAGCTCTTCCTTGCCTTCTTGTTCCAAGATGTGAAATTTTCATTAACTCCTCTTTTAAGATCTTTTATGCTCAAGAGACCCGAGAAATTACCTACTTTTGAGGGGTGTCATCCCCCTACTGTGGAAATGATTTATAATCATTAATACTCACACTGTTATGTGAGTCAAGATTGTACTTTGTTCTGACTTTGTAAATCTATTGACTTTGAGAGCAAAAGCCAAGAGCTGCAGAGACTTCTTAGCTTTGAGAAGAAAGCTTGAATTAGTCACCATGCAAGATGAGCAGGGTACTGCAGTGAGAGGCAGGCTGCTGCTTCTCGATAGTCGAGATTTAGAAATGTACCTGAGTGGAGCGACATTATATCTCTGGATCTCCCACTTAGCTCAAGAAAGAAAGCAGAACGTTGGGGTTAGGGATGGAGGGAAGGAGTGTTAGCTGATCTCCTCTAGGAAGCAGAAAGGAGTCAGCAAAAGGGGAGTAGAATATTTTTTTAATATGGACATCATGCTTGTAATAGGGAGACTCCTTTTTTGCTTTTCTTGTACTTTTGTTCAGAATGGAGACAGGGTGAGGGAAAAGCAGAAATGCTAGAAGCAATCCCTCAGAAGATGCTGCTACATGGAATGGGTCTCTCCCCTTCATCCTAATTCCAGAAATTATGTGTGCTGATTTAAAAAACAATTAAATTAGGGGGCAGCTAGGTGACGCAGTGGATAGAGCACCAGCCCTGAAGTCAGGAGGACCCGAGTTCAAATTTGGTCTCAGACACTTAACATTCCCTAGCTGTGTGACACTGGGCAAGTCACTTAACCTCAATTGCCTCAGTAAAAAGCCAAAAAAAATTAAGTTGACTTTAAGAAAGGGGCCTCTCACTTAAGCCCTCATAAAGGGAAATCCTGGCAAGGCGAATGGGGAATGGGAGAGGAATGGATATATGTCATCCTTGGTGTAAAATCAAGGCCCACTAACTTCTGCTCTTTTCTTCTCTCTTCTCTATCACTGTACTTCTCTGTAACAGAAGGGCCTCATTAAAATTTTTCCTGCTCATCCTTTCACTTTAGTCCTTTCACATTCGTTCCTCAAAACTTTCTTTCAATTCAATATTTTTAAAAAATGTTCTTTGTTCCAGATACTGCACTAATTGTTGAATATGCAAAGACAAACATGAAAAAAGTCCCTGCCCTCCGAGCTTATATTCATTTGGGATCATAAACATTCAACTCATAGTAATAGTGGAGGCGGGATGGGCTAGAAAGGTAGTACAAAGCACTTACAATGGAGGAATGAGGAAAGTCCCTGTGGAGCTTAATCTGAGCCTTGAGTGGCTTCTGAGAGGCAGAAGTGAAGAAGGAGACATTTTAGAACTGGAAGACACTCTGAGTAAAAGCAAATAGGCGGGAGATGGGAACATTACTGTGAGGAGGTGGGCTGGAATAATGTGAAATCAGCTTAGTCAACAGGCATTTACTAAGTATTTAGTGTGGGCCAGGTACCATATTTAGTGCTGGGGCTAAAAAGAAAGACAAAAGTAACCTCTGCCCTTAAGGTGCTTATGTTCTGACAGGAGTTACATGTTATGTCAAATTAAAAATATGTGGAGTAAATAGAAGGTGATCTGAGAGGGAAAGGCAAGAGTAGAGTAGAGATGTAGTTTAGAGACCCATTTGTGAGGTTCTATAAAGCCAAAAATGGAGTTTGTATTTTATCCTAAAGGAAATAAGAACTCCAGAAACCTCACAAAAAGGAGAGGGTCATGGTTACACCTTGCTTTGGCCCTGGGGTAAAAATTCTATTGGTGTGGTGAGAAACTGGAGGAAGGGAGATGATTACTTTAGGTCAGGGATGAGGCAATGGGAGTTTGAAACAGGAGAAAAGGAAATAGGTGTTATGGAGGCAGATGTGACAGAATTTGAAAACTGAGGGCAAAACTTAGAAAAGTGAATGATTGGAAGATTGGTGGACTGCTTGACAGAAATTTCAGCATTAGAATACTGTGTTTCAGAAGGGGAAAGTAATTAATTTTCTTTTGGACATGATGAGTTTGAAATATTGACACAGCATACAGGTGGGGACATCTGGCAGGTTCTTGGTAATGGGGGCCAGAGCTCAGGAAAGAGACCAGGGCTGGTTAGGTAGATTTGGAATAGACTAATAGAATAATTTAAGTCATGGCAGGTGAGCATAGTGAAAGAACAAAAGAGGAGGTGCAGGATAGAGCCCTTGGTTATGTACATATACATATGGAATCGAATGTAGATGGTGTTCTAGCTAAGAAAGTGAGAAGAGGCAGCTGGACAGACAAGAGGAGAACCAGGAGAAAGTAGTATCACATAAAGCCAGGAGAAGATTTCTAAGAGAATGTAATATGAGAAAAGATCGCTGGATTTAGCAATAAAGAGATGATGAGTTACCTTAGAGTGGTTAATTCAGAAGCTGTGGTGCAAGGTGTTAAGCAGTGAGTGGGATGTGAGGAAGGTGGAAACAATGAATATAGACAGCTTTTTCTAGGGAGTTTGACTATGAAAGATAAAAGAGGAGGCTAACTTGAGGGAATGTTCAAGAAAGGTCAGGAAATGAAGATGTTCCGGGGATGTTTGCAAACAACAGAATAGGAATCAGTGGTTAAAAGAGGTTTGAAATTTATAAAGAGAGGAAATAATCTAAGGTACATACAGAATAAATGGGAAGGAAAGGGAAATTATATTATTATAGTATATAATATATATATATATATATATATATATATATATATATATATATATATATATATATAATTGAGAGTAACTCAGGAACAGTAAAAGAATTAGTGAGCCAGGAAAAGGGAAAAGAAGAGAAAACAGGCTGGACCTAGGTTTTTAGGATCCCAAGGCCAAGATTCATTGTCTCCTTTTGTCTGTCTTCCCAACTGTGTCTCCTGCCTTTTCCACCTCCTTTCAGCACAAGTTGACTTGATATCACAAAATGTATTCACATTTTAAAATATCTGATTGTTTTCAATTGAGGAAAAGACCATTATGGATGATAGAAATGGATCAGCATTTGGCTAAGCATATTTTCAGTAGATTTTTATGTGGTAGTATAAGAATTATACAGCTGGCTCATTTATACAAGTGGTGTTTATTAGAAAATAGAGGAAAATAGCAAGAATTCTGACTTCTTTTGTAATAGCTTGGGAAATTAACATCTGCCTTCAATAATTTTTCCATGTTTTCCTTAGAGTTCTAATTTCTAATTTGCATGTACTCTATAATGGTGAAGCATGTCAAAATAAGACTGTTTAATGCATGGAAACCATCTGCATATTTTGCCAAAATGGAGTCTAGTTATGCTATGTATGTGATGTCGGGAACTCAGATTCATAATAAGCTGCCTATGAATGACATATTTTTCCTCCTCTCAAATTCTATAATTTGCATCCAGACCCAAGTGGCTGAATATAAGCAACTGAAAGATACGCTGAATAAGATTCCGAGCTTCCGAAAACCTGATAGGGTGGAAGAACAAAATGTCATCCAGGAAGCACCTTCTCGCCAAGGTGATTTCATTGCCAAGAAGAAAATAATTGAGGAACCAAAGGAGGTAATAACGATGAACCCTGAAGAATTCTATTTTCTCCAATAAACAAATATTTATTTTTTCTATCTTACATCCATCTCCTTCTCCTCCCCTTCCTTGAAAAAGAAAAACTAAATCTTAATACCAAGTAATAATCATAGTCAAGCAAAACAAGTTCCCACATTGATCATGTCAAAAAATGCATATGCCATTCTGATTCCTTTGTCAGGAGGTAAGTAGCATCTTTCATCACACTGTAATCCTGCCTGGCCATTTCTTTGATCCTAATTCTCAACTTGAATTTCGTTCCAGTGTTGATGATTTTCATATACATTGTTCTCCTCGATGGTAGATGATTAATATGTGGATTTGGGGTTCCACCTTTGACCAATCAAATTGCCGTCTGAGCGAGGTGATCAGTTTTGCCAAGTCTGCCTATCATCTCCAATCCAACAAGTTGAAGGTTAAAAAAAACTAGGGTTGCACTGACAAGATAAAAGAATACTCTTTCAGAATGTTTAGTCTTTATCCATTGATTTTACCTCTGTTCCTTTCAATTTGTGTAGCTGAGAACTCTTGCCATGATTTAAAGTTACTAAAGTATAATATAGTAATACACAAGAGCGATCCAGTTGGTCTTTGAGCTGGTCCTCAATGTTTATACTTTCATTTCTTGAGATGCAGTTATTTATGGTAGTCATTACTGATGTCTGCCCTATTGATTTTAACATTCTTGTTTGGATTGGTATATAGCAGCCATTCAAGAGTATTAATTAGGGACTAATCTTAATAAAATTAAAATTAACATCCTAAAATGATGGAGTGGACAGACTTTAGTTTAACTCCTGCTTGGATATTTATTAGCTTTGTGTCTTCGCAGTAATTCACTGTTTTTGTGCCCCCTTTGCTTCCAATAAAATGGGAAGATTAATCTTCATTGCTTTGGAGTTCTCTTTCACTCCAGTCTGTGATCCTAGGATATTATGTACAGCCATGTGCTAGTTTGAAGAAATAAAAAAAAAAAACAAGCAAAAATTGCCTTCATTGCCTTCAAGGAGCCTCTATTCTATCAGAGTGTATGAGCTGGACTTGTCCATCGCAAGCCCACAGAGGTCAGGATTGGCCCTAGAGATGAATCTATTCCCTTGGAAGTGTGTCTGTCTCTGCACTAGAAGTAAACAGTTTTCTTCCAACTACCGTAGTTCACTTCACCCCAATTATTCTCGTCTGGTTTTCTGTCACTCCCTTACCCCCTTCTTATTTAAGGCAACTCAGTTCAGTAAATAGAGATAAAATAGGAGTCAGGAGGTTGGACCCCCACTTGCCATTTAACCTTGGTTCAATCATTTAACCATCCAATTCTTTAGCTTCTCCATCTGTAAAGTGGAGATAGTATTATCTGTTCAGAACCACTTCACAGGGATTTTGTGAAGATAAATGAGATATTTGTGAAAGCACTTGGAGCTCAAAGAAGGAAAAGGCACCATAAATCCAGGGTATTCTGATGTCAGAGCTAGATCAGGTGTGAAGAGGGAGAAAAACTTGCATCTTCCAAAAGTTTGTCTTCTTCCTTTCTTCTTAGGAAACCATATCAAAATACTTCCTTCACACATTAGTGTGGTTTCGCAAATGTGATTAAATTGTGCTCATTTAAAACTTGTTAGATTCAAGAGAAAATTGGCTCTACATTGGAAGAGGAGAAATTCCCTTTAATAGCCAGAGAGCAAAGCACATGATCTAGCTGTTCCCGTGTGGGAAGAGATGTGCAAAGTCTGAATCCTTGGCAGAGAAGGAAGTGATGAGAAGTTTTTTGGCTCCTTTTTCTCTTCCTTTTGATGAAAGATCTGTTTCACCTCTGTCTGCTTCAAATGAAGCCATTTCTGAAGGGATGGGTACCATAGGGACCACATTTCCACTTCAAATTCCACATTGCCTGAACCTTTTCAGATTAAAAGTGTGCATTATTCTGGAAAGCCTCTAGCTAATTGGCTATAGCTAACAAACACTACTGACAAAAGGACACTGTACTTTGAAATCACTGACATTGAATTGATATTTCACTGTTTCCATTATTTTTATTAGCCACTATTTTTAAGCAGCTGGGCTGATCTAAATTCGTACTTGAAATTTTTGCTAATGCTGTTATTTTCTTTAAGCCGAAGCATTAGATGAGAATCAGTGTGTTTTCCATTTAATTTTTATTATTTCCTTTAGCATTGATTATTTGAGAACCTTTAAAAATGGATTGAACAAAAAGACAAAAAAAAAGGACTTTTCAGTTCTCAGAGTTTGCTGTTTTGTTTTTATCTCAGGGGGAAGAGAGTAAAGAAATACTTACTTTGCAAAATAAAATAAAAGTAGCCCTGTCATGTGGGGCATTTAGACTAGACATCTGTCATCAGTGTCACGTAGTTTTCTGAAGTGAGCATTTTATCTACAAAGCATCCCCATTCTGCCAATGAGGATGTTAATGAGAATTTTAGGCTCATAGACTTAGAACTGGAAGAGACTTTCAAAGTCATTAAATGTAAGGCCCTCAATTTACAGATTAAAAAACAAGAAGAAACCAAACAAAGGCCCAAGAATTTTCCCAAAGCATATGATTAATAAGTAGGAATAGGCAGAATTGAACTCGGCTTTGCTGTAGTCCGGTCCTTGTGTTCTGACTTCCTTGAAATTTGCCGGCAGGACCATGAGGTAGATGTCTTGGCTGTCCCCAGGCACGTGGCTCCATTTGATTGGGTAAACTTGAGGACGGTGATGTCCACTATAACATAGCTCTATAAAATCAGCATGGTTTTCTTATATTCTCTTTGGTCTAGGGTCCCCACAGTAATGAAAGATGGCAAGCCCCAGAGCAGGCTGTTGAGGAAAGAATAGCAGAGACCAAACCCTTGCATCCCAGCCAAAAAGAGATGGAATTTCACCCTGGAGATGCACCAAACCAGCCACGTGAGGAGGATCCCAGAAGACAAGAGGAGGATCCCAGAAGACAAGAGGAGCAAGAGCATCAGGTGGAAGAGGAGAATAAGAGGGAGCTTGAAGAGGAGGCGATGGAGCAGGTGGGGCAGGCTGAGCACCTGGTAGAAGAACAGGATCAGGCTGCCGATGAGCAGGAGCGGGCATGGAAGGAGCAGCAGGAGCAGCAAGAAGAGGAAACCAATGTGCTGACAGAGCATGCTCATGTGGAGGTAAGGGCGTCTGTTCTGGGCAGGCATTAGAAGCAGTGGGAGCCCAGAAATCTGGGCTTACATTCAGCTTCTGCCTCATCTTGGCTGTGTGTCCCTAGCCAAGTCATCTTCTTCTTGGGGCAGCTGTTTGCATTGATAGAGGGCTGTTCTACAGAGAAGGAGGAGGTGGAACCCTTGGCCTGAAAGCATAGGGTATCTCCAGAAATTTAGTTTTATTTTTAAAGGCTCAGTCGGTCAGCTGTATCTGACTTCATGACCCCATGGACTTTGGTATGCCATGCCCTTCTAGCCTCCCAAAGTCTATCCAAGTTCATGCTCATTGTTTCCTCTGTCTACATCATCCTCTACCATTCCCATCTCCTTTTACTTTTAATCTTTGGCAACGTCAGGGTCTTTTTCAGTTATTAGAAGTAGGAATGACCTTACATGTCAAAGTCATTCTTTGCAAAGATTTGGAGAGTGAGGTCCAAAGTAGCAAAGATGCAATTTGTAATTTCATCTTCTGGCTGCTGATCCATCCCTGACCAAGCTCATAGAAGCACCAATTCCCATCCAGGCACGCCAGGAGTCAGGATTCCATTCTGGGCACAGCTCCTGTCTGTGGCTGACTGGGGTCACCAACATATACCTAGATAAACAGATACAAGGTCATTGGGGGGGGGGAAGCATTGGCAACTAGGAGAGGGGATCCCAAAAGGCTTTGTGAATAGGGCACTTCAGGTGAGCTTTGAAGAAAATCAGAGCTTCTTAAAAATAAAAAAAAGAAAACCAGAGCTTCTTACTAGAGGAGATATGGAAGATATGGAAGATAGCACAAAGGTAAGAATTAGTCCATTTTGCATTAAACACGTAAATCTACCCTTTTATCCCTTCAAGGGAACATGGAAAGGGCTGCTTTTACTTTATGGATGAGGAAATTAAATTTCTCTGTGCCTTAGTGATATACTTAAGCAATTAAATAGTACCTAGATCTCTTTCTTAGCAGCCAAATTCTGCTCTAGTTTATGCAGCATTCACAAACTATCAGTGCCCTACATCTTGTTACAAAGTCAGCCGGCATATACCCATACAATCCAGTGATATAGCATGGTCTCAACACCACCAGCAGCAACAATAAAATCATCAAAAAAATCATTGAGAATGTGGTCAAATTTTTCTTTTCTTTCAGTATTATTTGTTGTCAATGTATTTTTTTTCTCATCATGGCTTTAGCTTTCTGTGAGCTGAGGTTGCTGTTGTGCTTTGTCACCACCAGGTGGGGGGCCCTGAACATGTAGCTTGAATCAGTGAGCAAATTTGCCAGAGACTCATGGGTGGCAGCTTATTGATACTCCCAAAGGATTAAATGGTTCATCAATTCCTTTAATAAAAAAATGTAACTTTGAAAACACCTGAATTTCAGTGGTGGCTGTTCAGTTTTTAAAGATGCTATTCTATAAGAACTTTTGAGTTAACCTTTCTCCCTAATCCTTAATGATTATCAATTGCCTCTTCTCACTCAGACTCACACAGCAGTGTCTGAAACATTCTGTGGCTTGTTTGCAGTTCCGATATATCAAGTTAGCACTCAGATCACAGTTGATAATCAAACTAAACAGAACCAAAATACAGATCGGGAGATAAGGATTCTAATCCTTTGTAACCTTAGATAGAACATTTAAAAGCCCCATACTTCTCTTTTCTCATTTGTAAAATGACTTGCCAACCTCATAAGAGTACTCATTTGGATTAAGGGGTAAAGTTCTTTGTAGCTTTTTCCCTTGACTAACGGGGTTATAACATTAGGAAAGAGAACCCTTCTTAAAAAAATTTAGACAGGGGGCGGAGCCAAGATGGCGGAGTGAAAAGGTGACTTTCTGCCTCTCCTCCGATCTTCTCTCAAATCAACAATAAAATAAGCCTCTGAACTGATCTTCAAGTCAACGAACTCAGAAATATTTGGGCACAGCTCTCTGGATAACTTCATATCAGGTTAGTCGGACTCGGACAGAGAGATAAATAGACGACCCCTGTGCAGGCCGGAAGTGAGGGTGGGACTCAGCTCAGCTCATCTTGGAAGAAATTCCAAACTCCAAACTCCAAATTCCAAACACCTGGAGCTTATCTGAGGCACTCGGGACACTCTGCCCTGATTGGGGACAGGTGTTCTGGCAGACTTGCCTTGTTTAAGGAGTAATTCGGACTTAATCCTAGCCCCCACCGGCCCAGCACCTTAAGTCAACTCGCCGAAGTGCCCCAGGGCAAAGCTTTTTGCAGCCGCCGCTTTTTTTTCCCCTACCTTAAAGAGATATCCACACTGTCTAAAAAAAAAAAAAATATGATGAAGAAGCAAAAGAGAGCTCTCACCATAGACAGCTTTTATCAAGGCAAAGAAACGACCGCAGAGCCAGAGGTTCCTTTAGACAAAAATCCAGAGAACATCAGCCAGGACCATCACTGGTCCCCTTTTCAAAAGGCCTTTCTGGAAGACTGCATAAAGAACCTCAAAAGAGAGCTGGAGGATAAATGGGAAAATAAACTGAAATCAGTGCAAGAAGGATATGATGCCCTGCGAAAGAGATATGAAAAAGACACCAATTTATTAAAAAATAAAATTAGTGAAGTGGAAAAAGAGTGCAAGGAACAAATTGGCCAGTTACAAAAGGAGCTTAAAAAGGTAACTGAAGAAAACAACACTTTAAAAATAAGAATTGAACAAATGCAAGTGAATGACTCACTAAGACTTGAAGAATCAGTCAAACAAAAACAAAAAAATGAAAAATTAGAAGAAAATATGAAATATCTCCTAGGAAAAACAACTGACTTGGAAAATAGATCTAGGAGAGACAATCTAAGGATTATTGGACTTCCTGAAAGCCATGATGAAAAAAAGAATCTAAACACTATCTTCCAGGAAATCCTGAAAGAAAACTGCCCTGAGATTGTAGAATCAAAGGGCAAAATCAACATCGAAAGAATTCACCGATCACCTCCTGAAAGAGACCCCAAAATTAAGACCCCAAGGAATATCGTGGCTAAATTTCAGGACTATAGCACCAAGGAACAGATTCTGCTGGCAGGTAGAAAGAAACAATTCAAATACCGAGGTTCAATAATTAGAATCACACAGGATTTGTCAGCTTCCACACTGAAGGATCGAAGGGCATGGAACCAGATATTCCGAAGGGCAAAGGAACTTGGATTACAGCCAAGAATAACCTATCCAGCTAGAATGAGCATTATCCTCCAGGGAAGAAGATGGTCATTCAATGATATAGGTGAATTTCACCTATTTCTAATGAAAAGACCAGATCTGAACAAAAAATTCGACACCCAAACACAGAACTCAAGAGATGCATAAAAAGGTAAAAAGGAAAGGTCTCTTGAGAACTTTATTGCTACTAGGGAGATACTCAAAGTTTGGGGGTATAATTAACTAGATATTACTTTGATAATATGAAAAAGAGAACTAGAGGGGAAAATGTTGTCATACTGGGGAAAAGAGGGAAAAAGTGGTAAAATAAGATCTAAAAAAAAAAGGAGGTAAAAACAAGGTTAAAATCACTTGAAGAGGCAAAGAAAACCTAATATAATTGAGAGAAAGAGGGGAGGGAGATGAGCACTGTGTAAATTTTACTCTCATCAGGTTGGGCTCTAAAAGTGTATATCAGACATTTGATTTCACATAGAAACTTGTCTGTTGCTAGAGGGAAGTGGGAGGAAAAGGAGGAAAAGTAAGGGACAAACTAATAGAAGGGAAAATAGAAGAATCAGGGGAAAGGAATAAAAACAGGGGGAGGGGAGCTAAAGGGGGGGAGTATTGTTTGGGGGAGGGGTCATCAAAAGCAAAGTACTGAGGAGGGGGGAAGGGAGAAAGGGGAAAGGAAAGGGGAAAACATAACGAGGGTAAATAAGATGGCAGGAAATAAAGAATTAGTTATTCTAACTGTGAATGTGAATGGGATGAACTCTCCCATAAAGCGGAAGCGGATAGCAGACTGGATTAAAAACCAGAATCCCACAATATGTTGTCTACAAGAAACACATTTAAAACATAGTGACACATATAGAATGAAGGTAAACGGCTGGAGCAGAAAATATTATGCTTCAGGTGAACAAAAAAAAGCAGGGGTAGCAATCCTTATCTCAGATCAAGTAAAAGCCAAGATAGATCTAATCAAAAGAGATAAGGAAGGAAACTATATTCTATTAAAGGGTACCATAGATAATGTAGCAATATCTATATTAAATATATATGCACCAAGTGCAATAGCACACAAATTCCTAGGGGAGAAATTAAGAGAGATGCAAGAAGAAATAGACAGCCAAACGATACTAGTGGGGGATCTCAACCTTGCTCTCTCAGAATTAGATAAATCAAACTACAAAATAAACAAGAAAGAAACTAGGGAGATAAACCAATTGTTAGAAAAGTTAGGTATGATAGATCTATGGAGAAAGTTGAATGGAGACAGTAGAGAGTTTACTTTTTTCTCAGCAGTCCATGGAACATATACAAAAATTGACCATATATTAGGGCATAAAAACCTTAAAATCAAATGCAGAAAGGCAGAAATAGTAAATGCATCCTTTTCAGATCATGATGCAATAAAAATCACATGCAATATAAGTCCAGGAGAAAATAAACCAAAAGGTAATTGGAAATTAAATAATCTAATCCTGAAGAATGAATGGGTGAAAGAGCAAATCATAGACACAATCAATAATTTCATCCAGGAGAATGACAATAAGGAGACAACATACCAAAATTTGTGGGATACGGCCAAAGCTGTTATAAGGGGTAATTTTATATCTCTAGATGCTTACTTGCATAAAATAGAGAAAGAAAAGATCAATGAATTGGGCTTATTATTAAAAAAAACTAGAAAAAGAACAAATTAAAAACCCTCAATTAAATA
>JAJPUD010000366.1:358449-407235 GCA_023553655.1 Myrmecobius fasciatus
GACTTGCATGAACTGATGCTGAGTGAAACGAGCAGAACCAGGAGATCATCATACACAGCAACAACAGTATTACATGATGATCAATTCTGATGGACATGGCTCTATGCAACGAAGAATTGTCTCAAACCAGTTCCAGTTGTTCACTGAAGAAAACCATATACACCCAGAGAGAGGGAAATGAAATATGGACTACAACATAACATTTTCATGATCTCTACTGACATTTGTTTGCATTGTGTTGCCTTTCTCTGATTCTTTTTTTTTTTTCTTGTAGATAGGATTTTTCTTGCATAACTTCTCAAGCATTTCAACATTATTAGCATGTAGTGGACTTCCTGCCATCTAGGGGAGGGGAGGGGACTGGGGGTAAAATTTGTAATGGAAAGCTTTATAAAGATCAATGTTGGGGAACTACCCATACATATGTTATACAAATAAAAAGCTTTAACAACAAAAAAAAAAAGAAAAAAATTTAGACAGTCTCCCATAAATGTAATTGAACTATGAAGATCCATTGTTTAAAAAAAAGTAGTTACAAAAAGTTATTGTGAGTGACCTCAATACAACTTTTTAGTAGATTTCTATTATGTTTATGAAAATGGATTCTATATATACTTGAAAAATAACAATACCTAAATATGTGACATACTTACATTTAGCAAAGTCATATTTGCTTAGTTATAGATTTATAGGCGCCTTGTAATAACTCCTTATCTTTCTGGCATTCATAACCTACAATTTGAGCCTATGATCCCTGGCTTTGAAGGATCATTGTTATGACTGTCTTCCTTCAAAGACCATGTCAGGAGTAATTTCTTATGATTTTTCAACTTTTCTGCTATTTCAAGTCTTCCTCCTCTTTCTACTGAGGGAAATGAGAAATAGCTTTAAAGTGGTGCATGAAGATGATCTTTTGTGTGTTGTTTTCTCTAAATAGAAGGTAATCATCTCCCCATCCTTATTTTTTGAAAAAGAAGATTGTTTTTCTTCTTCTCTTCTTTCCTTTTAAGACATAACTGCTAGTTGACTTTTTTTTAGCTGATTATGCCCTAATTTTTGTGGCCAATAATAGAATTAATTAGCATTCCCTAATACACAGCCATCTTGAGGACCAACAATAGCTTCTGCTCACAAACTCCTTTTATTTTTTTCTTTTTGATGAAATTTTAAACTCTGCATTTCCTTTTGAAGTACATGGAACTCCCATTAAAAATTACCATGTGGAAAAATTTCAAGCAAATTCTAAAAATAAGACTCAGTTTATAGATGAAAATATATCTGCCCCAGAATGACTTAAGAGATAGAACTCTTTCCATGATGATTTTTGTTTAACATGTAAAATTCCTCTTTTTTGCTTACTTATAAGATGGATAATGGTAATGCTTACCTTGACCTTCCCTACCCACATCAGACTTTCTCGGAATTGAATACAGGCATGTGTCAGCTGGACTGGAACTGGACTTTAATGTGTGAGTGACAGGAACCTCACAAAGCGAGACAGAGATTTAAGACACAAACAGAAGTATAATTAATTTCAGCGTGAGCAAAATGATGTTTATAAATGCAAGTCCCCCCTTCTCCAAAAAGGAGGGCTCAATACTTCTGATGCTAGAGCCACTCATATACATAAAAATGGTCAATCAACAACCGAGTCATTCTTAGATCTTGAAATAATTCTCATGGTTACAATAAGAAGTCATCTAAAATCCCTCTTAAGTTTCTAATGCCAGCTTAACTTGTCACCCTCTGGGTTATCTGATTGCTATCTTGATCTTTTGCCTGGCATTAGGAGTTTTATGAATCACAAATTAATGGTATTATCATGAAATTGCCACCTTATTGGGAGTTACAAGTGCAATAGATAGGGAAATAGAAAAATACGAAGAACATGGCTAATGTGTCTCATCACCCAAGTAACCTTGTGTTTTTTGTAGGCACATCCTTCAGAAAAGGTTGTGACAAAGGTTAAATCCGCTTATGAGGAACAGCTAGAGCAGCAACGACTGGCCGCCAGGAGGGCTGAGGAAGCCCTCCAGCTAAGAGAACGACAGGAGTCTCTGCATAAGCAAAGGCTGCAAGAGCACTTGTTAAGGCAGCAGAGACTTCAAGAAAGAGAATTGGCTTTGCACCGGCAGGCTGAGCTCGAAGACGAGCATCACCATCAAAAGCGCCTACGGTGGGTGTTCTAGTGCGAGGAATCGGGAGGGAGACAGTGGACAGTCACCGTGTGCCTGCTGCCCATTAGTCAGGAGACTATTGATACTTAGCATGGAGCAGAGATATAAGCAATGAATTGAAAAGGGAAAAGTCAATTTCCCAAATCTTTTTTTCCACCTATATACATTATTATTTTTTATTTTTTTGAAAGAGCAATTCCCATGGCATAGAGGATAAGGAGATGGGCTTGGAGTCAGTAATACCTGAGTGCAAACACACTTCTGACACTGACTGTTTAACTTGGGGCAAGCCATTTCATTTCTATGTGCCTCAGGCCAGCACCTGAGGAATCCTCTTATGTCCTAGGTGGGTTATGATCTGTATTCCCAGAGGGAGATCTAATTCCGGGTTTTCCACACACTGATGAAAATCTAGGGCCCTTTGCTTATTTTCAAATTAGGAAGCCACAGCCAGGAAATAATGTCTCTATCTTGTCTCCATCAGAACCATGTTTAGATATGACTCCTTTTAAAAAAAATTGTTGTTATTTCCCACTATCCTATTATGGCCCCTAATAGAATCCTCCTTTGTAACAAGGGAGAGTTAAGCAAAACAAATGGACACAATGACCAAAACTGATGGTACATGCCTTAATGAATGCTTGTAGTTTACCCCCAACCCTGAGAAAAAGGCAGGTCTATTTCCTTCCCTGTCTGGTGTCAAGACTATCCGTGATAAAAATCTGAGATCTAATTGGAATTATATTTTAAAAGATTGCAGCTTAGAACTTTTTAAAATTTTCTGGCAGGCCTCATGATAGCCATGTAATACTGGTTAGCCTTTCCTTCTGATTGGCTACATTTCTTTGTTATGAAATAAAACTTTGTTTTTTTTTTTTTTTTAAATTATGCCCTGGCCTGGGGGAGTCTATATTTATCAGACCTTGCTACATGTGTTTTGTGTGGTTTCATTTATTAGCTTTTTGTACATGTTGACAAACCTCGTTTAAGGCTTGTCTGCTTTGAAAAATAGTCTGTGTCAAATTTGTCTGAGTTTTCTATTGAAGTTACTGAAAAATGTATTCTTGTCTCCCTACCAGGCAGCAAACACGTTATGATGCAATGGATAATGATATCGTCCAAGGAGCAGAGGAACAGGGTATCCAAGAAGAAGAAGGTGGTGGTGAGGACTTATAGATGGCCAATGTTTTATTTTATCATCCTGCTAAAAGGCTAGATTACAATAGGACTAAACCTCAGGTCATGGCCTCTTAACCGTTTTCTATTTACAACCCCTTTTCACTTGAGAAATTTGAATACAATTCTGGAAATATAGGTATATATAATAGTTATATAAATCAAATATTCACTGATGATAAATCATAATTTTGCAACCTTCCACCAATGGGATCGCAACCCACGATATAAGAAGCTGGGCCCTAGTTAGATACTAGGCATTAAATCATATTTAATATATCTATATATATGTGTTTGCACATATATATCTAAATGTATGTATGTATCTATATCTATATATTCCTCCAATAGATATTAGCAATCAATCATTCAGAAATCTTTTCACTTCACAACTTTTAGGTTATTCTCTAATTTAATTATTTATGGAAAGTTTACTAAAAGAAATTTGTACTTTTAGAGAATTTTCAGATGCATTTCTAGGTAGCCTAGATGTGTGGTTGGATATATGAAAAAATATGACTTAAGTCATGAGTGACCTTCATTTATAGTTATTAGTAAGATAGTGTTCTAGAATGTAGCCAATTCCACATTGTCTTAGGGTGACTATACAGTGGTGATCTCAGCCCTTCTATCCCTTAGTCTTCAATAGGCACTAATATTGCTGTGTAACCTAATCTCCTGCACCTTGAAAGGAAATTGACATGAGCTACCTCATCGATATATTTCAGTATTTGAGAATTTGTTATTTATAGTTAAGAAATATTTTTCCTTCTGATCCTCGTCTGACGTTGAAAGTCCTTTTGTTCTTAAATCATTGGGAAGAGGGGAGAGTTGATTACCCCCCTCTGATCAACCTATCATTTTGTATACTTTGAAGACTAATGTTATTATCCCATAGTTCTTTGTTCCTCAAAGCTTAACTAATCCCCAGATGTCTTAATCTTCTTATATCTTTTCTTTATATTTACTAAGCCTGAGATTGAGGAGAAATCTTCTTCAATCCCATTTTATACCATAAGTTACCAGCATCTTTATCATCACATCATAGAACATGTTCCAGATGTATAAATTGGTCCCTAAATCCCTAAAATGAGGTTTAATCTTTGACTTTTGTGAGACATTTTTAGCTTTCTGGGTTTCTTGGTATTTCTTTTGATAGGGAGGGGAAAAATAAACTTATTTTTGGCAATTTCATTAATTGCCACTTTTGAATTTAAATTTTATTCATTTCCAGTTTTTATTGGTCTTCTGGAGTAAAAAAAACTTGGAAAGGAAATTTTGTCTTTCTCACGTACCTTTATTTAAAGAAGGAAGCTAAGTGAATTCATTCATTCTTTTCTTTTTCCTTTCCCCTTTTTCTTTTTTTCTCTTCTCTCCTCTTTTTCTGTGCCATACCTCTGTTTCTCATATTGCCTTTCTCCTTTTCTCTCCCTCCCTTTCTCCTTTTCCATTTCTCATGCTTCCAAGCCTGAAAAGTGTTCTGGACAGAACAGAAACTAGACAGGAGGAAACATTGTTATTTATGATCCCATAGACTTGATGGAGGATCATGGGTAGGGCTATTACAGGAAAGAGTGTTACCATTCTTGAGTGCTCCTTTGGGAAAATTAGGCTGACTGGGAAATCTTGTAATTTGTTTTCACTTTCCAGCCTATGAAAAAGACAACCAGCACCAAGATGAAACTGAAGATGACACACATAAGGAGAATGAGCCCCAAGGACAAGTACAGCAAGCAGATAACCCGGACCCAGATGTGAGTCTTTGTCTTTGTCCATTTCTGTCCCACAGGTGTGGCTGCACAGCCCTAGGCAGGTCCTGGGGAGACAAGTAACCCATGCCCTGGATGAGTTCATGATGGTATCCCCAGTGAACAGATGGCTTAAAGAAGGAGAAGGAAGGTCATTTAGGAAACTGCCAGGTGATAGCTGATGAGACCTTAACCTAGGAGGTCTCCAAAGGAGGCCAGAGTAGCAAGAGATTTTCTAGAGGTCTCCATAACAGGACTTGGAAGTTTATTAGTTATTGGAGAAAGGGAGGCAGAACCTGGTGTTCAGAATGACTCTAGGACTTAAAGCCTGGAAGATAGGGAAGTTTCATCAGCAAGAAAAAAAGATAAGAGGAAAGGGAGATGGCCAGCTGCAGGAGGAGCTGAGAAATCAACTTTGAATATGGTGTCAGGTGCCAGGAATTCAAGGAAATGGAAAGTCAGGATATTAAGTCATGGACACAGTTACTGACATCTTCCTAGATAACAGCTGAGGGGAAAGGAAATAGAAGATTATAAAGCAGGATGTGAAGTCACAGGAGCCCTAACTTGGTGAATGATAGGTTCAGAGACTGAGAAGATCCAACTTCCTTCCCCTTTCCTCTACTTGTTCTACATTCATTCATTAAATGGAATTCCTCCTTCTTTATCTTTTCAGTCTTAACTCTTAACTGAGTTCAGATTTGGTCTTAGACACTTACCAGTCTAGTGTGAGCATGGACAATTCACTTAATCCACTGGAGACGGAAATGGCAAAACATTTCAGTATCTTTGCCAAGAAAACCCCACGGACAGCATTGGTACGACATGTTCCCCAAAGTCTCAAAGAGTTAGACATACATGACTGAACAACAAGCTGTATAAAACAATTGAATATAGTCAAACATTGTTTTCACAATTCATCTCTGTTTGGGGAGTGAAGCAGGGAAGAAAGTTCTCCAGGCAGCTGGATCTCTGTGACACACCTTGAAGTTGGCTGTTTAGGGCAAAGTTGTGCTGCCAGAGTGGTCAATTAGAGATCTTTCTCTCTTAAAAAATATGATTTCTCCAACATCCTAATTAGGCATGAATACCAAAAGAGATTAAAAAACAAAGGAAAGGAAAATAACCTATATATACAAAAATTATTCATAACAACTATCTTCTCAGGGCAAAAAAATGGAAATTGAGGGGGTGCCCATCAATTGGGAAATAGCTCAATAAATTGGTATGTGATTATGATGGAATATTATTATTGTTCTATGGAAAGTAATGAACAAAATGCTTTAAAAAAAAACCTTGAAAAGTCCTCCATGAGCTCAAACAAAGTGAAATGTACTGTATACAAAATAATAGCAATGTTCTGGGATAACCAGTTATAAATGACTTTGCTATTCTCAGTAGTACAGTCATCGCATGGGCTATTCTGAAGGACTTACGATGAAAAATCCTATCTCTATCCAGAGAAGGAACTGATTGTGTCAGAACATAAAATTGAAGCATATGCTTTTTCTCTCTCTCAATTTTTTTTCTTGAGGATTTTTATTTTCATTAGGGTGGGAGACCTATGTTTTCTTTCATAACTTGACTTTTATGGAAATGTTTTTTTAATAACTTTGCATGTGGTTTCTTAATTTTGGGTAGAGGTAAGGAGAGAACCTAGAACTCAAAAATTTTAAAAAGAAATGTAAAAAAATGTTTTGAATGTAACTAGGGGAAAATATGGTTCCTCAATCATAATTTCTTTTGACCTGAGAATTTTTAAAATTTTGCTCCTTTATTTTTCTTTGGAATAACAGCAAGCAGCTGGTGAGGATGTCAATCCTGCAGATGATCCGAACAATCAAGGAGAAGATGAGTTTGAGGAAGCAGAGCAAGTAAGGGAAGAGAACTTGGCTGAGGAGAACGAAGTGCCCAGGCAGAGCAATCAGAAGCAAGGAAATGCCGAGGTGGAAGAGCATTTGGTGGTGAGGAGCTCCCAGTGGCTGGGGCTTGTTGGAAACCCTCATTTTGTAGTGGATGATGGGCAGAGGCCAAAGGGGGAGGGGTCAGCCACACACTCAGAAGGGCCCCAGCTTGGCTTTGCAATGTTCACTTAGCTGCCTGGGGACCATAAGAGAGACTGGCATTCAATGCTTCTTCTTATGAATTATTGTTCATCATTTCATGGCCACTGAGCCATTAAAAATGCTCTCTCCTAGGGATGGAGGGCTCAGCTTGAGATCCCACAGTACTAAAGGATGCATCTGAAATGGACAGTTGCTCTAGCCGCCCCATTTTGTTTTAACAGATGGCAGGAAATCCAGACCAGCAGGAAGATAATGTTGATGAGCAGTACCAGGAAGAAGGCGAAGAGGAGGTAGGAGTGCTCCGAGCCAGGTTTGGGTCAGAGCATTGAGTTTATGAGGATGACAGAGGTTGATGGAACCAAAAGCTTTAGCTAGACATAGGGATGAGCAAGAAAACCATGAACAATCCAAAGAGTGTGCATTCATATGATGGCTTCAGCTCTCATTCTGCAGCAAGGCACAGTGGACAGAGCTGACCAGGAAGACTTAGGTTCCAGGGATGTTGGGACACACATTTTTGTGACTCTGGAAAGGTGTCAGCTTCTCTGAGCTGCAACTCTAAGATTCATAATTTGAAGAAAACAAATGAGTGGGTGGATAAAGGGAAGAAGAGATGGAAGAGGATTTGTTGAGTGCCTGTTATGCTAGAAAAATGGAGTTCCTGCTCTCAAGGAGCTTTTACTTTTAATTGGGAGAAATAACACATAAAGAAAGATGGCCCTGATCTGCATTGGGAAGAGGAGTTTCCTCTCCCAATAGAATCCCAGATCCAGTTCCTATTTAACATTTGGAAATCTAATATTCTCTCAGCAATCCCGGGAAAGAGTGAGAATATCTGGGAAAGTTTAGGAGAAGGGCTTAAAGCCTTCAACAAGCAGTGAGGGCTGGTAAGAAGAAGCAGAAAAAATCAAGATTTGGATCCTACCCCTCGGATTTCCTGCTTCTGTCACCATGGGCTAGCATTTTCCTTAATTTCCTCATTTCTGAAACCAATTTACCTAGAACCTCCCTTTCATTGAATTATTGCAAAGTTCAGATGAGATTGTGTTTGCCAAATGTTTTGCCGATTTTACAATATGATATATTCTTTCTTATTCATGTAATATCCTTGAGCATGAGGTTATTATACCTACTTCTCAAGGTTTTACTGAGGATTAAATGAAACTGAGGTTTAAAAAGTCCTTTATAAACCTTACAATGTAAAAAATAGATTGATAAATTAGATAAATGAATGTAAAATATAATATATTGTATTATATATTATAATTTGTTATGTAGGATTAGCCATATTGATGAAGAAGGTGTGTGTTTATTTCCCTCTATTTCCCTCCCCAAGAAAATAAAAATAAAGGAAAAAGTAAAAGAAGAGAAAGAAAAAAGAAAAGAAAATACAATCTAGTTTAATAAGGAAGGAGGTCTTCAATAGTCCCAGTAACTTTGACCTTAAGTGACATTTTAAAATTCCTATCCTTTCAGTTGTACAACTTATCCCCTCAATCAGAAGAATTCATTGATACAATTAAACTTAAATATAAAGAGAAACAATAAGATGGGTCCAGCTTTAAAACAAAAAGATTAATTTCCTTATTTTTTTATTTGGATAAAAGTTATTTGTCATAATTTATGCAAGCACTCATTCTTTTGGAGTGTTCACAACTCCACTGATTATATCACTTCCTTTGGTGTTGTTGCACAGCTTAATTGCAGTTTTATAAATACATACATAAATATTTATAAATATAGATAATATATAAGTAAATATATGCATAAAATATAAATATAAAATAGCATGCATATAAATTTATAGGGCATATACTCATAGATAATGTAATATTTATATGTATTTAAAAATTTATCAGAGCTTTTGAAAAGAGAAAATAACATAAGTCCTCATAGTCATTCATGGGGAATCGCCAGTCAAATTTACTTTAGCCTAAATTTACATGTCTATTATGACCCAGTTTTTATTTGATTCCTCTGTTAGTCATTATAAAGTCAATCAAGTCAAATAAACACATATTTATTAATCATCTACTATATGCAAGACTCTGTGCTAAGTACTAGGGATCTGAAAAATGGAAAAATTGGCCCAACGGTCCTTGACAAGCTTGGTCTGTAAGCAAGTCTTTGAAATCTGTAATTAATAGAGAACATTGGGGATACTCAAACTATTAAGCCTAGATTATAAAGGATTTTAAGAGCCAAATGTGGATTTTGTATTTGATATTGGGAACAATAGGGAGCCGCTGTAGTTTTCTTGATGCCTGAGAGGTGACATGGTCAGACCTGTGCTTTCTTTAGAAAGATGAGTTTGACAGCTGAATAAAAGATGGGCTGGAGTGGGAGGGAGTTGAGGTAACAAGACCAACATGCAGGCTGTTGCACTAGTCCAGTGTGAGGTAATGAGGGCCTGCACCAAGATGGTGGTTATAAAGCAAAAGAGAAAATGGTCATTATTACACTAGAATGAATGGGGGCAGTCAGCATATTGAGCCAGGTCTTGCCAACACCAAGACTAGTCCCTCTATTCATCACTCTGGCTTTTCTTCTTTCATATGTCCTCCCAATTTTATATTTTTTAATCATTCTCCTAACCTCTCAATTTCCCGATTAGTTTGTCATTTTGAAATTTTTTAAAGAGATTTTCAGTCATTTAATTCTTTTTTTTTTTTTTAAATCTTTAAGGAGCATGTCATCATTGCTTTTCATCCAAGGGGCAAATTCAGAGAAATCAGATTTTCTCTGAGTACAACTGAGTATTAGTTGTACAGTAGGTTGTAGTGGATTTTTTTTTAAGTGACTATGAAATTTGGCCTCCTCTGCTAACATTTTTCTGTAGTATCTCAGTGAGGCACAGAAGGCCTTCTGGTTCCTTGATGGCCAGGCCAGGAAAGTACAAGTTCTGATAGGTATCTCCAAGAAGAAATGGCTTCCAATATGGATCCATTGGTGGGTTGTATGTCTGTTTTCCAAAGCCTGCTGGAATCTTGTCTAGAGAGAGACTGACTCACCCAGATGGGTGATTCCGGGCAAAGACCACAGCAACTCATGAATCCTTGCCTCCTTGCCCCTACCCTGGGGAAATTATAGGCCGCCTAATATAGTGGATAGAGTATGGTATTCAGAATTAAGATTTGGGTTGAAATTGTACCTCAAATACTGACCAGCTATTCTGGGCTTCTATTTCCCCACGAAAATGTCAAAGTATGACTCAGCTCATTTCTAACTTTAAATCCATGCTCTTTTAAAAATTGTCCTTTAGGTTAGAGTTTTTAACCTTGGGGGTCTGTGAAGTGGAGTTTTTAAAAACTATTTCGATAATTGTGTTATAATTGATTTCCTCTTAATCCTGTCTATTTTACTTATTTAAAAATATTCTGAAAAGGAGTTTCACCTTAGACTTTATGAACTGTGAAAGAGGGTCCATGACACAAAGATAGTTAAGGTCCTTAGTTCCTCTTCATCCCTGAAATGATTTTCCATGTTAATATGTGTTTGCGGGGCTGGAAAAGCTTGCCCTCAGCCACTCAGACACTAACTGCACTAGAACTTGGTGACTGCTTCTTGCACAGATTTACAAAAGGAATTTGTTACATAAGCTATTTCATTTATAATTTAATTTTTATTAAATCATTTATTTCACACCTGGCTGTTCATGCCAGTTTAATCAGCCTGGGGTTTTTAATCCACATCCACCTCCAACAAATTTGTTTCTAATTTCTATAATTTTATGTATTTTTTCAAACTAGCAAGGCCTTAGGCTTAATCATCTTCCCAGATAAGTAAGTTTTTTTGCAGTTGGTTATTATAAATGAAGACTGAGAATTGGTCTGAAATTAAAAAAAAAGTCTTGTCAAAAGGAGGAAATCCTTTTCTTTACCCTCAGAGCTGAAGATTGACAAAGAAATATTTTACTATTTCTGGTTTGTAGTTTGCCTTAAGGTGAATTTCGTGAGATCCATTTATTGTTGAGTCATCGCAGATTTTTCGTGACCCCATTTCCTGGCAGAGATACTGGAATGGTGTTCTGTTTTCTTCTCCAAATTGTTTTTCAAATAAGAAATTGAGACAAAACAGGGTTAAGTGACTTGCCGAGGGTCATACAACTAGTGAATGTCTGAAGCTGGATTTGAAGTCAAGAAGGAATATTACTGATTCAAAGCTTAGCTTTTTATCACTGTGCCATCTTGGTTCAGCCAAAATCCATGACTCCTTACAAGATATGCTGTAGAGACAGACCTGAATGGCAGTCAGTCTTAGCACTTGGGGATTTTCATTTAACTAATGGGCTTTGGTTGAACCAAGATGGCACAGTGATAAAAGTCCATTAGTCAAGTGAAAATCCCCAAGTGCCTAGATTTACTGTCATTCAGGTATTCCTCTATAGTATATCTTGTAAGGGGTCCAGTGTGGTCCTGGACTAGTTTCACTGCAAACCTCTGTGGTCTGGGGCAGGTAACACTTGACCCCTCTGAGTCTCATTGGGCTTTTAAGGTAATAGGGAAGAGCATCATATTCTTTGGTTTGCTTTAAAATGAGAACAGTCATACTGGATTTGTATTTTTTGTTTGTTTTAGGGTCAAGAAGACTTGACTGAAGAGAAGAAACAAGAGATGGAGCATAATGCTGAAGAACCATATGGGGAAAATGATGAAAACGTATGTTTCATGTTTCATTTTTATTTTAAATATTTTTTTTTATTTTTATGAATTTTGAATTATGAATATGAAAAAATCATTTTTCATTTTAATCAAAAGCCAGCATAGCTTCAGTGGGATGGACTTTGGCTGCTCATGGCTGTCTAGAATACCTCTGTTGCTTTGCCATGTTTAACAGATGCATCATCATCTTGGAAAAGAAGTGCAGCAGCAAGAGAAATGATAGGGGATGGATGAGGACCTTATAGATCTTTGGAATTCTTCCTACTCTTTTGTTGCCTTTGCCTTTCCCCTTTGAGTAATTTTTAAAATTGTGCTTTATTTTGACTGTTTAACTTAGATTACTTTTTCCTTTGAAATTAGTTAATTTATCGATTTTTCCATCCTTTATTCTAAGTCCCCATTAGGATTCCTTTCATACTCACTTCTTATAAGTGTATACTCTTTTTTTTTTCTCATTGCCTCACTTTTCACCACTTGCTCTTATTTCCATATGCCAGCTGGTGGTCAAGTCAGTCCTTTGCCTTTCAGAACTCCAGGAAACTTTCAAGGACTAGAGCTTATGAGGAAGGTGCTAGTCTGCATTAGTGGAGAGTATTTGCTCTCCAGGGAGATGCCCACACCAAGGATCTTAGTATTCCTTTATTATTTCCCATGGCTATTTCCATAATACTTATAAGATTCTTATATATGTTGATCTTAATGCCATTAGCACATTACATCAACATATCCCAGCTTGGCTCACTTTCCACTATTGTGGGTAGTTATCAGTTTTGTTGCAATTATATATAAAGTTGCTATGAGAATCTTTTAACAAACAGCTTTTTTATTTATGTATTTATCTATTTGGGTTTTTTTTTTTTTGTTTTGTTTTAGTAACACTTTCAGGATAGAGCTTTAGCAGGGGGATTATTTGATCAAAGCATATGACCTAGTATCTTACCAAATAGTACCAGATTGCTGTCAAAAAAATTATAAACTTAAATTTGGTGGCTTTTACTTATTTTTTTGCTAACTTAATGGTGGGCCCTCAGTTATTACCTGCTTCATTTCTTTAGTTTCTCCTCAGGGTGAACATATTATTCTAATTATTAGTAGCAGTTAGTGTTTCTTTTTGAAAAGCTTATCAAGGAGTTAGTTTACCACCAATTTTTCTGTTCCTACTCCTTTTTTGTTTGTTTGTTTGAAACTTTCAGATGGATGATAAAAACGATGCTCAAGAGCAAGCAGCTCGAGAAGTAAACCCCCGAAAAGGCCACGAAGAAAACTATGAGGAGGAAGACGAGGAAGAGGAAGGCGGGGCTGTGGAGAAGGCTCATGGACGAGCAGAAATGTGATTTGGTAGCTGTGGGGAGACTTCAGCCAAGGGTTCCTCTTTAAGCTGCTCACAAACAATATGCCTACTGAACTCTAGGGTATTTAATGACAATTCAGAGCTGCAACTTTTTTTTTAACTTTTGTATTAGATGCTCTCATTCCTTTATACGAATATAATATTTTGATATTCTAGGTTTTAGTGCTTCTTTTGTATCCAAGCTAAACACAAAGAAAGAGAAACACATTCAAAACAAAGCACAGGGCTCTGACTCAAGTTTTCCTTGCTTTCTTTGTTGGGTGGTCAGTAGGGGTGGGTGACACTGTCAAGCTTGTTAATTCTTTACTTTTTTTGTCAAATTATTTTCCAAGCATCTCACTTCTGACACGTATTCCATTCCAACAAACAATCTATAAGAAAAACTAGGGTGGCTCTGTGCCACATAGACCATAGACGGTCAGCTCAGTAATCATGTCGCCAAGTTCCTATGTTCAACGAGGCAAGAATTTAAAGACTCTTAAGTTATAGGGAAGCTGCTGGCCTCCATTGCTAAAGAGAATTTGGTCTTTGGGAATCCATACACCAGTGATCTCTATAACCCTATATTATTTCACTTTAATCTTTTCAGAATATTTTATTTAGCTCTTGTCTCATTCAAAAACCAGATGCCCCTTGCAGGGTAATATATACTTTACCAAGCCTCTAATTCCTGTATGTGGCCATTGTCTTTTTTGGACAATCAGATTCATATTGGGGCGTGTGTGTGTGAGAGAGAGAGACAGAGAGATGGAAGAAGGGAGGGAAGAGAGAGAGATTTCCTTTGTTTCTTCTGGAGAATGTGCAACTTTATAATCACCTGAGGAGCAATTGGGCCAAATAGCAGGCGTATCCCAGTGGCACTAGACTGATGGGAAATCGCTGTAGACCACTTACCTAAGTGGATTTAATGGTCAGGTGAGACAGAGTCAAACAGCACTTTAGAGGTTTTCGTTTTCTTTTGTTTTTTAGAAAATTGCTTGGTGCATTTCTTCACCACAGCTTTCTTTGGTTCATCAGTATTCACATTGAGTATTTTGACTTCGTTCTTTCTGGAGTTAGCTGGTAGCATCAGGATCATCAAGGATGTGCTCATCTGTCTATGTTGGCCATTTTTCAAATTGCTTTGCTATCACTTCTTTAAGAACCCATTGTCAAAATGTAGTCCATCAGATTGAAGATAGATTTCCTTAAGCACACCATTTAACATAATCATTTTGCATGGAACTATATATAGCAAGGCATTATATATTCAGATATAATATACTCGTGACTTTTGTTGGCAACAATTAGGTCTGCTTTCTCTCTTCCTTCTGACCCCCATACATAAGGAATAATGGTAATTCTGAATTAATGAAGCCCTTTAAAAAAATCAGAATTTCCCATAATGTTCTGGTTTTTGGAAATTTTAGTGTTTTATGCATTCAACACATAAGTCCTCCATAAAATGAATCATCCTTTTAGGATGCATGGGTCAGTGTTTCCTGAATTTGGTTGTGGGCTATGCCCAATGGCTGTGGAGATTTTTTTTCCAAGGGGACTGGAAAGAAGGCACTTTCTAAAGAGGGAAAAACTGCCAAAGGGAGGGAGGCTTGAGAGCTATGATTTTCCTCCTGGATGATTGTCAGCTATTAGTGACATATTAATGGTAATGTTGGCTTAGTTCAGAAATGAAAACAAAATTAACCATCTAATTAAGAGCCTCTTCCAATTCATTTCCCATTAAGTTTTCTTATTATACTTATGATTTCTTATAATATTTCAATGCTGGATGCTGGACATGAACGCAACCAGCAATAAGGAGTTAAATTTTAAAAAAAATTTTAAACCATATACTTTTGTAATTTGTATTTATTCTTTCAAAATAAGGGGAAAAGTTCTGTTCTTACATTTTTATATTAATGTAATCTACCCTTTTAAAGAAACAATCAAACCTAACTTTATGTTCATTTCTAGTTTTGACTGTTCCTGGCTGAGTGTTTTTGTAATTATGCATAGAAAAATTTCATTCAGATGTATTTTGGGGTTTTCTAGGAATCATAAATCAACTTTTACCTTATGTATAAAACTCTGTGTAATGTAAAATGTATAATATTGTACATAATCTTCAGAATACAATTATTTTGGTAAATTAGTTTGTATTTTAATGTCCCAATGGCGATATTTAATTATTTGAGGCGTAATAGAATTTGGTTACAGATAATAAAATCAAAAGACAGATGGTACATCTTTCTGAAGTGTGATATGTCTAAGAAGGGGCTTAATTTTCATAACCATTAAACTGTGTCACAACCACAGCAAGACCCAGACTCCATCTGCTATCTGGCAGCCAATTGGTAACAGAACCAGACGCCTGGAGAATATGGTCACATTCCTGTGGTTTCCTTCAGAAACTGAAGGTCCATTTCTCTTTGGGTCACAACTTATTGGTTCAATTCTATGTTGATGGTGAAAGAGCTTCTGTAAAATTCTACTATTGTGACATAGACAAAGCCACAGGATATTACAGTATTCTAGTTTTATCCCAAAGGAACAAAGAAAAATTATTTCATTAAGAACCCAAGTAGCAAGCAACACACTTTGGAAAAGCCCCTGGTTTTCAGTTCTCTTACAAATTATTGGTTTTCCTTTTCATCTCAGAGGATCATGAATCTATCTGACTGTTGTATCTATTCCCCATTATCACACCACCATAGAATATATGCTCTTTGAGGACAGATTGGAGCCAAAAAAAATACCCTGGGGTACCAACTCTCTAAAGAGTAGTTAGAAAAGTAAGAATTCCATTTGAATTTATATTCTAGGAGTCTGCAAACCACAATGGAGGTTATAAGGAAGAATGTGCGCAAGAACTTCATGCAATGAAGAAGAAAGGATGGGTAACAATCTTCACTACTGGAAGGAGCACTCCGGCAATTGATATATCTCAATGGAGGATCACTGGGCTTTAACACCTATCCTGAATTATGCTGTTAAACAGATAGATGCTAGACACTGCCAACTGGCCTAAGGAGCTGTGGACCTGGCCATCTTCTCCACCTCCATACCCTTAGACTTTGGGTTCTTTCCATCCACCCTGCTGCCATAGTCCCCCCCTATGTGCTGTCTTCCCTGATTAGAGTGTGAGCTCTGTGAGAGCAAGGACAATCTCGCTTTTCTATGTGTATCATCAGTGCTTAGCACATTTGACGTGGAGCACTTAATAAATGCCTATTCATTCATTCAAGTACTAAAGCATGAATTAGCTGACATATTTACAGAGAAAGTGCAATTAAAGAGAGAATTTGGTATATTGAGCTGAGCTTGGAGTCAGGAAAACAATTGAAATACGTCTGAAACTTGCTAGTTCTGTGACTTTGGCAAGTCCCCTGATCATGGTTCCTAACTCTAGGGCTTTTCTAGTCATGGACAGGTTTGAATTTGGGCTGGGGATTGGAGTTCCCATAACAGAAATTTACCACTGATTAAATTATTAGTCCATCTATTCGCTTGTGTATAAATAATCTCCCAATTATCCCATAATTGTCAAGAGCCTTTATTGCAGTGACATGTCTACTTAAGATTTCTGCTATTTCAAGGTGAGATGAGAATAAACTGAATGTTCAGACCAAGTTATTTTTTAATGATATAATGCCAAGAAAGAAGGTCTCCAGTGAAATACCCCAAAACTCTATTGGAACCTGGATTCTGCAGGGTTTTTTAATAGAATTTTGAGATCTTTTGTTTTTATATGGGCTAGATTTCAATTTCTTTCTGTGTTCCTTCCCACAAAGAAAAACAAGCATTCAGTAAAACTGATCAGTATATCAAAAAATTAGACATGTACAACATTCCAAACTGTAGGCCCACTACAAAAGAAGTCCCCATGAAGTTAATAATTTTTATCAAGAATTTGGATAATAACAGAAATCACAAAATAGTGTTATTATTTGCCAGGCATTGTGCTAAATGCTTTACAATTACCTAATTTTATCCTCACAATAGCTTTAGGAGGTAGATACTATTATTATCCCCAAATAAAAAAAAAGGAAAATTGAAGCAAAAGTTGTGTCTTACCCAAGATCTCATAGCTAGTAAGTATCTGGGTCTGGATTTGAACTCGGGTTTTTCTGTAACACTCAATTCACCACCACCTAGATGCTTCAATTGCTAGATGGCATGTTCAGCAAATAACGTAGAACTGGGAAGAGGGGAAGGTATAATCCACTGGAAAATTGGGGTCCAGATAAACAATTTTGACAGATTAGGATTTGGCTGAATCTAATAAGGTAAAATTCAGTAGGGATCAAATTAAATGTATTTGGGCTTAAAGAATGTTTTTTTTTAATGCAAGTTGAAGGAGGCACAGTTAACCATTTATCTGAGAAAGGTCTAAGCGTTTTCATGATCTGCATGTATATTGCTGTGGCAGTCAGAAATACTGGTGCCATTTTGAGCTGCTCTAAGAAAGGCTTAGGTTCCAAGAATAAAGAGGTGATATTCCCTCTGCATTGTATCCTGAGCAAACCACACATAAAACATTGTCTTCAGCCTGGGTACCATCATGTGAAGACATTAATAAGCTGGAGGAAGGGTTTGGGGAGCAATCAAGATAAAGAAAGACCTACCTAGAGTCCATGCTGCATGAAAGTTGGTTGAAGGAACTGGGCATATATCACTTGGAGGAGAGAAGTCTGGGGTGAGAGGTGGGGAGGAGAATGGAAAGAAATCATATCGACCGCTATGTGCCAAATATTTGAAGGGCTCTCTTTGAAGAAGGGTTATTAGATTATTTCTAACCAGGTAATTAATACATTTTGAAGGAGTGTGATCCAATGGGTTTGTGAAAAATGCACTCTGTCAGTCATAAATTGATAGACAATCATGAACTGTCTGTTTGTAATTGTCCATACCTTCAATTAATGTGGAATAGAACCATGCTGCAGAAAATGAAGTAAAAATTTTTACAGGTATGTTGGAGTACTAAAGTAATGGTGATCACTTGATACATGTAAATCAGCACTGAAAATGTTGTATAATATGGAGTACTGCAGTTGTGACTATGAAGATAAGGGTTTATATACTATCTCAAGACACATTGGAACCCTGGGCAAGCTGATCAACATTGTTCAGCCTCAGTTTCCTCTTCTGTAAATGAGGGTGATAATAACACCTACCTCATAGGGTATATATGAATCTCCATCCCTACTGCAATTTTCCCCCCTCTTCCCCTCTCCCTCTTTTTTTCTTCCTCCTCCCTCCTCTGTTTTTCTCTCCCCATATCTATCTATCTATATCTGTCTCTCTGTTTGTCTATCTATAGCTTCCATAATGTCTTTTTGCTTCATTTCTATCTTTTTAAATGGGATTCAGATAGAATAGTTCCAAAATAAGTTAAATTTTATACGTTTTTGTAAACTATTACATAGATGGGGGAAATAATAGCTTTTAGGTTAAAATATTAGAGTATAAAAACATGCTGTAGACTTGCTGAAAGCTTTAATACAATTCTAGTAGTAGGCAGGAGGAGAGGGATGATACATCATGTTCTCATGTGATTTTGATCTCTATATTTTGAAAGCTTTTCATTTCATGTAGTTTGGAGATTGAATATTTAGTGTAGCCGTATAGATTAAAAATAGTATTACTCTTGGGTTTCTAATGATTCAGTGTTCTGTCCAGGTGAATATGTAGGTAGCAGTTTGTTCCAATATAATGTATTGATGGAGCTCTCCAGGCTATTTATTATCATGTGGATAATTTTATAACTGTAGCAATGTGTTGGGGAGGTACTACTGTTTACTTGCATTAGATACATTGAAAGTCTGGACTTATCTTCTCTAATTCCCACTGGCAATAACTTGATCCTGAGTTGCCATCATAATTACTCCCACTCTCTTCAATTCCACATTTACCTGTCAATGTGTTGTTGGCCAACTTCATACATATGTCTCACATGAAGGGCTAATTGTTATTTTTAATTTACATTATCCTTTGTTTCTTTTCCTAATTTTGAGAGGTTTGATGATCATAAATGCTCCACCTGCCTCTTCTTCTACATACCTTTGCTTTAAACTCAGTCTGAACATTTCTCCTCCATTTTTTCACTTTATTCAATAACATTCAGTGGATCCCTATTACCTCCAAGTTCACATAGTTCCTCTGTTTGCCTTCCACAAGCCTTCATAACTCCACAAACTTCATGTACTCTACAACCCAGTGACCATTCTTGCTGCTATTAACACATTTCACACTCCAATTCTTGATTCTGAGTATTTTCTCTGGCTGTGTCCTTGCCTGGATTTCTGTCCTTGCTCATTTTTTTTCTTCCTGGCTTCCTTTGAAGCCTTTAAATCTCAGCCAAAATCCTACCTTCTGTAAGAAGCCTGTGCTGGTCCCCCCTAATGCTTATGTCTTCCCTCATTGGTTATTTATAATTCATTAGAAAAATAAGTAGATTTGTAGATAAGTAGCTGAGTCTATATGCATAGATATAGATAGAGAGATAGACAGAGAGATAGATAAATAGATGATAGAACTACCTTTCTAGATCTACAGATCTACATAAGTACATGCAGAAAGAGATGTATATATGTAAATATGTCTATCTATCCTTGGCATTGAAAAATGGTTCAATGTGGGAAACTGGTAGGATTATTTTACTGAAAAAGAAGAGAAATTGTCATCTTTTTTACTACTTCACCTTAAGAACCATGGGACTTTTCCATAGCACTTACAGCTTAAACCTATTATATGTGTTTTCTCCCTCATTAGGATGGGAACCCTCTGAGAACAAGGACTCTCATTTTTGCTGTTTGTGTTCCTAGTGCCCAACACTGCTTTACACAGAATACATACTTCATACTATATTCATAGTTTGCATATTGTCTTCTCCATTCATTCAGTTGTGACTTATTTGAGAGAATCAGGAATTACTTTTTACTTTTTATTATTATTTCTTTGTAGCCCCAGTGCTTAGCACAGTGCCCAACACATAAGAGATACTTAATAAATGCTCCTGGACTTTACTGCTCACATATCTTCCGTGTATTTCCTTCTTATTTCTAGTTTATATTTGGTAAGCTTCCTTCCAAAGTACAAGTCATATGGCATCTGCTATAATCGGTTTTTCTTGAGCTCAGCTTTCTCTGTGCCCTCTTCAACATCATCTTTCTCATCCTTTACCCCAGTTATCGCCATTGTCATATAAGAGATCTTTATGTTTCTCCTCCTACATCCCACCCCCAGTTGAATTTTAGGTCTTGAGGGCAGGAACTGCTGCATTTTTAGATACTGCATTCTTTGTACAGCGTCTCATCCATAGTAGGTGTTTAATAAATATATGCATTATATGTTTGAGAGACTGCTGGATTGAAGATATCAAACGTTCCTTTACCAACATTTTCATAACCTACATCGACCTAACGTTTACAAAAAATAATTATTTCCGCAGAAAATAGAGCATTTCGAGATGTGTAGGTAATGACATAAATGTTTTGGCCCAACCTCTTCTATTTCAAGGAGATAGTGACAAGGATCACCTGTTGCTTAGTTGCCACGTTCGTGAACCTTCTTAAATGAAATGAAATACTCTTGTCCTTTGACATCTTGGCAGACCTTGTTCTCACCCATCTAGGTGTGTTTCTAATGGGGCTTGAAATTAAATGTCATTCCTGTTTATTTGTTAACACATGCAGCATTCTGCTTAAAATAAGTATTATCTGAAGAATTGGTTAGTGAAAAAGCATGGATTTACCCAAGAAGAAGAGTCATTTTCAACTAGGGATTTTTTTTAAAAATATCATTAAAAGAGAACAGTACAAGATTAAATAGGCTATTCATGGAAACAGAAGCTCATATTGTCTCCCAATTAGATTATATATTTAGAGCCAGAAAGGAAGGTTCACCCCACTTTCCCTTATTTTACAGATGAGGATGGATCCCAGAGAAGTTGTGGCTTGCTCAATGACAAAGATAGGTAATCGATGACCAAATCCTTTGACCAGGTATTTCTGACTCAGATGGCTTTCCTCTTTAAATCAAACTCTAAGTCTCTACTGAGTGATCTTTGTATCCCAAAGGCTTAGTTCCTACATGCATTTTATCCAGTAGAACACGCCATATTCAGTAGGCAAATATTTAGAGGCGTTCTTTTTCTTCCTCCACTGAGTTTTTAGATCTATAATGATGGGGCAATGAATCCAACTTATGTTTCTTTTTTGTTTTTTTGTTTTTTCCAGAAGGTACCTAATATGTACTTCTTATCTCCCATGCTTCAGCTCTTGTCTCTCCTGGTACCATATGCATTTCTTGCTTGCATAATTGTCCTTTCTTTTCTTAACTTCACTCTTCTAAATGTTTGTTCCCTCTTGGATAATAATGCTAACACATACCCATATCTTCGGAACACTTTTATTGTTTCCTTCTCAGCTGGGGAGGTAGATAGTGTTCTCTATTGCCTGAAGAGGAAATTAAGCATTTTGTACCTAACATAATGAAAAGTGTTTGTTAGGAGTTTTCTTTACCAAGTTCTGCCTAAGGGCTGATGATACAATTTTTTTAAGGGTGAGAGTCAGTCGATAAGCATTTATTAATATTATTATTTTCTGCGTGCTATGACTGGGAAGACAACTAAAAAGGTGAGACAGTCAAGCATTTATTAAACACTACCTTGGTGTCAAGCAGGGTCAGCTGAGTGGTACAGTGGCTAGAGTGTCAGGCTTGGAGTTAAAAATACCTGAATATTTTTAAGTTTTCCCTGAGACACTCACTACCTGTGTGACTTGGGCTAATTCACTTAATCTTGTTTGATTCAATTTCCTTATGTGTAAACTGAGCTAGAGAAGGATATGGCTAAACCACTCCAGTTTCTTTGCCAAGAAAACTCCAAATGGAGTCATGAAGAGTCAGATATAACTGAACAACAAGTTCCATGGATAAGTTCTGTGGATAGAAAGAAGGGCACAATTGTAGTCCCTCCTCTGAAAGGAATTACATTCTAAAGGGGGAGGGAAGCATATCTCTTGGATTGGGGCCAAAGAAAGGATTATTTTCTCTGGCCACTTGACACAGTAAAGCCTATTGACACAGTCTTTCCAGAAGCAATGTCATGATTCATTTTGAGGAGTGCCAGAACTGTATATTAAGTCCCTCAAGGCATGGTCTTTGGTGGATCCAAAGGGATGGTCCAGAGGAATCACTAGCTAAAAGGACAGATGACAAGAAGATAATCTGATGGGGAGTGAGAGTCCCCAGGTATCCATCTTGTCATATTTGGTATTCTAGTTATTTGTGCTTTTGTGCTTTCCCTAAAAGATAATAAATACCGTGAAGGCCGAGATTAGGATTGTGTTTTATTGATCTTTGTATATCTTATGGTACTCTGTGCACATAGTAGTCACTTCATAATGGGTGATGAATTGTTACATGTGTTGGCACAGACCTATAAATCCTTTTGCTGGGAAGGCTGACAGTGAATTGCTTGAGTTCAGGAGTTCTGAGCTTTAGTAGGCCTAAATATTATGTGTCTTTGTTAGATCCAGGCTCAATATAGTGAACTCCTAGAAATGGAGGGCCACGAAAATTCCTAAGGAGCAGTGAATTGACCTGAGTCAGAAAAATGGAATTGGTGAAAGATTCCATGCAGAGAAAGTATCAGGATTGGGCCCATAGCTGGCTCTTGTACTTCCAGGATGAAAAAGATAGGGAGACAAATCCCACTCTCATCCCCTCTTTCCTCCCTACAATTAAAATGTATGTTGTCATTTGCTTAAGGTATCACTATGAGTTAGAACAGTGGTTCTCAAAATGAAGTCTGGGGATCTCTAGGGTAAACCTTTAAGGCTGGGGTCAAGACTGACTACTAAAATATTTTAATTTACAACATGATAAATATTAGTAGACATATCCCAAATGAACAAAAATTTTAAAGGAGGCCTCAAAAATTTTAGAAGTAGAAAAGGATTCTGAATCTAAAGAGTTTAAGAACTGCAGAGATAGAGGATGTAGTATAAAAATTGCTAGATTCAAAAGCAGCAAAGACATGGATTTGAATGCTGTTTAATTTCCCTGTTTCAGTTTAATACTCAAATGGATCTGTGATTTAATGGAAATGGATGTTCCTTCCAATGATTACAACCCACTCATAATCTTCTATCCTTTATGAGTCTTGTCCATATCATCCTATGTTTGTACTGAGGATAAGTCAACTTATTAAGAACTTTCCTCAATTTCTCATAACATTAAGAAGATACCAGCAGAGTCAGTAACATGATCCCTTTCTCCCCTAGCATCAATTGCCTTTTTTCATCATGCATTTCTTTGATAGTATATCTTATCCTATATCTTCATAATTCCTTCTTTGTTATACTGACAGCATCCTTACACCCACCTGTGACTCATTAGTCTCTTCTGAGAAATCTTTACTCATTTTAAATTGTTCAGAGACTGGTGTTCTGTGACTCATTAGCCAGACAACAAGCATCATTAGTAATATATTGGTATTAAAATGATGGGCCTTTATTTCAGAGAGAAGCTTAAAGGAGTTTTGCAATTCCCAAAGGTAATATCATTTGCTCTGCCCCTTCTCCAAATGATTTTTGGCTCCAGCTTGTTCATTTTCACTATCTTTTCAAGATGTTGTAGATGAGCTCTTTAGGTTATCACTCTAACTTCAAGTAATAATCTAGAAAATAAGGGTTCATTTTTTTCTTCACCTTCTTTTAGGATATTTCTCTTCTGTTTCCTCAGTACTGTATGTCTCCTTCTACACTGTGAATCTGTCATCTCTCTGGCAAAAAGTAGGCAGCATTTTCGAGTATGAATTCTCTTGAACTGTATTTGGTCCTAGAATCGATCAGATCAGTCATAGATAATTATTCTTCATTTATTTTATTTTTCTGTGTAGATGGTCAGATCAAACTCTTATCAATGGCTAAAGAATTTGTCCAAGAGGCTTTTGAACTAGAGCTTAATGCAACCATCCAGATGTTATCTATACACAAGAGAAGCTAGAAAATCTTACCATGTACAGAGGAAATCTCTTAAACTTGGATTTGGATCAGCATTTCTTCTATGTTGAAGAAATTTCATTTTTATGTGTGATGTTATTCAATTCTTGCCATATCCAGCACATTCTGAATTGTTTCTCAAAGTATTCATGAAACTTCACTACAAGTCTTTATTATAGTTTACAAATCTTTGACATCTTTTGATCCTTTTCCTTGATCCATATTTTCCAGCATATTTTTCATCATTCTCACCTCTTCTACTTTTGCATCACAGTCACCAAATGTCAGAGTATATCTTTTAATTTGCAAGTTTTCTTTAAGTTCTTGGTGGGATTTCTCCACCTCATACTTTCTGCAACAATTGTTAATGCATAGAGACACTCATCACCATTGTGACTCTTTTGCAAATACTTAGCTTGAGCACTGTGATATAACAGTGATATAATCTTATGAAACATTTCTTGTTGCCTTTGAGTGCATGATCAATTAATTGATAAATATTTGTTAAGCACCTACTATGTGCCAGGCACTCTGGCAACTGCTGGGGAAATAAAAGATAATTCCTGCCCTCAGGGAGCTTACCATTAAGAGGAGAGACAACATGCAAACAATTATAAAGCAAATCATATACAGGATAAATAGGAAATAATTAATCATTGATAAAACATATCCATCAACCCCTTTTAGTTTCCTTCCCAGAAAGAACCATATGACATCTTCCTATTTAAATGCAACTTGTGTTCTGGTTTCACTTCTATCAAAAATGTCAACATGGATATAATTCCATTCTGCCATACAATATCTAAACACTGGTTACTGGAGAAAGATCTTCTATTTAAAATAGCAGTGGCTCAATTATAGCTTATTCAAGAACTGTGAGGGTCTTAATGCCTTCTTCCCTCTTTTCTATGATTTTATGACCATCACTAGACAAACAGAAAGGAACGCCACAGGATAGAGGGACATTTTTTATTTTTCTTAGAATCATTAATCAATCAACAGATATTTATTAAGTTCCTACTACATGTCTGGATAATATACACAGACAAAAATAAAACAGCTACTTAACTCAAATAGCTTCATTTCATTGAGGGAGACAACACGTGCATATATAAAGAAATAGCATGCACATACTCCAAGTAATTTGAAGGAAATAGATTACTAGAGAATAGGGAAAGGAATAAGCATTAGTATAGCATCTACAATGTGCTAGGTACTGTGTTAAGCTCTATCCACCTATCCCATTTTATTCTTACAACACTCTGTAAAGTAAGTACTATTTAACAGTTGAGGAAACTGAGATAAACAGAGGTTAAGTGACTTCCCAGGGATCATTTCACTAGTAAGTAGGTCACATTTTAACTTAGGTCTTTCTGACTCCAGGCCTGGAGTTCTGATTATTCATTATTCCACTTTGTTGTCTTTTTATTAACAATGGAAATAAGACACCTCATGTAGGAGATGTCACGAGTTGAGTTTCAGAAGAAATGAAAAATGCTTAAGAGGCAGAAGTATGGAGAAGTATTTGATTCCAGGCAAGGGGTATAGCTGATACAAAGGCCCAGAGATTGAAGAAGGAATGCTATTGTTAGAAAACAGCAAATAGTCGGGCTTGGTGGGAACGTAGGACATGAGAAATGGAGTCATGTGTAATTACACAGGAAAGGTAATCTAGACCCAGGCATTAAATGCATTTTATTTTGGAAGCAATAGAGATCTGGTAGAATTATTTTATTAAAAAAATTTAATAATAGCTTTTTATTATCAAAATACATGTAAAGATAGTTTTCAATATTCACCCTTGCAAAACCATGTGTTCCAAATTTTTCTTCCTCTCTTCCCCCCACTCCCCTAAACAGCAAGTAATCCAGTATAGGTTAAACAGGTGCAATTCTTCTAAACATATTTCCACATTTATCATGCTGCACAAGAAAAAATCAGATCATAAAGGGAAAAAAATTAGAGGAAAAAAAGCAAGCAAACAACAATAAAAAATATGAAAATACTCTGCTGTGATCCACATTCAGTCCCTACAAATTCTCTCTGGTTGCAGATGGCTCTCTCCATCACAGCTCTATTGGAACTGGCCTGAATTATATGGTAGAATTTTTAAGCAGGCAAATGACATAACCTTACTTATACATCAATAAACTCTCAAAATGGTGCTGGAATCAGAGTTGAGGAAGGGAGCAATTAGTATGGCGTCTACCATGTTGGGATCAAATTTGTTCAAAAATTCTTATTAATTATACAACATTAGCTTAATGATGCATAGATTGCCTTCTGTGTTATATTTTTGGGAATGGAAGGTGTCCAGGTTTCATCAGTATAGAAAATTCTTGCAAAAATGCCCTCTATTGACGCATATTGGCAGTCATCTGTAACTTGTCTAGGACCACTTGAAGGTGAAGTGGTTTGCCCATGGCTTCACAGCCACCATGGATCCTCCCTAATAATATGCCTTCTAATTAAGCATGGCAATTGTTAACATCCATCATTACTCTTCATATTTCCTAATTGCCTGGTAGTAAAGTTCAGATGTGAATGTCAGTAAAATCTAATTTTTTCAGTCTGTTGATTTCAGAATATGTGCCTATGGCTGGTGGTCATTGACACTAATAGGCAATAACTCAAGATAAAGGAGGATTAGAAATTATATACACCCTTGCTAAAGGTCAGATTTTCATAGCCATACATAAGGAATAGAATGATTGAAAGTATTAAAGATGATCTTATTTTTTATCCCCATTGGAAGTCTGTCACAGAAGAACCAAAGAAAGGAAATGAATTGGATATAAATTTTAGGACCATGAATGAAGGTGTACTCATCAATGGGGGAACTTTAATTATGTCATTATGGATCCTTGAGGTGAAGGAGTGCTAATGGATGGCTGGTATACCATTAACTTGTTAATGATATAATACTATGGGGAGGAATTAAGTCAGTCCTAGAGTACATCTGAAAGATGTTCGTTATTTCTGCTTGTTTGGGCTGAGTTTTCTTCCTGGTGATTTCTACTGGCTGCAGTCTTTTATTGATATCTCAGGAAAATATTTGATTATAAGACCTTTTTAATTATGGATTTTTCCATTATGGAAATAGTTCTTCCTCTTGTAGAACTAGGAACCTAGGAACGTTCCCTGTTTTGAAAAAGTGATCATTGTAATTTAATGGTCCCCTGTAGTCTCAAGTCCATTAATAATTCTGAAGATGTTAGAGACAAAGGTCTTTGTTATTTGTCTTGAAGTAAAATGTATGGGAGGGGAAGGAAGGGAGATAAGCTCTTGAATTTCCCTTCTGAAATGTTCAATTAGACATTAAACCACTCTTTGCCAACCTCTTATACCAGAGCATGATAATGAAGGTCCCAGATTTCTGAGAGCTCACAGTGTACATAAATGAAAAGAACCATAGATTGAATGAGAACAATCTTAGGAGGGAGCTTAGGCCTTTTAAAATAATATATTTGATTGCAATAACAGAAAAAGAAAAGAGAAATAAGGGAGAGAATATTTTGCTATTGAGAAAGAAGCTATTCCACTGTCACAGAAAGACCTGAACATAAATATGATTAGCAATTTTTATAGCAAAATAAAAACAGAACCTGGGGCAAGCATGCAAGTGTACTTCAAGAAATTGCATAGAAATGCTGTCATCTTCTAGGAAGAGGAAATATCCCATCTTCAGAGTCACCAAATGTGGAAGGAGCATCTATTAGTTTCCTATTTTAGGTCATTATTATCAATAATTAAAGAGTAAGTTTATTTGTTTCAAATGATCTAAATTTCCATAGTCTGAGCAAAGGCCTTGTTGCCCCATCTTAATTATGGCTCTGGATCTTGGGTTCTGTATTTGGGAAGCTTAAGGAAGAGACGAAGATGAAAAAAAAAAGGAGAGTTGTTCAAAGGACATGGGCAGGAGTATTATCAGTGCCAGTGTGAACAGAGTGAGCAGTCAAAACTACAGTAAAAGTCCAGGTGACTTGCAATGATAAGCCAATTAGCTCTTTCTGATGCTGTAATTACCAGCTTCTTAAACTGTACTTTGCGACCCCATATGCAGTCTCATAATTTGAGTGTGGGATGGGTCATGAACTTATGATATATTATCAGTAAATATTTTACTTATATACTAATTATATATCCCTGAGTGTGGGATGGATCATGAAATTATGATATATTATCAATAAATATTTGATTTGTATACTTATTATATATCCCTGAGGTCAGGCAAAAATTTCTCAGACAGAAAGGGGTCACAAATGGAAGAAATTTAAAAAGCCTTGGTCTTTTGTGCCTTAACACACTCATCTGGAAATACTGTTCCAAAAGACAGGTTAAATGATTGATTGGTACAATATATTCAGTTGGCTTCATCTAAACATGATAAAATGTGAGGGAAAATGCACAAATTTTATGTAGCAATAATTCTTTAGTTTTGAAATACACAAGGAATTTGAAGTTGAAATGGAATACCCTTGCCACCATATAAAATTGGACTAATGACCTAATGCCAGCATTTCAGGGAAATCTTTCCTGAAAAATTTCCCCAGAAAGAGATTTGTGATCATGGTATTTCAGTGAGAGCTTTGGGTCCCCTCTCCCAATTATAAGGCTTCAGTAGACAGATGGTCAGGTGGTCTATGGATGTCTAAGGATGAGAACTATGGATAGCAGTGGACAATTTGTCCCTATACTTTAGAAACTTAATGCTTGATTCAAACAGATCTAGAGGAATGAATTTTCCTGATAAGCATGTTGAGAAAGTCAATGAGCATTTATAAAGCACATATACTATGCCAGGCTCTGTGCTAAGCCCTAGGCACAGTATTAACTGTTGGGTTCTGATAAGTGGCAATATATGACACTGCCGTGATCTTGATAGCTGTTTATAGAGTAGTGCTGACTCATGATAATTATGGATGGAATACTACTATGGGAGAGTTACTTAATTGTAAGAATCATCACTTTCCAAATATCCTAGCTCAAAAAATGTATTAAGACTGACAGAGAGGAGGGAAGCTCAGAGTTTAAGATGCTAAATGAGCCACAAATGGATCTCAAGATCCATATTAAAAAAAATTCCACATCCCCACAAGTAATTTATTTTATATTTATTCTGTATATACTTATAATTGTATGTATCTATTACAATAATTAGCTCATTTTATAGCAAGTAATATAATGACCATTTAATTCTCCTTTGACTTCATAAGATTTATTTTACATGAAAAATCATGAATTCATCCACAATTGCTCGGAGCCCCCAGTTAGGTAAATTCTTAACAGCTTCTCAAAGGATAGGCTCTCTGCCTAACCCTATATTTATAGCAATTCCCAGTTAACTCCTGGCCTCTTTGTGGTGAGGAAAATTTCAGTTCGCTGGGAATGTTGTATAATGAAACGGCAGATTATATTATAGTGTGTGGATAGACAAGTATCAACTGGGGAAGTTAAGGGGAAAGGTGAATTTATCTCTAAACTTTTTTCAGCTTGAGTCCTGTTTTTGAAATTTCTATAATCCCAATATTTCTCCTGGCGGTCCCAATAATTCTCCTGGCGGCCCCTCTTCTCTAGGATAGCTCAGTCCTCCCTTTGGTCCTCAGAGATGAGCTGGAAAAAATCATGTTTGCTCCAAATTCTCAGAGTCTAGATACTCAGAATCTTCTTTCTTTATTTCAAAAATCAGCATAACTTCCTCCTTTTTTTTTTGCAAATTGCTTGATAGAATCCAGCCAATTAGGAGGAAGCATAGACCCTTTAAAATAATAAATTTCATTGCAATAACAGAGAAAGAAAAGAAAAATGAGGAAGAGAATATTCTGCTATTGAGAAAGAAGCTACTCCACTGTCACAGAAAGACCTGAACAGAAATGGGTTTGACTGATGCAGGAAGGTGTAATTAGTATCTATAAAGAATTCTGATGAATTGCTTCAATGTGAAAGTGCACACATCTTGATTAGTTAGGTACTAGAACCAAGGTGAGGAGGCGGGGTGGATTTTAACTTTACTCTTCACATATGTACATGTTTTTTTCTTGACATAGAATGTAAGCTCCTTGAGACCAGGGATTGTTTCATTTTTGTTTTTGTATTCTTATTAAGGGGGAAGCGAGGTGGTGCAGTGGATAGAGTACTTGGACTTGAAATCAGGAAGATTCCTCTTTATAAGTTCAAATCCAGTTTTAGACACTTACTAGCTTTGTGGCTCAGGACAAGTCACTTTACTCTATTTGCCACAGTTTCCACATCTGTAAAATGTGCTGGAGAAGGAAATGAAAAAACACCCCAGTATCTCTGCCAAGAAAACCCCAAATGGGGTCACATAGAGTAAGACAAGACTGAGATGAATGAATAGCAGCAATATCCTTAATAACCTAACCTAATAGCTAGCATCCTGATTAATTATTTCAATCTCAAAACTAAATAAAATACAAAATAAAAGGACATACTTGATATTGACTTCAATCTAAAAATCCATACATTAAAGAAAAAAAATACTGGTCATAGATAATATACTCTTTCCTTGTAGAGTACAAAGAAACTTGAAAAACATCATCTCCTTCCTCCACCAAAACAGTCCTCATTTTTAAAAAGAAGCTTTTAACATCTGATTAATGGGGTTCTCAGAATAGGTTTTGGTAGAATAGTTTTTATTTATTTTCTCCCACTGTGATAGTGCAGTTAGAACATGAGGTAAAAATACTTACAAAGTAGGTCAAGTAAGATCCTTTCCCCATCATAACCTAGGAGTATATTTATATTCCCAAAGTAGAAATCTTTGAGAGACAAAAATACCCAGTGCAGTATATACCCAATATAAAAATATCTATCATTTCCCATAATTTAAAAATAACAGCAACACCCCAGAATATTGGTTTTGTTGGCTTAAATATAGTGGTATTCTTTATTTTCAAAACCACATCATACTCAATTTTGAAAAGGAATTGAAGTAAATCAAGCCTTCCATGGCAATGTTACATTTATTTGTGCATATTTTATTTGAATATAATCATCCAATGCATTGCAAATCTTGCTAACTGAAACCCTGAATGAAACAAAGGGATATATTTATGCTTTTTTGTTGTTGTTAATAATAAGAGAGCTGGGAGCAAGTTTCACTTCTATTCTGTGTGGATATGTTTTGGGATTTTTTGTGGATTGTTTTTGGTTTTTGGTTTTTTTCCCCATGGATCAAAAACTAATCCATTTGCACATGTCTCTATGTTGCTCCAGACAAATCACTCAGGGCCTGTAACCATTAGTTTACACAATTGCTTTCAATCTAGTTGTTACACTCTGGATTGTGGATGGAGTCACCTTTCAATCTGCTAGATTTAAGGAAATTTCTCACTTTGATGCTAAAAATATAAATGCTTTAAACCAAAGTGATGTAGGGTACATGTTTGCAAGAGCCAAGAAAGAATACAGCTACTTAATTCCCTATTAACTACAAGTGTCTTAGAGGACTATTTCCAGTGCAGAGAAGTCCTCCCATGCCATTGGAAGGTATCTTGTATTTTACAGTCTTGAGAGTCAAATAATCAATCAGGTATTTATCATGGATATGGGCAGGAAAGAAGCATTTTATTAAGCACTTGCTATGTGCCAGACAATGTGTTAAATACCGGGATACAAGCAAGCAAAAGAAAGATAGCACCTGACCTCAAGGAGCTTACCCTCTAATGGGGGAAGAAAGAAATACATAAAAGAGAACTCAAAGGGGTGGAGGAATGAAGGGTGATAGGAAGTTCTGGGAGGAGAATTAAGGTTGGCTGGATTAGGTCCCTCCCCAGAATGGAGACCTGGGAGAAACTAATTCCTTTTTTACTAAAGATAAGGAGTTCCAAGTACAAACTCTTCAAGCTGCAGCTGGAGAAATGTCTCAGAAAAAATATATATATATATTTTTAAATTGGACCAAGTTTGCTGGGCTATCAAATCCATATATACTGTATTCAGAATTATTCATTTCATGCATGAAACAACTCAGACCTGATGATGTCTTCACATGGCTTTCTAGGTTTTCATTTCTGCCTTCACAACATTTTTTTGCATCCAGCCCCTTTTCTTCAGCTACCATTTTTATTGCATCTCTCTAGTCTTCCCTCTGCAAGTCTTTTACCTCTCTGGTTCATTCTTTACTTTCATTCATACTTTAACAAAAACAATTTTTCTTTTTTTTATTAAAACTTTTTATTTGGAAAACATATGTATGGGTAATTCTTCAACATTAACCCTTACAAAGAAAAGCAATTTTTCTTAAATGTAGACCTGACCATGTGATTCCTCTGCTCAATCAATTCTAGGATTTACCTACTGCCTCTAGTCTAAAATGTAAATTCCTCTGTTTAGCATTTAAAGTCCTATATAGTCTGACCTCAACCCATCCTTCTTGTCTCAGTGGACATCATTCCATCTCCTGTGATCCAACCATATGGGTCTTTTCACTGTTCTTTCCACATGCTATCCCAACTCTCAAAACTATGTCTTTGTTCTGGCTCTCCTAGAAAGCACCCACTCCTTATTTCTGCCTTAGGGTTCTTCTCTTCCTTTAAGATGAAACTCTTTTTGCAAGAATAGTTTGCAGAAAAGTGCCTCCTAAGAAGCTTTAATAAAATGCTTGTTGTCTGCTTTCCTTTCCTTCCCTATTAGTGCTCTCCCACCCAAATTACCTTGGACTTAATTATTTTGTATGGAACTTTATCTTGCTACCATATACATTTTTCTATGTACTTGTTGTCTTCCCATATTAGAATGTGAGCTCAGTGGGTACCGTATATATTTTTCTATGTACTTGTTGTCTTTCCACATGAGAATGTGAGCTCATTGAGAGTATAGATTGTTTCATTTTTCTTGTACTTATATCTCTCTGACTGAGCACATGATCTAGCATGTAGTAAGAGTTTAATAAATTTATCTCTGCTCTTTTTCTGAGGTATACTGTTGTTGTCTTTTTTCTCCATAAGATGCCTTTGTTCAAATGTTTCTCTTACTCTGCTTTTCCTTGACCAGATTCTTGGAGGTAGATAGAAGTTGGACCATCTCCAATTTCTATTGTTACTCATAGAACACATATGGACATGATACTGACCTGCTTTATCCAATAACAGGGAATACCTGTATAAAAACATTATTAAAATAATTTGAGAATAAAAGTCCTCTCTTGATTCATGGATTTTCAGAAACAACCAATGGGTATTTCAATTCAGGTCAAGTAAATGAACTAGGTATTTACAATATTCAAACCATTGTGCTACAGCCTGAAATACAAAACCAAAACAAACAAATAAAAAACAAATAAACTGTATCTTCAGTCAAGGAGCTTTCACTCTCTCAGGAGAGAGCCAAATGGGAATATTTACAGGATACCCTAAGAGGATTATAATACTATATATGCTTTCACTTTTTTCCTCTTTGTTCACTATATCTGGAAGCTATTTGAACCTTATCAGTGAAAATGACCTCCTTATAAGCAGAGCATTCATCTGCATTTCTTTTTATTTCCACTCTTTTTGGATCTTGTCAAATTAAGAGCAAGGAAAGGGTCCCAAAGGTCCAGGAGTTAGTTCAAGTAAATCAGAAGGAATGAAGGTTGAAGTTATTTCACCCAATGACAAATTGCTGCTGGTACTTGAATAGGAAAAAGTAACTTTTCCTCTATTTTTCCTTTGGCATTTATATCCCTTTTCCTCCATTTCTTCCTCTCCCCCAAAACTCTGCGGTACATCTCTGCTTGGCTTCCTATGGCCAATTCTCACAAAATGGACCCTTTCAACTTTAATAGGATTTTGCCCACTTGGCCTCTCCATGTTAAATGACCTTTTATGAAATAGGCAATCTTGCCCCCTTCTCTTGTTTGAAATGTACTTCTATTTTACCAGTTTGCCAGCCAATGTAAGGAATGACTTGGTGCTTTGGGGCACCAACAACACGTTAATTATTTCATTTAGGCAACCCACTTTCAAAAAATGGACCATGGGTGTCTTCTTCTCATTAGTTTTCCCCAGCTTTTATATAAAATGCTTTTTTCTCTCCAGGGGAGGAAACGAGTTGTTTAAACTATGAGGAAGAATGATTTTTTTCCACTAGGAGATTGCTACTGCAAAAGCCAGATATCGATTCCTTTGTTTGAAATACAGCAAAGTCATTTTTTAAAAACTTGTTCCTTTTCCTTCTCTGGAAATAGAAGTTGTAAATTCATGACACTGTTTTTCCCAAAAAATCACTGAAGAACTGAAGCACCTTATATGATTTTATATTTTTGTGCAAGGGCCATAATAATAATAATAGATTCCATGCTTGGGAAAGTCAGTACAAAAACAATTTCTCTGCTGGCAACCCAAATGAAATTTTATTTTCATTCTTAGAAGTGTTAAAAGAAACCATCCCATATTCAGCCTTACTTAGTGGAAGATGTGATTTTGGATCAAGTGCCCTCTTAAATAAGTGTGTTGATACCATCTTTTCTGTCCAGAGGCAGAGTTCTGAGGCAAGAATGTTGCTTTGTAGCATTGAGCAACAAAAATTATTTTATTAATGTGGCTGGATTTTTGGCATGGAACATACCCTAGGGCATATGATTGGGAATTTTTTTTTGAGGGGTAATGGAAGAGACATCACATAAAACATATTCAGAGTGAACTGAACTTCCTTAGTAAGTTTTGGTTATACAAATCTTTGGATTGTACATTTACTTTAGAGTAGAGCATAAATCTTGACCCTGCATGCTTACAAACAGAAATTCCTGGCTAGAGGCCCTGAATCTCAATACTAAACATTGTGGCAATGGTGATCAGTCACTTCTACCTGCTATGTTTGATTGGGGGTGGGACAAAAGCCTTATATTCCTGTCCTAATTTCACTGGTGGTCATTTTTCAAAAAGTCAATAATTTCTTTTTCCAATTTATTTATTTCTTCTCTAATTTGAGTTACTCTTCAGAGCTTACTTCTCCTCCCTATAATTCTTTTTTCCCTTTGTGAAAATTTTATTTGTTCATTAAATGTTTCACAACTACATATAAAAATTTAATGTTCATTTTAAAAAATAATTGAGTTGCAAAATTCCTGCCCTCCCTCCTAGTCCCTCCTTGTCTTTGAAAAGGCAAGCAATTTGATACTGATTAATTTTTGAAGTGTTACAAAACATATTTTCATATCAGCCATGTTGCAAAACACACACACACACACACACACATACAGTAAAAACAAAAATAATGTAGGAAAAAGTAAGTTTCGCTCTGCATTGTTCATCCCTCTGGAGGTGTACAGCATATTTCATTGTGTGTCCTTTGGTATTATCTTGAGTCATTGTCTCGGTCAGAGTAGTTAAGTCTTTTACAGTTGCTCATCCTTATAATGTGACTGTTAGAGTGTATATTCTCCTGGTTCTGCTCATTACACTCTGTATGAGCTCATATATATCTTCCCAGGTTTTTCTGAAAACATTGTGCCTTTCATTTATTAAGGGGCAATATTTTATAACAAGTATATACATAACTTGTTCAGCCATTCCCCAATTGATGGGCAACCCATTGATTTCTTTTTTGCCACTATAGAAAGAGATGTGACAGATACTTTTTTGGTATAAAATTTTCCTTTTTTAAAATCTCTTGAATACAGACCTAGTGGTAGTATTGCTGGGTCAAAGGATATATATGTCATTTTATAGACTATTGGACATAGTTTCAAATTGTTCTCTAGAATGTTTGGATTAGTTCACAATTCCACCAAGAATGAATTAAAGTTCAGTATTCCACATTTATTATGTTCCTTTTGTATCATAGCCAACATAACATATGTGAGGTGGTATTTCAGAGTTGTTTTAATTTTTATTTCTCTAATGAGTAGGCAATTGGAACATTTTTTTCATATCATAAATAGCTTTGATTTCTTCATCTAAAAACTCCCTTTTCCTTTCCTTTGCCCATTTATCAATTTTATAAATTTTAGACATTTGACTCAGTTCTTTATATATTTAAAAAAATTAACAAATGTAGAAATGTTGAATGTTGCGATTAAGTTCACGTATTTTGGCAGTCTACTTTTCCTGGCAGTCTACTTTCCCTAGCTCAGTTTGAGAGTCTTGGAAGGAAAGTGTGAAAAAGAAGTATTAGACTGCCTACCAAGTTAAAAGTCTACAGACCTATTGTACCGACCTATTGTTGTATGCCTGTGAAACCTGGATAGTATACCAGGGCCACGCCAGGAAACTGAATGGCTTCCATTTGAATTATTTTAGGAAAAATCTGTAGATCACCTGGAAGGACAAGTTACCAGATGCTGATGTTCTTTCTCAAGCCATATCAAGCATTCAAACTCTACTGCAGAAAGCACAGCTCCAATGGGCTGGTCACATTGTTCAACTACCAAATGTATGTTTGCCTAAAGGAATATTTTACAAAGTAACACATAAAGCAAGGCCCATATAGAAGTCAGAAGAAGCAATATAAGGACATTCTCAAGGTCTCTTTGAAGAATCCTGGAAATAATTGTGAAGACATATGAGAACCTGACATAGGGCCATCCATCACGGTGTTCCTACATCAAAGAAATCAAAAAAAGAAAAGAAAAGAAAAGAAAGAAAGAAAGAAAGAAATCACTGTGTTCTAGGAGCAAAACAAAATTGTAAGCTCAAAATAAAATTGTGATGCACAAATTTAGAACCATACTCATTCCAAATATTCATATAGATTTTTTTGTGTCCAACCTGTGATAGAACCATCTAAGCTCATGTGGTCTTATCAACAACAGTTAGATATATTGCACACTTACTCCAACATAGTGATGTAATTTTTGACTATGAAGGATAAGAACTAAATGATTTCAGAAATGAGTGCTTTGTCAGAAAAACTTGATGTAAAAGAATTTTCCCCCAGTTTCCTATTTTCCTTCCAATTTTGACTGCATTAATTTTGTTTGTGCAAAAGATTTTTAAGTTCATTTAATTAAAATTATCTACTTTACATCCTGTAATCTTTTCTATCTTTTGTTTGGTCATAAACTCTTCCCTTATCCAGAGATGTGATAGACACATTTTTCCATGATTCCCTTATTTAGTTATAATATCACTTTTTATATCTAAATCACATATTTATTTATCAGAATATCTTTTATTACAGTATCATAGATTAAAAGTTGAAGGAACCTTAGAGGTCACCAGGTCCAAATATCTCATTTTAGAAGAGATGAAATGGTTCTGAAAGATTAAAAGTCTTGCCCTGACTCCTATAGCTAGCACATGAAGTAGAATTTAAACTATATTTTCCCAACTCCATGGTAAATGTCTGCCTTAATTAGCTGGTAGAGGTAGGGGAAGAGGTGATATGTTCTTGATGAATGTCAAAATAGTTCAATTTCTATCTAATGGAGAGGTCAACCTATCAGCTCTTTTGGAAATCAATATTTTGACCCTCTTTAATGAAGTTTTCCCTTTCCTTAGTCATTAAAGGCAATAATTTGAGCAAATAAGATGTAGGAGAAGAAAACAATGACCCAGAGGATCCCTTTTCTCAATTCATTGAATCTAAAATATGGGAACTAAAACAAGCAATGCCTCTGAAAGAAGAGAACCGGGATTCAAACCTTATGTCTGATACTTAACCACCAGTATGACCTTTGGCAATTTATTTAATGAGTCTGCATCTCAGCTCCTTCATCTATATAAGAACAGTTGGGCTTGATGGCCATTTTTTTCCTCCAAAACCTTCCCTGATTCCTAATTTTCCTACCTCTATTGAGGGTAAAATTATCCTTGCCACCATCCAGGCTTACAATTTCAGTTTCATATTCAACTCCTTATTTTCCCTCTCTCCCCAAATCTAATCATTGTCAAGTCCTCTCATGTCTATCTTTATAACAGCCCTCGGATATGGCCCCTTCTCTCCTTTGACAGTTCAGCCATTCTGGTGTAAACTTTCATCACCTCATGAGTGGATAAGCAATAAATAGCCTACTGCTCAGTCTCCCTGACTCAAGTTTCTACCCACTCACAACCATCTTCAATTTAGCTTTTTAGTTAATCTTCCCAAAATGTAGATCTGATCAGGGCATTCTCTCTTATTTAATGAATCCTAAAGCCCCCTATTACTCCAGAATATGCTAATCTGGGTAAAAATCCAGATCTACTTTATCAGTACCTAAAATTCTATTTGAGCCCATGCTGTCAGACTCTAACTGCAAGATTCTTTTCTCTACCCCATGAACCTTCTCCATTTTTTTCATCCAATTTCTAATATGAAATCACATACATAATATCTAGATATATGTTTGGGGTTTTTTTACATTTTTAACAGAAACATTGACTTTTAGCAAAGTATTAACCATATTTAGTGCTCCTAGCTTATAACATGATTGTAAATTGAATAGCATATTTACGATATGTTGATCTTTTGTTTCGATTCATTCTGAAGCCAAAGGAGGGAATACTTGTAGCTTTCATTTATAAGACACTTTCTGGTTTACAAGACACTTTCCTTACAACAGGAACCCTGTGAGGGAAGAAGTATATTCATTATCTTCCTGTTACAGATCAAGACACTGAATCTCAGTGTTGTTCAGTGCTTCTGTACACTCACAGACACTCTAGTTCTGGCTTCAGTTATTTTTCATCTAGTCCATTTCAGCATGCTTCTAATTGGTTTGCCTGCTTCCAAGTCTTTTTCCTCTCTTGCCCATGCTACATGTTGCTGACAAAATGTTCTCTCTAATGTGATCATATAACTCTTCTGCTGAAGGGTCTTCAGTAGCTCCCTATTTCCTTCAGGTAGTTTGCTAGGATTTCTTGGATTGCTAGGTTATTCCCAAAGGGAAGGGGTGCTGCAGAATTATAGATAATAAAGACTGAAATAGAGGGAACTTGGCATAGTGGATAGAGTTCTAGAGCTAAAAACAGGAAGACATTGTTTTAAATCTAGATGGTGAAAATAGAATATATGATATAGCAAGTTGAGAAAACCTGAGTTTGAATCCTGCCTCAGATACTTCTTAGTGATCATAGGTAAGCCACTTAATCTCTTGGTGTCTCAGTTTCCTCAAGCTCCTCCTGTTCACAGGATTTTGAGGACCAAATGAGTATATTAAAATACTTTGGAAATATTTAAAAACTACATAATTACTTTTAAGTTTAATTGGGTTTATAATGCTCTTCATCATTTGGTTCCAATATAATTATCCAACTTTTTTTTCAAAGAATAGCTTTTTATTTTAAATATATATATAAAGATAATTTTCAACATTCACCCTTGTAAAACCTTGTATTACAATTTTTTTTCTCCCTCACTTCATCCTAGCCCCACCTCTAGCCCGCAAGTAATCTGTTAAACATATGCAGTTCTTCTATACATATTTCCCCAATTATCATGCTGCACAAGAAAAATCAGATCAAAAAAAAAAGTCCAACTATACATATTTTATGTTCTAGAACTGCTCCTTGAACTTGGAATTCATCTGCCAACTGGGGGTCTCTACAGGCTCTCTCTGATACTTGGAAGTTGTTCTCTTCTTCCCTCCTTCTACCTCAGAGAGGTACCTTCCTTCAGGACTATTCAAGTGGGATTCCCCTTTCCTAATTGCCCTCTCCTTGATACTGCTCTTTCCCTTTTCAAAGAAAATTGAATTTGCCTTGGTATAAATATTATATAACTTCCTTCCTCCTAAAAATGCTGGGGTTTCTTGAAGGAATGGATATTTGAGAGGTTTTGTCTTTGTATCCTTAGTTCTGAAGAGTGTATTATACATAAGAGTGTTTAATAAATGCTTGTCAAGTGTATGAATAAATGAATGAATGACTATCATGTTCAAAAAGCTAGTAAAGGTCATATTCAGGATAGATCAAAACTAAGATTTGTAAGAAATGGCAAATAAATAGTTAAACTGAGGCACTCTGGGCTCTAAATTAATGTCATAAGCTATTAAGCACATCTGGCAACTCTAACAAAGAGAGGGAAGGCCCTGAATTCAAATAAGAATTGTAAAAAGTGGATGGATAGCTTGACATAATAATTTTTCAGTATATGATATATATGTGTTTAAATGATATATACACCCAGATATAATGGGTTTTTCTTTGGAAGTCTTCAAGCGGAGGGTGGATAACCATCTGTTGGGTGCTATAATGAGAATGCTTTTTGTGTATGTGTTTGGCTAGATGGCTACTAAATTTTTTCAAAGTATTAAATTCTATGTTTCTTTGATTATATTACCAACAACAGTGACAATAACAATATTGATTCTATAACTTTATAGTTTGCAAAGAGCTTTACACATTTTCTCATTTGATCCTCACAAAACCCAAATAGGTAGATGCTATTATTCCTATTTTATAGATTTTAAAAATCTGAAGAAGAAAGAAGTTAAATGACTTGTCCAGTATCATAACAGCTAGCAAGTATCTGAAACAGGATTTGAATTCAGGTCTTTGAGTCCATGTCCAGCATGTAAATCTGCTGTACCATCTAGTTTCCTTCTAAATAACTTAACATCTTATGTACTTTTTAAAAATTTCTAAAATTTCTTAGGCTATACACATACATTTATTTTTACATATTTCCATATGAATCATGTTGGGAGAGAAAAATCAGAACAAAAGAGAAAAATCATGAGAAAAGAAAAGAAGGGGAAAAAAGGTGAAAATAGTTTGTGTTAATCCACATTCAGTCTCAAAGTTCTGTTTTTGGATGTGGATAGATTTTTCATCCAAAATTTATTGAGATTATCTTGGATCACTGAATTTCTGAGAATAATCAAGTCTATCATAGTTGCAATATCTTATATTCTAATTGGAAAACTACATGTGTGCAGATAAGCAAAAACACAATACATGCAATAAGATTTGAACTGAGAGAAATCTCAATGGCCACAGATTTCAAATTCTTTATTTTACAGATGAAGAAACTTAGACATGAATTTATGACATATAGGGTCACACAGCTAATAAAGTGTATGAGGTCAGAATGTGAACACAACCCTTAGTCTCATCCTCCTTTCACTATGCCATTCAACTCATAAATAAATACAAATTAAATCACAAAGCAATTTCATAAGGGTTGAGGTTTTGGAGAGAGCACTAACAATTAGGGAGGAGAAGTAAAATGAGGAATAAAGCCTATTTAACAGGAGATACTTGAGTTGAGCTTTTAAAGAAATATTCTGGTCAAGGAGTCATTCTATACCTATTGGTGCATTTAGATTTGCCCCTGTCCAAGGTCCTTAATTCTGTAGCTATCAATGCTTTCCTGTAGAAAAGATATTTCAGTTTCTAAAGGATTGAAGTGCAGTTGTGGATTCAAAGTACCAGTATTTCTGACACTTGAATGTCTTTCAGATGAATTTGCCCTTAACCTTGAGTCTGTGAAAGAACTACTCAAATGAAGGGGCTGCTTTTATTGAGAACCAACCTTCAAGGACTTGCTTTTCACTTGGAAAAAGAGTACAAATGTTATTTTGGTAAGAACTGCAGGTGGCTTATTTCTTCCTAAGAATGAAGAGGTTCATGATATATTTTAGTTCCAAGAAATCTTATATTCTTGTCTTTTATCTCTTTGCTTGATGAAGCATGGAATTGTAGCAAAAGCCAGGATCATCTAGGCATGAATCTTAAACTATTAGAAGTGAATTAAGGAATGGGAAGGGGGGATGAAGTAACTAATATGCTTTTCTTATAGGAAATTCACTGTTACTGTTTGCAATGTGAAGTGGAGACAAAGCTTTTAGAAAATCTTCCTTGAATACCAGCTCCCTTTGGAAGTTGAGGCAAGTATTGGGTTGGAAGCTAGAGTCTTTGGCATTTATAGTACTAGAAGGGATATTAGAGAGCATCCAGGACAATTCTTTCATTTTATAAATCAATAAATTGAAGCCCTCCAGGAGGAAATGACATCCATACCCAAAGCCATACAATATGTAAGGACTAAGAATTCAAGTTTCCTCATATAAACAGATTCATTTCTGTCTTTGCACCACCAACACCTAGCACAATCTCTTAGATATTTTTGTTGTTGTTCTGTCATTTTCAGTGATGTCTGGCTCTTTTGCAATTGGACTTTTCTTGGAAAGATACTGGAGTGGTTTGTTATTTGCTTTTCCAGCTCATTTTACAGATGAGGAAAATGAGGCAAACAGGGTGAGGTGATTTGCCCAGGGTCACACAGCTACTGTTTGAGGTCAAATTTGAATATATAGAGATGAGTCCAGACCCAGCACTCCATCCACTCTGCTATCTAGTTGTCTGTATGCAGTAGATGCTTAATAAATGTTTGTTGCACCCAATTGAAGCATCAGAATAAGGATCTGAACTTGAGCATTCTGACTCCAGAGTTAGCACCCCTGAGATTATATCCTGACAAGGAAGTTAGTATATTGTAAGTGTTACATACATTGTATTCTAATTATTTGAATCAGAGAGTAATGGAATTCTCAGATTTTAGAACAATTGAGGACCATCAAGATTCATCAAATTCAATTCCTCATTTTTACAGATGATTTAGGTGTAGGGAGAAGAAGTGATTCCATGGGAACATAGATTTAAAATTTAAAGGGATTTTTAAATTCACTTAGTCTAACCCATGTTTTATATGTGAGTAATGTTAAGAGAAAGAAAAGACTTTTCCAAGATCACACAGATAGCAAATTTTTGTGGAATTAGCCACATAATTTCCAGATGATGGCCCATTCAGGTGTTATTCTTACCTGACTTTTTCCGCATATCAAGAGTCTGCTTATGGTACTAAGGGACCATAGCATAAGTTATTACTTCCAACCAGAAGTTCCATTTTCTTACAATGTTGCAGATGATGTTAAGAAGGAATTGGGCTAGCAGGTCTCCTTCCAAATCTAAAGTTTTTTTTTTTCTGCTACACTACTTTTTTATTGGGTTCTTGCTTTAGAGAATCACTTGTTAATGGAACCAGCTGCTTAATTGAACCAAAATGCGGGGGGATAAGAAACCATTTGTGAATCATTACAGACTGAAATCTCTCCTTCTAGAATCACTATTCTTGGTTTCAAGAAAATGAAACCAGCATGATGTAGTGGAAAGAGCACTGGAATGGAGGGGAAGGGGGGACTGTTCTGTCATATCATTCTTGCCATCAACTAGCTATGTGACCTTGAATAAGCCACTACCTAAACTCTCTAGGCATTTATTTTCTCACTTGAAAAGTAAACAATTGAACTAGGTGGACCCTTTTACTTCTAAGGTGTTCTGGTTCGATAACTCAACAATCCTGGCCAAAGATAGAGAATTATTTTATGATTCTGAGTTTAAGGGATTGAATGATGGGTCCAAATGCATTTGAAATGATGCAAAGAATGGGCCAGGGACCTAGCTTTATAAATCCATTTTTGCTATGGGGAAAATATACCTATTCCTCAAGTCCCCAAAGGGCATAATACTTCATGTCTGGTGCTGTAGTCAGAGAAAGAATTTGCTGATCAAATCGCAATCCAACTATGAAACTATCTACCAAACACATGCTGCCAGTATGGTAAATGCCTAGTTAATAGTTAATAATCATTACTGAGCACATTGGGGTTAGGGTAATGTACCTACTTTCTTTCCCCTGAGAAACCTGGCACTCATGAACTCATGATTAGATTTCTGTTTTAGGGGAATTGACCTCTCCTGAGAACGGTTAGGGTCTTTAAACTCATACTCTTTGGCTCATTGTGACTCTCATTCTAGTGGACTTTGTGGAACATTTACTTACAACTTATATTGTGACTTACATCTAATGTCTCTTCACAGAGAGGAGTAGAAAGATTCTTAATGTACATCTTGAATCTGATATGGGAAAAAAATGCTAAAAGACTAGCACTCATCATTCATTGACAGGATGACTTAAAACCATAATTATTAATTTATTTTATAATGTCTATCATAATTTCCCTAAAGCCTAATACTTAAATCTCATCAGAACATGAACTGTTTGTAGACCTATTAAACAGGTAATTCACAATTCACTTTGCCTCTGTATTTTTTAGCCAACTTTAGATTTATGTCATCTGAGGGTGATCATTTTCTTATATAAAGAAAGTCTCCTTGCCATCAGTCAGTTCCAAATGATGAAACCAGAATCTCTCTAGCTTACAAGACCATCCCAAAATCTGGATGTATCCATATGAAGAAAGTTGCTCTGTATCAGTTCACGTAATTTTTCTCCATATTTCTTTGAATTTTTCACATTGATCACTTCATACTGCCTCATAACAACCCATTATATTATTCACCACATTTTCAGCCATCTTTTAATATTTAGGCACCCACTTTGTTTCTAGTTAGGGTTTTTTAAGTAACAAAATGACCACATTTATTTCATAATTTCAAATCATTTAGGTGGAATATGTGAACTTAACAGTTCAACAGAATACATTCTTTCTATAGCTGCTCAAACATTTTTGTAGATGTTCTTCAATTATTTTTTCTGTCTTGCCTGGCTCTTTGTGATCTCATTTGGGCTTTTCTTATCAAAGACACTGGAATAGTTTGTCCTTTCCTTTAAATGAGACAACTGAGGAAAAAAGGGTCAAGTGACTTTACAGGGTCACATAGCTAGTAAGTGTCTGAGGCTAGATTTGAACTCATATAGATGAATCTTCTTGATTTCAGGGATGGCACTCTCTCCACTGTGCCACTTAGCTGCCCTTTGTTCCAACATTTACTGTTCTTTTTGTCATCTTTGCCGACCCGTATGGCATAAGGTAGAGCATGAGATGTTTTAATTTGTATTTCTCTTGCTATTTGTGATTTGAATCAGATTACACAATGATTGTTTATTGTTCATAATTCTTTGTAACAATTATTTGTTCACTTGGAGCTTTTATCTATTTGGAAATGACTGTTTTATATTTCTATTGATTAACTATATACTTCATATGTCAAATTTCTATTGATAATACTTGATGCAAATATTTCTCCAGTCTTTAATATCTCCCCTTAGTTTGAATTTATTGATTTCATTTGTGCAAAAGCTTTTAAAATTTTTTACCTTTTGTGGTATTCTCTGCCCCATGTTTGTTTAAAGATTTTCTGTTGCTTATCAGAAACTGCTTTACAACTTAAAATTGCAGTCCATATAATCTCTTGAATCAAATATAAAATCCTATCTGACTCATAAAATCCTTTGTAACCTGGATCCTTCCCTCCTTTCTAGTCTTGTACTTTATTCATTTCCATTAATTCTACCATCTAGAGACACAGTTCTCTTTACTACTCCTCTTAAATCACTTTCCATTTCTTGAAACTATTCATTTTTACTGACTGTTCAATGAAAGTTAAAATGGCAGTCAATCATTCTCTTTCCTAATATTTATGGGGTGGTTTTAATATTCAGGTTATCTGTTTTTAGTTTATTGTAAAATGTGATGTAAGTTGTTGACCTAAATGCAATTTCTGCCAAACTCTTTTCAATGTTTTCTAGCAGATCTCATAAAATTTTATTCATTGTTTGTTGTTTTCATTTGCTTCTTTTTATAGCTTATTTCATTTGATCCACTAATATACTTTTATATTTTTTAATCATGAAAAATTAGTTTTTGAAAAAGTACTGTTTCATAATATAAGGAGGTTTGAAAAGGACAGTTTTCCTTAATTTGTGCCTTTCCTCATAATTTCCCTTGAGATTTTAGACTTTCTGTTCTCTGAAATGAATTTTTATATAATTTTATCTACTGCTAAAGTCTTTTCCCATTAAGTTAATTGGTAGAGAACCAAATATATATATTTATTTAAATATTATTTTCATCTTTATACTTTGGCACAGTCCCCTTATAATTAATGATTATGTTTCCAGTCATTTTATCTCCTTTTGTTTCTGTAAAGAATGTTTTGTAACTATTTAATTTTTTTTTCTTTGTACATAATAAATGTGGGGGTTTATTTTCTTTTTCTCTAATCCTTTTTTATTTTATTGGGATCCACTTGCATTTGTTTTCATCCATTCACACTATAATTATATTTCTGTGTTCTTCTATAAGCATACTATATTATAATACATGAAATGTGTATAATTTACCTTTGTCTTTTAATTGGCACTTAGTTTCTGAACTGTCTCTTCATCTCAGCTCCCTCTCATTTGGTTTGCCTGAACTCTTCCAAGTTCTTTTGTTATTTTATATTTTTAAAAATTTCTCATTTGTTTTTTCAGTTATTTTTCAGTATTGTCTAGCTCTTTATGACCTCATTTGGATTTTCTTGGCAAAGATACTGGCACCATTGCCTTCTCTAGCTTATTTTGCAAATGAGGAAACTGAGGCAAATAGGATTAAGTGACTAATAATAGCTAATAATAATCTGAGACCAGATTAGTCTTCCTGACCAGGCTCAGTACTCCATTTACAATGCTACCTACTTATTCATTCTTTGTTTTACTCTTCCCTTTATAAGGACTTGGTCTGGTGCTCTGCAATATCCATATTTTGGCAATATGTCTATACATGTCACTTAATTTCTCAGTTTTTTCCAGTCATGTCAAGACTACAAGCATTTAATAAGTTCCTGCTATATCCCAGGCAATGTATAGAGCTCTGGAGATACAAAGAAAAGCAAAAACAGTCTCTATTCTCAAAGAGTTCACAGTTTAATGGGGGAGAGGCAAAATATAAATAACTATGTTATGTAAGAAGACATTTACAGGCCAAATCAAAGAGAATCTCAGAAAAGACATTAGGATTGAAGTGAATTTGGGAAAAGTTTCTTCAAAAAGGTGAGATATTGGATGGGATTTGAAGAAAGTCAGAGACGTCAAGGAGGCAGATGTAGGAAGAGAATGCCAGGTATGGAAGATAACGAGTGAAACTGGATAGAATCAGAAGTTCTGTCTAAGAGGAATAGCAAGATGGGGAGTGAATAAACTACAAGAAGACTAGAAATGTAGGGAGGTTCCAAGTTACAAAGGTCTTTAAAAGCCAAAGAGATGATTTTCTATTTGATTGTAGTGGTCACATGAGGTCTGTAAGATATTATTACAAACCAGTTATTAATAAGCATTAATGTAGAGAAGTTTCCTATGCTAGGATTTACCCAGAACAATAAGATTTAATATGGGCCAAAAATAAGGTCAAATAATAAATGATTTATCTTGAGTATAAATCTTAATGTTAAAAGTTTTGACAAGTATCATGGTACCAATTTAGTAAATATGAAAGATGTCGGGATTGAGGCAAAAAGTATCAAGCCCAGTGTAGAAATCAAACCTGATTTAATTAAATTCAGGAAACAATTGGTAAGTACATACCAATCGGTAACCCATATAGATTGATACTAATATTCCTACACAGGCATATAACTGGACTTAAGAGTTCTCAACAGTTATCCAAAGCTCTCTCCAAATATTTTTTGGTTTGCTATATGTTTATTCTTTCAGCAAGTCTTAGTCTGAATTGAAACCTAAACTTTTGCCTCCTGTTTGCAATGTTGATTAATTCTGTGGTTATGGCATCTTTTTCTCATTTCAAGCTGTGTACTTTTTATTTCTGGAATTCAATCAACTCATTTACCTCTCAAAGATAAAATTGTACCTCACTTGGATTGCTACTAATGAACTAAAGAAATGATGGTGACACTGATGAGGATGGGGATATGAACCACAAAATGAAACTAGGTTTTTACCTAAAATAATCAATTTTCCTACTCTGAAATAAAAACCCATGATGAATATTATTGTGCTTTGAACAGAAAAGTTAAAAAATATTTGGATGATAGCATTCAATCTCCCAATACCTGAATGATCTAAGATTCTCTTAATTATTGAAAATCCTCTGCCCAATACTCTGTGGAAAGTATCTCCCATGGCTAATAAAGTTTCCTAGAAAACCCTTTAAAAGCAAGTCTTCCACTTTCCTGCCATTCTGATGATAATTTGCTTTCTTCTTATCAAATCTGACACTTATCCACAAATTCATTTGTGTAAATAGGTTAGTACCACAAGGATTCAACCAAATAGAATGTGTAAACAGGTTCCAGATGCTAACCATCTGGAAAGATTATTTTTTTTATTATTTCCTTTTTTTAAAATTTTATTTTATTTGCATAACATATATGTGGGTAATTCTTCAACAATAACCCTTACATAGCTTTCCATTACAAATTTTCCCCCCAACTTCCCCACCCCTTCCCTAGATGGCAGGATATCCACTACATGTTAGTTATGTTAAAATATTGGCAAATCGAATATATGTATACATATTTCAAAATTTATCATTGTTGTGCAAGAAAAATCTTATCTACACAAATGATATATCAGATAAAGGAAACACAATGTAAGCAAACATCAATCAAGGAGTATGAGAATGTTATGTTGTGGTCCAGATTTCACATCCCTCTCTCTGGGTGTATATGGCTTTCTTCAGTGAACAATTGGAGGTGGTTTGAAACATTTCATTGTTGAAGAGAGCCATGTCCATCAGAATTGATCGTCATATAGTACTGTTGTTGCCGTGTATAATGATCTCCTGGTTCTGCTCATTTCACTCAGCATCAGTTCATGTAAGTCTCTCCAGGCCTCTCTGAAATCATCTTGCTGGTCATTTCTTACAGAACAATAATATTCCATAATATTCATATACCATAATTTATTCAGCCATTCTCCAATTGAAGGGCATCTATTCAATTTCCAGTTTCTAGCC
>JAJPUD010000366.1:426754-494224 GCA_023553655.1 Myrmecobius fasciatus
AGATAGATAGATAGATAGATAGATAGATAGATAGATAGATAGATAGATATAAATGGCATGGTACCTCTAAAATCTATAAAGAAATAAGGGAGGAATAGGATAAGATGAGGTATAGAAGAACTTATAGATTCATGTCAATGGGACAAAGTATGTAAATTAATGGGCAAGGAATAAAAGATAAGGTGGGGTATAGTACAGTAATGTTAGTGTGAGAAGTTGTGTAGATTAATGGGAAAAAGATACACCTCTTGCCTTGTAATGGGCAATCAAATGAAAGAAAGGCCACAAAACTGACCAACACATCCAACAAGGTTTAACAGGATAGGCAATATTATCGTCACCCCCAACCTCTATAGAGAAAGCAAAGAAAAGCAATTTCTGATTTCTTCATGGACAAGTATGTTTACAACAATTCCACAGTCCTCAGTTGTTGTTGCTTGAGCTGTCTGCTTCCAAAAACACTGATTAAGCATCAGTTGTATAAATAATACTATTCTAGGTTCTAGCAGAGATACAAGGATTAAATGAGCAATAAACTTTTGCTCTCAGGGAGTTTATAATCTAGAGAGAACTGCCACACATGCAAAAAAACAAAAACAAAAAACAAACTAATAATAGAAAATGATTCATGGTAGCAAAGTAAAGAGCTACAAATCAAGGAAGAGAAGAAGAAGATAAACATTCTTAGTGATCTGGGACGTCCTTGTAGGAAATAAAGCCTGATCTAGACTTTTAAAGATGACCAGGATTTCAAAATGGCATTCCATGTATAGGTTATGAAAGAAAAACCATTAGAACATCTTCAAAGCGAGGTTGGCAGACCACATGTGGGTATGGTGTAGTGTGGGGGTTTTATTAGATTGCCACTGAGGTCTTTTATAACTCTCATATTCTGTGATTCCATGAGATGCATTATCAATTTGGAAAAAGTCTGGCCAAAGGCTGGCCAGAGCTATTGAGAGTACAGAGTTTGGTACAATCACTAACTAGACCCTGGGCAACATCAATAATGTTAGAAGTTGTTGCCTTAGAAACTAGACATGGGTATAAAAATCAGAACTGCAGCCAGACAACTCTGAGTTTGTTGGAGTAGTCTTGGAGGCAACAAGGAGATCAGCATGAAAAGAGCAAATAGTGAGAAATAATATGAACATGAGTTTGTTCCATCTTGTGTGAGTGAATGTGAAGAGTTTGGCAACTTAGCAATGTTGTGGGAAGAAGTCATTGTGAATGTGGGGGAAGATCTAAGATTCTAGAAAACTTCAACATTTCAGAGGTTCCTTTTGTAGATGACTCTTTGGATGAATGATTACTAGATATAACTACTTGTGTCATTTCAAATAAAGAACTTTTGAAGGAGACCCAGAAGACCTTTGGATAAAAACACTATGCCATTCCATGTAGTGTCTTGTGATATTTATCTTGAGTATGTTAATGTTAACACACAAAAATTGATTGATGTCAGATGTCACAATCTTGATATACAGGTAAACAATAAAACAGTAATAAAATTAACCCCATAGATATATACACGTATACTTCTATTCTACTACCTATAAATTTCCTAAAAGCCACAATCATAAAAACCATAGAATGCTAGAACTATGGAGGCACCTTGAGAATCATCTGATCCAAGCTATCATTTTAAGAATGACACTTGAAGTGCTTGCTAAGTGACTTGTGTAAGGTCAGCTGGGTAGTTAATGGTGGGTGAGTAAAGAATTATTCAGGTCTTCTGATTCCAAATAGAGCATTACATCTATTATATCATGTATGCTGTTTCTCCCTTGAGACCTAGAAAATTTTAATTTATTGTATGGTTGCTTGTGTAAATAGCATTTTAATATGATTGATGGGGGTATTTCATGAAAGTGATGAAAAGTTTTGAAGTTGTATAAAAGTCAAATCTTTTGACATAAACAAAGCTATTTAACGTAGTATGAATTTATGACCAAAGACAAGTTGTATCCTTCAGGTAGAATGTAAACTTCTTGAGAACAGCCACTTTTAATTTTGTTTTTGCATCCTTAGAACTTTGCATATACTTGGTACTTAATAAGTATTTGTTGGATTGTTTGGGATTGGAAAGAACTTGAACAACTGGATCCTACCTCAGAGTCGAGTTTTACAGGAGAGGTTTGTTCTTCAACTTTATGGAGGAAAAATATGACCCTTGAGTCTCCTTAGAATTAATGAGTAGCAAAGCCCTAAAGTAAAATGAGCCCCTGCTTCTTTAATTTCAATTTTTTAAAGTGCACTTATATTGGATTTGAATAATATAGTGAGTCGTTGGGAATAAATGTCCACCTAAGGGTGATATCTCTCCAGTATAACATTTTCATGGTAATAATAGAGAAAATGAATAAAAATATTTAAATGTATTTATTCTTTAAGGAGTCATACGCTATGAAAAAAATATTTCTTGGGACTTGTGGGAGAGTTAATTACTGTTACTGGTTCCAATGTGATACTTTTCAGTAAGGTAAATCTATGGCCAAGAAAATGACTATTAGACAAAAATATTACTTTTTAAATGATATTGTTAAAATATCCCTGAAGATATTATCTGTTGCTATTTGGTACTATTGGGCTCTGCTTTAAGTCAATCGATCACGTATTTTTAAGTTCTTACTATGTGCCAAACATAGTGCTAGGTGCTGAGGATGCAAGTGTAAAATGATGCTAGTTGCTAATTTGAATTTTTTTTAAAATGGTACATCACTGAGGAAAAATTTATTTGCAAGAGAAATGATGAGGAGTTCTTGGGAGCTACACAGACAGTTCTGAGATGTTCCAAAGAAAGCATCCCCTCAGTGAACTCACTAAAGACAGAGGTAAGTGATGTATCTTGTTTCCATCAGCTAATTTACTTGCTATAATTTTTTGGGTTTTTGAGTTGGATAGCTAGGAAAGCCCCAATTATTCAAACTTTTTGATAACTATTGAATAATTATATTTTTTGATTTCTCAATCTAAGTAAGCATGAAAAGGAGCTGATTTGAGGCATTAGGAGCCAGGGATCAGAAAACAGATCAAGATTCAGTGACTGAAGCTGACTACAGAAGAGAGATGAGAGAAATCAAGAGAAGCTGATCACAGAAGCTAAGGTATCAAAAGTAAAAAGTATGAAACACTATCTGGAAGAAATCTCCATTGTTTGAAACAGCTGATTGGGAGAAAGGAGATTTGTCTGCTGTGGGTAAAAAGCTGACTGGATGAAAGACTGCTTTGCTCTTTAGTTATCTACAACACAAAAAGAAGGGAAACTCCTCAAAAGTTTTACCTATTTTGCCTTTTATTACCTTATAGGTCTCAAGAATGGAAAGTCCATAAAAATGTATAGAGAGCAACATCTGAGTAGTTCTTGCAGATTTTAGGATGAAAGGGAGCTACTTTTCATTTGAAATTGTCACAGTGCCTTAGTGACTAGACAAAGGAACAGACCAAAGCAACTCTTCATATCCCATGCTTGAGGCTTTTGATGAGCTACAAGAGCTTAATCCTACTTCTGAGTAAAAATAGCAAAGAAGTTTTGTTCAGCAAAAGACCAGGAGGCTCAGAAGATGAGAGATCTTACCCAGCAGGTAACAAGTGATAAAGACCATTTCCTGTAGAGACCACCAAAATTGTGACACCATCTGCAACAGAGAGTCATGAGTTTTTTTCAGGGACATGGTTTTCCTAAACATGTGCCTCCCTGCTAAGCTTTTGTAAATTTGGTGTCCATTCACACATGCATTCCCCATACATACTCTGTACATCCATGGAAGAATGTAACCCAGATTTGTGGGTGTGTGTTTTTAGTATTCTAGTTTTTAACCTTTCCTTTAGTAAATCTTATGATATGATTATTTTTGCTTTTTTCTTTTTAAGACCACTTTTGAAACTTAAGAGCTAATGTGATTCATTTGTATAAATGGTAAGTACACTGGTGGGGGCTCCCAAATTATAGTGATTCTTTCCCCTACACCCTTTGGACTCTGATAATTGACTTGAAGCAGTATGGAATTATTCATACCCTTCCCCCAATAACCATTCAAGAATTATTCATGTGGATGCAAAATGAAGAGAATCAACCCAGAGGGAAAAGAAGGTAGTGTGGGTGCCATATCAAGTGGCACTGTATCTCCTGATACATAGTCATTGAAGGATTTTTCTCCTTGCTCATGTAAATGATTTTTAATAGAGTCAGTCCAGTGATTTTAACCTATGGATGGGCCTAGCACCAATGAAATGTTTTATGGTCAACTCATGCTTCAATTTAAAGAAACTGGATAGAAATTTGACTAAGTTATTCCATTATGAGCTTTATAACCTTTTCTTGTTCTTGACATTTTAGAAAACTGAAGAAAACACAATCTGATTTCCTAAAGATCTGTAATTTTCACTCTACTATTTGACCCTTACTCCTTTGCTCTTGTGTGATTCTAAACTTTGCTTCTTTAAAGAATGTGGAGTCTCATGACTCAGTACTTTACAAGAACATGATCAGGAGAATATTAGTGTTAAAAAAAGAAGTTTTTCTTTCAGGTAGAACCTTGCAATCATTAAAATACTCTAAAGGTGAAGTAGTTCACTTTTCCCTTACAGTTTTATTCTAGACTCAGTTCATTGTTCATGCTCAATGACCCACCTTTAGAGCTTCTCCATAGGCATTTTTTATCCACCTGATTTTACCTATAAGAAAAGTTAGGCTGGATTTTTATTAGTCTCATTTAGAATCCTCTGTAATGTTGTGGGATTTTCTGTAAGCTCAACAAAAGCATCCAAAAAAGGAAGGAATCTGGACAACTGCACCATCCATTTCCACTTTGAACTCTTAGACTTAATAGTAATATTGTCTCTTTCCTCATCTTACTTTAAATATTTATTCAAGAAAAAAAAAGCATTGTTGAGGTTTTCCATCTCTTCCCTTTTCATGAAACCATAGTTATAGATCCTAGAATAATACGTAATAACTAACTAAACTAGTTATTTTTTAAAATTTCTTTTTTATTACATATTCAAAGATGTCATAAGTAATTTCAGAGAACATATATATGCATGCACACTATTTCTTTTTATTTTTAATTTACAATGCTACTGGACCTGGTTCTCTCATTTACATATTCTGTTCCTTTGAGATAAAAGGTAAATATATTTCTGTTGCTGTTCACTTCAGTTCACTCAATTCCCATTGCCACTTGCTGTTCCTTTCTCTTCAATTCCCTGACTTCTAAAGGCATGGTAAGATCCCGGCCTCATCCTCTAAAACCTCAGAGATGCCTATAGGTCAACAAGTCAGAAAGAATTTTTTTATAGCATTTACCATGAGTTAGGTCTTGTATTAGGCAACAATTGTCACAATGCCTTCTTGTGAGTTCAAATTGCCTGTGTGATCATTTATTCATTTTGCTCATTATCAATATTCTAAGTATTTAGATATAGGCAATGGTGTCCTATTATTACATTATTTAATTTTTGAACTTCTGTGTGTTCTTTTGGTTTCTTTTGGCATTGAGCTATACTGTATGGCAAATATTTTGTTTGAATACATAGAGGTAGTTGAGGTCTCTCCATCATCCTTTTCATTCGAAACTTCAGGTGTCTGAACTGGACCTGACTTATACACTATTCTCAGAAAGTTGGGATTTAAGACTGGGGAAAGAAATGAGACACTTGTTATTTAATACTTGGCCAAAAAAAGACATTCACTTAGCCATAGCAGGAGAAAGATATTGAGTAAGAAGAGTAATTGAGGGTGCCTTCAGTTGAGTAAAGCTTTTTTGCCTATCTATTGTGATCCACTACCCAAGTATGAGGGCATCCTGGGATTTTCTCATGGTTGCTTTGTGCTTAGGCAACGAGGAAGTGAAATCTATGGATTGAACCTTTAGACTCCTGAGCCAACCAAAGCTTAAAGAATATCTTAATTCTTCATAAGGAAAAACTGATCTGACTTGCATTGGTAGGGGAAAGATTAGTATATTGCTCCTACCATACCAGGAAAACAAATTTAAACCATGACTCCAAAATTTAAAGTCCATTTTCATGGATCATTTATTTAGTCAAATATGCTCTTCCCTTCTGAATTCATTGTTTTTAACACACAGTAACAATGAATAACTCCATCCAGTTCCCTAATAGCTTCAATTTTTCCCCAAAATCTTTATGCTTTAGCGATGTTTTGCATGTTTCTAGGCAATATTATTGAGCTCAAAGGAATTTCCAGAAATGGTTAGCTATTATTTGTTTTGTTAAGTCTTGATATAGTCTCAGTAACATCTTGGATACATTCTCCCAGAAAGACAGTTTACCTCTTTATTATTATTTATTGCTTGACAGATAGCTGCCCGAGATTATTCTTTGGTAAAATACCAACCATCATTAATGGTCTCTTTTTTCTTTGCCCTTGGAAACAACTGTGGTACTAAATCATTCTTTGGAGGACAAGCAGCTGTTTCTTTTTGGGGGGGAAATAGCCTCATACCTCTTTCATAGGCCCATATTTTCATTGTTCCTTTTTCATTTCTAGGCCCTCTCGGTAGCATTCTTCCACCATCTAACTTCTTAACACTAGTCAGGATTATACTTTTCCTTTGGAAAAGGCAGTTAGGTGACATAGCAGATAGAACCTTAGATCGGAGGGCAAGAAGATCTGAGTTCAAAATTAACCTAAAACAATCACTAGCTCTGTGAATGTAGCAAGTCGCTTAACTTCTAGCTCTCAATTTCCCAAACTGTAAAATGAGGATCATAGCACCTGGCTCACAGGGTTGTTGCAATGATCAAATGATATCAAATTTGTAAAAGCACTTAGTACAGTGCCTAACATAGCATTTAATAAATGCTTGTTCCCTTTCTCTTTAATATTTTTACACTGGGACTCATTTTCTTGAAAAAAAAAAACCATTTTATTCTCCTTGAAAATGTTAAAAGTGAGGAAATACCCTCTCTTGTAGATAGGATAGTAGCCAGTACTGTGAACATACTTATTTGGTCACTTGACTGGAAAAATACACACTATTTATAGGATGTGTTGAAATGTACTCCTCTCATATTGAGTGGAAGTGCAATAATCCTTGCAGTTCACTTTGTTAAGTTCCTTGTGAGAAGGTTTTCAAGTCTGGTTTGTTCTTCTTGTCATCTCATAAGCATCTTGATGGCCACATCTAACTTCCCTTTTCTTAGTAGCTCTTTCCCTGTGTTATTATTTAAAAAAAAAACTATGACTTACAACTTATTTTTCTTTAGCTTTTCTCCTATATTTCTTCCCTTCCTCCTTCTCTTCCCTTAATTCTAGTTCTATGTCTTCTCTTTCTTCTCTTTCTTCATTTCACCTTCTCCTTCTTCCCCCCGTCATTCCCCCTCAAATTAGGCACCTTTTCCTACTTCCTCTATGTGATCACATTCATCATCTTCCCCAAACATTAATGCCTTCCCATTGTCCATCTCATGGTGTATCGGATCTTCTGACTTCCAAACTGAAAGCCTTTTGTAATGTGTCTCCAGTATACCTGGTCAGTCTTTCTTTATGCTATTGATCTTTAAAATATTTTATATTTCAGCCAAATGAGACTATTCTCCATTCCCTAGTTTTGTCCTTCAGTTAAGCCATCTTCATTCTTTTGATAAAAATGCCCCTTTCCATGACTAGAATAGGCATTTTCCCAGCTCCATTTTTGAAGCCCCTAACCCTCTCAAAGAGCAATCTCAGAGGGCACATTCCCCAAGAAGCATCCTTTGACCTTTCCTTCTTTTACACTCCCATCTGAAAGTAATCTCTTGCTCCTCAAATGTTTTACAACATTCTACCTGGATCTCTCCTTCCTATCCATCTTACATTCTCTTATGTTCATTATTGATTTGTGTGTCCTTTCTCCTAAGCTTATCAGTGTTTACTTGAGAGAATGAATATAACATTTATCTTTGATTTCATAGCATCTTCAATTAAATAACAATGGAACTGAGATCCTAAAGTAACGTGGGAAGTCATTACCAGCAAGATTTTGAATCAAGGTCCTCTGATTCCAAAGCCCTAACTCTCTCTGCTGTAGCAGACCAACTCCCTGAATGGAATAGTGACTATCAAGGCCAAAATGATATTCTGTCAAAGCCAAAATTGCCCCTGCTGCCCTATCATATTTCCACCATCATTCTTCAGATGAATAATATAGAGAGACCTTTTTCTTTTTAACTGAATTACCTATCAACTCTGCAATGCTCATTATGATTATAATATAGGATGGTTCACCAAATCACCTCTTTGCCATATTGAGGAACAGAAAGCTGAGCCTTGAGAGAAAGAGGTGTAGGACAGGCAAATTTTGGTGAGTGAAGTCCTGGTACTGAGAGTACTATCAGGGAGCTCAGGTCTGGGTGGTTATCGTGATCCACTCATCATCACCACCATATATAAACACACCAACATGGTGTGTTTATATTTGTGAAATGGTGGGGATGGTGAGAGTGAAAAGGACACCAGTGGGCATCAAGAATGGATGATTTTCAAAGGAGACATCTGAAAATCCCTGCTCAGAGTAGAAATAAAGGAGTGCCACCAGCAGAGTGTCCCCAGGATCAATCAGTCTTTCCCAATGTTCCAATTTAGCTTAAGGCAGTCTATAGGAATTTTCTGTGTATCAATGGGATTGAAAGACCCATTTCAGGGCAAACATTTCTATCTACTCTGTGATCACTGGAACGAAATTAGTCACTGTTTCTTCTTTCAGTGACCTAGAAATATCTTTCTTTCTTGCCAGAAAGGACATGATTCCAAAAGGGAGAAATCTTATTTCAAATCCTCTAAATGCAATTTACTTATGACAGATGAACTTGATGCACATGTACATAGGTGTACATGTCCAAAACATGGCTTCCAGAAGTTTTGGGTGATGACTATCTAATGAGAGAAAACATAAAAGGGTCTGGAATACAGGAAATGTTTATCTCAGGGCAAGGCAGCAAACTGGATAATCTATGCTCTTTCTCAGCCTTAATACTCAAATCTCTGACATCTCACAGTCGAGCAGTTACATTTATTTTGACAAAGTGCACAACTGCTGAAAGGAGAAGATGTATTTATCAACTGCAAATTAATGATATTTGTGCAGCTAAGTAAACATATGTAGGCCTGTCCTTATAAAGAAAACCGGAAGAGACAGGTACAAAAGAACAAAGTAATTTTCTTTCTGAGAGATTGTTTTCTTTTTCATATAGAAAGGGGCAATGGAAGTGTTCATCTAAATATTGAGCTCTCCAGGGAGCAAAACAGAGACCTTGCAGTGGGACCAAGAGGCTTAAAATGACAGTGCAGGAAGGATTGCCTAGAGGAGATGCTTCATAAATGAAAGGAAAACAGCTTTAGAATTCCAAATTGTGGTTATAAACTGGCTAGCTTGATTTTCAAGAAGCATCGAGGAAATCAGCTAACTGGTGCAATAAGGTTCAGAGACATGCTGGTGGTCATTGGAGTAGTTAGTATCAGAGATGAGATTAGCTTCTAGGATTTTCTGACTCCAAATCTAGCAATGTCCCTTGTACTGTAGTACATTTAATGTATAAAGACACTTAAAATTCTCTCCCTGAACTCCAATTTTTCCACTTTAAAAATATCATGTGTACATAGAAGCCCTATAAGCTTTAAACTTCTTACATGCACATTGGCCAGCTCTAGGAAGCCACCAAAATCAAAGTTTAAATATCCCTCTAGCAGAAGGACACTTTGGAGCACATTGCCGCTTCCCAGGAGCATATCACTCCCATAGGAACAGATCTTCCCAGCTAATGGACCATTATCTTCCTGTTCCCCAATATATCACTACCCTTATGTGAATTTTTCTCTATATTAAAATGTATAAATCTGAGTTGTGTGTTGGGTCCCCTTCTTTTTTTCCTCCCCCTCTCTTTTTATCGTGTCAATAAAATTTGAGCATTGAACTGGTCCCTATTTTTCTGATATCCAAACTCTTTAAGGAGTTGCTTTTCCCCAATATCTCTAAATGATCAATGAGCCTTTCTTTAGACAGAAACTGAGTACTCAGACAAGGAAGGGTTTTGACAATAGTACTTATCTGGAGAGGTAGGGATAGAATTGGTCAGTATTAGCCCACTCCCACAAAGTCAGGGGCAATGAAAGAACCTATGATGTTCCAAGAAGGATTGTCTTACATCAAAGAATTGTCACAAAAGAACCACAATAAAGACAGCTGAGATTTAAAGATTAGCTAAAGCTATTGGAGCCAATACAAATTAAGACAAAATAATATAAATATATACAAGAAAGAATTGAATAGGTAGAAAAATCACCAAAAAAAATCTATTGAAAGCATTCTAATTAAATCAGCATATACTTTAATACTCAGTAACTTGGATGAGAAGTTTGACATAAAATATAAGAGGCCAAAGGCCTGTAGACTTCACAGTGCAAGTATTTTGTTACAAAATCTTTCTTTTTTACTCATATACATACGTTCTTAGAACTATTAGGCTTCTCTTTCTCAGCTTCTTTCTTTATACATTTCTGGGTTACCATGGTGCCATTAAGTGCCATCTTTCCCTTTACTCCTGATTTCTCATTTTATCTTGGCTCACTATCTTTGAGAGGGAATTAGAAGCTTGGATCATAAAAAATAGGCTAGATAGAGTAGCAAAGTGGGAGGGAAATCAATATCCATGACTGTTTTAAAAGTGGTAAACTGTTACATTAACCTCCATGAAATGCATATAGAGATTCCATAATGATGCATTACTTATCGATCTTGAATCATTTTCAGTTTTGCAGTGTTTATTACATAAGATATGAATCCCTATTTTATTAAAAGTCAACTCAAGGGAAACATCCTGATTTCTTCATTTGGTTATGTTGGATACTGCTCAAATGGAACAGTCCATCTCATAAGTTTAGACATCTTTTTTTTTCTTATCCAGGCTTTTTCATTCTGATAATTTTTGTTGGTAGTTTAGAAAGATAATGTGGCTTTTAGCTGCATACTTTGTTCTCTAAGGAGGTCATGACTTCACTGAACTTCACTTTGATAAGATTATATGTGAATTAGGGTACTCAATTTGGGGTGCCACCTTTTTTTAGGAATTTGTGATAGAACATGGAGAAAAGAGCAACCAGCATGGTGATGTACATTGAGTTCCTGAAAAATAAGGATGACTGAACTATGGATGGGGAAGAGAAAACCTGGAGAGAAGTCAGGGAGGAAGCTGATTTATGATTGTGCAGTGGTTTTTTTAGTCATGTAGAACTCCTCATGAATCCATTTGGGGTTTTCTTGGCAGTGATACTGCAGTCATTTTCCATTTCCTTCTCCCAGTTCATTTTACAGATGAGAAAACTGACGCTAGTGAATTACCTAGGTTCATACAGCTAGGAAGTGTCTGACACCAGATATGATTGTAGAAAAGTGAATTTTTCTAGTGTCAGTCCTGGTACTCTATCCACTGGACCACTTAGTTGCCATAAGAAGCTGAGAGTTAACAGGTGATCATGGGGGATAGGTATGAGATTTGTTCTACCTGGCCACAGAGGGCAAAGCTAAAAAGCACTGGTAGGAGCTGCAGAGAAGCAGATTTGACATTGGTGTAATCAAAAGGCCCTGAAGAGAAGGAAATGGCAAACCACTGTAGTATCTTTACCAAGAAAATCCCAGATGAGGCCATAAAGACTTGAACATGACTAGAGCACTGAACAACAAAACAATAGTAGAATGGATTGCTCAGGAAAGAATGGATTTATCCTCTCCCGTGGTCTTCAATGGAAGGTTGGATGACCATATATTGCCAGGTTGGATGACCATATATTGCCGTGTTGGATAAATTGTGGAGGGTATTCCTGATTAGATAAAGGTTGGACTAGATAGCCTCTGAGGTCACTTTCAACTCTTGGACCCTGGGATTCTATTCCCACACTATTAGTCAGTCAACAAGCATTTATTATTACTATGTTCCAGATACTATATTAAACAATGGGAATACAAAGAAAGGCAAGAGGAATTACTGAAACCAAGTGAGAGAGATGAAATATATATAAATGTCCTTTCAGAGTTGATCGAGAGGGAAAATAATAGCAATGGTGGTGGGGAGATCAGAAAAGGCCTCTTGCAGGAGGTACAACTTGATTTCATTTTATAGCTGAGGAAACTGAGGCAAATGGGATTAAGTGATTTGTCCAGGATCGCACAGTTAATAAATGTCTGAGGCCAGATTTGAACTCTGGAAGATGAGTCTCCTGGTTCCTAACTCAGTGCCCTATCCATTTTGCCCATCAACAAAATCAACAATCAGAGGAAAAACAATGGCAGAGGGTAGTGGGGAGATCAGAAAAGGCCTCTTGGAGGATGTACAATTTACTCTGTGTCTTGATGAAGCAGAGGAATCCAGTAGGCAGGGTCCCCAAGTGCAAAATGATGGAGATGGGTGATGGGGGTTTATGTTTGAGGAAATGCAAGTGGGCTAATATGGCTAGATTGTGATACATTAACAGAAAATTAAAGCATAAAAAAGGAGGAGTAGTAAAGGAATATATTGGGAAGCACTTTAAAAGCTAAGAGAGGATTTCATATCTGATCCTGGATATAACAGGGAGCTATGGGAGGCTATTGACTAGGAAAGGGGAAATGGTCACACCTGAACTTTAGGAAGATCATTTTGGGTTTTAAGTAGGAGTGACACCATTACTAGGATGTCAATTTTTGCCTAATGAAAGCCCCATTCGTGGAAAGTTCTCTCTTAACTTAAATGTCACATAACTCACAGGCAAATAAAAAGACTATAGAGCCAGTACTACTTGCAAAAAAATGAGTTTTGACTCTCTTTGTAAAAACAGTGTGCTGACATCCCTTCCAAAATCAGTCCTATTGCAAACATGGCAATAAAGTATGCTTTTTATATTTTGAAATGTAAAAAAGCAATCACAAGTCAACCAGCAGGCAAGTAGAATGAATTTTGGTTGGGGGGGGGGGGAGGAAGCCAAGAAGCTTTAAATAAATAAAGGGGAAAAATCTTTGCTGGAAATGTCATCTTAGAAAGGCTGTTGATCATTCCCATCTTCTGGTTGATGACTTCCTATGAAATATGTATTAATCTCTTCAAGCCCAGCCATACACACAGCATCGTGGCATATTTATTTTCCTAGAATGGGCTACTCCATTTTAATTTCTGTGGCAGTTTTATTGAGGCTTCTTGGGTCTGTCTTGGAAATGATTCTACTCTCTATTGCTCAGATCATTGCATGATACAATTCAATCTATTCTGCCAGAGGATTTAAAATGCTGGGACAGTTTTCAATTATCATTGAAGGCAAGACTTGGGCTTGGAGTGTTATGCTCACTGCAGGTGGAAGGCAGACTAATCCACAGCAAGTGCCCAAAGCATTTAGATTCAGTTTGTCCATGAATAATAGCCTTTGAGGCTATACTCACTTGGACCAGAGCTCAAAGAGTTACTTGTCTTTTCACTTCAATACAGAAGGTGAGCTAAAACTAGGTTTTAGAATCATTCAGTTCTGTGTGGCCCATTTAAATAAAATAAAGTCAAACAGATAATCAGTCCTATTAAGAATCTACCCAAAGCACCAGAGGTATCATGTATCAGAGGTCAATTATGAATCCAGGTTTTTCATTATCTCTTGCTACTGTTCCTTAGAAGGTACAGATACATTGTTTATTATCATCATAATGTCCATTGTAATAACATTGTATAATACAATAGTAATAATAATAACAAGGGGAAGATCCAATAAGAGCATCTATGAAAAGTGCCTTGTGAGTGCTAAGAACTATATAAGCGTTAGCTATTAGCTAACATTGAATTTCATCTCATGTTCACAATAACTCTAAAGTAAATGATATCATTAGGCTCCTTTTACAGATGAGAAAACTGAGGTTGAGTGATTTGTCCTATAGTCCCTGACGAAGGATTCAAACTCATTACTTTCTGACCCCATCTTTTATATTCTATTCACTATGTTTCCCAACTTCCTAACAAGAGGGAATATAAATTTATTGCCTGGTTTAATTGATCCATAATTGATGGAGCCTCTGGTTTACCTGTGTGCCAGTGGAGGAAATTGGAATCCATTTTCTGAATTCTGCTTCTTGTTGTTGCTATAGCTCTGGGATTAGGAAAACAAAGGATGTTAGATCTGATGGCAGAGGACCTAGGTTCAATTCAGTTCTTAAAGAACCTACTATGTGCTGACCATTGTGCTAAGTGACTTACTCTCTTATGACTTTAGGCAACTCATTTAATTTCTCTGGGACTCAGTTTTCTTATCTACAGAATAAAGGGATTAGACTAGATAGACTTAAAGTGCCTTCCAATTCAAATATAGATGCCCCTCATAATTTTTCATTCAAATGCTATCACTGCCATTGATTTCCATGTAACTTTGGACAAAAGGCTCCTCTTCTTTGGCTAAGTCCCTCAGCCATAAAAGGGATAGGTATACTATTTAATCTCTCCCTTCTATTCCATAAGGTTGTGGAATTATTGGGAGGCTGAGATGATGTCAATGGTATAAAAACATTTACCAGACTGTAAATTCAGAGCCAGGCGCTTATTTAGGGCCATTTGATCCTCATTGTTTTTCTGAATGCCAGCAATAAGGACCAAGATCTGCCTTTGTCCAAATGGGCTGTTATTTTGTTCCATTTTCTTTGTGGGTCCATCTCTTGTTCTTCCATCCTTACAGTAATAAAGCTTGCTGACATTCATTTATCACTGCAACATTTATAAAGTGATTTTTTTTTGCATATGTCAGTACATTTAGGTGCTATAGCAACTTTGTGAGAGAGATCACTATCACTATCATTATCTTTACAAATGGAAAATCTGAGGTTCCAGGAAGTAAAATGGCTTGACCTTAGCCTTGAGGCTAATTCCAAAAGTGGGATTTGAAACCAGTTCTATTCAAGTTCAGTATGCTATTCATTATGCTCCCCCCCATCTTTCATTTTTGCATTATGCTGTATTTACCATCTTGTCACATGCTTGATTGCATCTAATGCATCTATCACAGAATTTCTCACTGGACACATTCTCCTCTTGACAATTATTATAGAAAGAATATACACAAAAGTGAGAGACAGAGACAGAGACAGACAGACAAACAGAGAGAGAGAGAAAGAGAGAGAGACAAAGAGATAGAAAAACAGAGAGACACAGACAGACACCATGGAATTATTTAACAAATGTAGTTAATAACTAAAATCTTTGATTATACTTAGACGTTTTGAATTATGAAATACTGGTGTTAGTTTTGCTTTTTTTATTTTTAAGCACATATAATTCAAATTAAAGAGGCAGCATTTCCTAATAGTTAGAGAGCTATCTGTGAAATCAGGAAAATAAGGGTACAAATATTCCTTCTTAGCTTTACTCATTCTGTGACAATGGATAGATCACATAATATATCCATATCCCTGGCTACTTTCAAAAATGAGAGGGGAGGAGACAGAGAGAGGGGGGAAGATAGAGAGAGAGGGAGGGAGACAGAGAAAGAGGGAGGGAGGGAGACAGAAAAGGAGGGAGGAAGACAGAGAGAGGAGAGAGGGAGACCGAAAGAGAGGGAGGGAGGGAAGGAGACAGAGAGAGAGAAGGAGGGAGGGAGAGAGAGAGGGAGAGAGACACACAGAGAGAGACACAGAGAGAGTTATGTTTATACGTGTGGGTGTATGCATGTATGTGTCTGTATACACATACATTTATATATATATATACATATACACACATATATAAATTCTATTATCTATGATATATTATAATTATGAAAATGCTAGTATTTTTAGAAGCAGAAATGTTTTGTCTGAGCAAGTCTGGGCTATCTCTGGGATTAGTGCAGGGTATCTTAATTTTAGTGCAGTCAAATCATGGCAAAGCTCGGGGTAACCCTATAATAAACCATTATGGAGATGCTATCTACATAGTTTTGAGCATTTTGAAGAAAAAAAGCAGTGTCTTGTGGGGAAGGACTTTCTGTACCAAGAGCTTCTTAGAGATGAAATCACAGATCTGAAGCAAAAATAAACAAAAATGAAAAAGAAAATTTACAAATCTTCAAACTGTGCTATGATTATAGCTGAGGCTTGAAAGGAATTAGACTAAAACTAAAAAAAGTCATATTTTGAAAGGAAAGAATATGAGGAAAATAAAATTATGATCAAATATTTTAGTTCTGTTTTGTTTTTTTTTGTTTTTTTTTTTGGTTAATGACATTATTAAGGGAGACAAAAAAAAGGGGGCCACTAATGAAAAACTTCGCAGGCTTTTATCTTTTTTATGTGTTAAAAGAATGATTTCTCTACTAGGCTAATCATCATTTTCTCTATTATTGTTCCACATACACTTTGTTCTTAAAATATTTCCATGATTTCAGAGATGGGAGAAACCTTAGAGATCATCTAGTTTATCTCCTTTTAGTTTACAGTTTTGCTGTCTTCAATAGAAGCTCATTGTGGGACGTGATGTGCTCAGGTTGACAAGGGTTACTACGTAGTAGTGATGATCATAGAATTAGAGATCTGTAACCAGAAAGGAGAGAAGAGCTGTCTAACAAACTTCTTCATTTTACAAGGATGGAATATGAGACCTGAAAAGACTAAGTGACTTGCCCAAGTTCACAAAGGTAATAATTGACAGGACTGGGATTTGAACCTAAATCCAGTTCTAGAGTACAAATCCTAAGCCCAATGACTATTATACAATAAAGGATGCTGAGCTTTACTTTATCCTCTCCCCCTCCTTTTTCTTCTCTCCTTCATGTTTCTTTTGTCTCCCTCTCCCCTTTCTCTTTCTTCTCTTTCCCCTTATCTCTCTCTCTCCTCTTTTTTTTTTGAAGAACAACATTTTAAATACATATCATTGAACCAAATTCCTCATTTTCCAAGATACATGGAATAAAAGGTTTATAAAACATGGAGATCCAGCACAGGAGATAAAAATCATGTGAAAACAAGATTATTGAATGAATGAATGAATGAAAATGTATATGTTAAGCACTCACAATATATACTGTGCTATATACTGAACATAGAAAAAGAAAATATTAGGTACTTCTCACTCTCAAAAAGCTTGCCCTCTAATTGAGATAGACAACACTCATAAGAATGATCAGCTTTGGGGTAGCTAGGTGGGGCAGTGGATAAAGCACCAGCCCCGAAGTCAGGAAGACCTGAGTTCAAATCTGGTCTCAGACACTTAACAAGTCCTAGCTGCGTGGCCCTGGGCAAGTCACTTAACCCCAATTGCCTCAGCAAAAAACAGCAAAAAAAAAAAAAAAAAAAAAAAAAGAATGATCAGCTTCAGGCAGGGCAGATGGAAAAGACTAGACATCTTAAGAGGGAGGGCATCAGGGAGGCTCAGTCCAGTCAATTTTTAAGTTTATCACAATAAGTCAGATGTCAATGCTGAAGATCTATGAGTAGATAAGACATACATTATTTCTGTCATCTTATAAGCTACTAGAGTTGTTTTGTGGATGCTTTCATTGAGCCTACATCTGATAAGTTTAAATCCTAACAATTTTATTCAAAAAAAGTGATTATTTAATTTATCTGTGCAATAGATGGTAGAAAATTATAGTAATAATAGCAGAATAGAGACTTTTGCAAAAAAACTATTTCCATCTGGACTCTAATTTAAAAAGACAACTTGATAATAATAGTTTATATTTGTACAGAACTTTAGTTTTATCAAAAGCCCAACAAATCTGTGAGGAAAGTATATAATAAATATAAATTCTAGCCATAATTTAAAGATGAGAAGGACATCTATTCCATAACTTGTAATCCAGTTCAACCCAATATACTCTAATTATACATATGAATCACTCACTCTGTTCAAAACAATGTCTTAGACCCAGGAGGTACGCCCTGCCCCCAAAAAATAAAAGAGTCTCTATACTTAGCAAGCTAACATCTTCCCAGAGAGGAATGAGATAATTATAAGAGACAGAATGTGAATCCATGCAATTTCCCATTCATTGCTTGTTCTCGTCATCCAAGTTCACCAAAGTAATTTCAACAAACTTCATGTTAAGTGTCTTTCTCAATTTAGATAATTGTTGAAGACCTTTCCTCCTTGTTACTCATCACTGGCTCTATTTCCAGTAAGTCATATTGAAGAGATATTTTGTGTCAACACTAAAAAACTCCCATCTTGACCTCTGTCTTCTTTCCAGATTTTTGAGAGGATAATTATGGACTGCATTTTATTTGCCCAGGATAGTTATATGAAGAAACCAAAGGGATAAAGTTTTCTCCAGCTGCTTTGTGAGTATTGGTTTTGCCCTGACTCCAGTCCAGTTCTTCAAATAACTACAAAGGAGATTTATGACTAACTTCAAACTTCTCTATCAAACTAAAAACCAAGTATATTTTCCTTCAGCAGTAAGGTATAGGAAAGGTCATATGCTTGGTGCCCTTTGGCACATAGAGAAGAGGGCAGACAAATCTATTTCCTTCAGTTCTTGACATATCACCACCACCTAGTTCAACACTAGCAATCTTTGACTTTGCAGTTAATTTTCTAAAACATCTATGCTCAATACTAGCTAGCTCACAGAATTTTGGGGGCACCTTTCCCAATATATCCAGATGAAAGAATGAACGACAAGGTCTATATTAAATGATTTCTATATTCTGGGCAAAGAATACAGCACCAGGATAATGAAATTGATCTCTCATCCAAATTTTAGGAGGTTCTGAATGCGGCTGCATATATAGGGGGAGAGCTGATGCTTGTTTGGCTGACAGACTGTCAAGTATGATACTATGTACATGGAGGAAAGTCTCAAACCTGATTGTCTGGGAGAATTCTCAACATGACACTGTTATACCTGCATGTAAGGCATTTATATTTGCAGGCTCCAATCAGTCTTCAGAGAGAGACATAGAGACAGAACAGTTCACATAATCTTATACAAGAAAGTCAGTCCCTGCCTTCAAGGAGTTTATATTCCAAAAGAGGAGCTAGAGGTGAAGAGTGAGGTAGGGGATCAAAGGACAGGAGAGGAATTATATATCTTAGGTTTATGGCTGGAAAGTGTTTAAGGAACTAAAGGCCAAGCTAGAAAACATAAAAACTCACCCAGCTGAACCCAGGGCTGCAGGGATAGGATTCTGGTTGGTGTTGGGAGGGAGATACAGCCTGATTGCAATTGATGTGATTTGGAGAAGACCAAGACATACATATGTATTCTTTCACTCACTCATTCATTCATTTAACAAATGGGATGTGCCATACAAAACACTGATAAATATTACCAGGAGATATATCCACAGCAGAGAAATTGTAGATACAAAAGAGTTAAGGCGCTCTTGAATTTTCTTGGAATGACTCTACATAAGAAAATTGGAGAAATTTTGTGAATGCAACTATTTCCAACTTTATTAATGGTTTTAGTGGTTGGTATCCTAGCTCTCTTTGCAGAGACAAAGCTAAAGGACTTGGTTTCAGGAAGACATAGACTGGACAGGTCATATAACCTCTATATACCTAACATAAATTTGTAGGGCTTATCAGAGTTGTAAGCTTTGATATTACTGGAGGAAGTTCACCAAGCTCAAAAAAACAGATCCCACACACATATTTTCTTTTAAACTCATACTAGTAAGGCCCTTAGAGAAAGCAGGATATGTAAAATTATTTCCCCAAAAAAGGATATCAGATTCTTATGACCATAGGATTAAATCTAGATTACTTTGATAGTGTGTATACAGTTTGGTGAAGTAACAGAAGGGTGTAATCAAGAAAATTAATAAGACATTTGCTGATAAACACTTTGCACCTTATCAAAATATTGGGATAAATCATGTAGTGATTTTAGGTCATCCACTCAATAACTCAGCTGTCTTACCAGTTCTTGATTGACTAAGAGAATCAACCAAAGAGCAACTTGATAATGGAGCAGACAAAAAAATCAAAGATATCAAAGGAAGTCATTTGAAGAAATTGAATAATGGACAAAAAGGGGGCAAAAAAACCTCAACTTAGAAATGATGGGAAATTTACTTGATACAGATATCAAACCTCCAGCACACATTTGTGTGCAAATTGAATCTAATGACCACAGGTGGAGACCTGAAAATAATATTCTCAAGATTTGGCCTAATAAAAAGCTGTCATGTCATTTGTGACTGGAAGACAGAAGAGTTCTGTTGTTAAATGCTTATTGAATTTGAAAAGAAAGATCATGAAAAAGCCTTTTTCAAAATGGATAATGTGCTTGTAGATAACAGAACACACAGATTTTAGCCAGTCTGTTAAATGGAGAGGGAAAGATGGGAAATACACCAAGAATGATTTCAAGTAATATAAGAACCAGGAAAAATCTTCAAAATTTGTTCTCAAAGATAAAGTAAAACTCAAACAGATACAAAAGATGATTTTGTGCTGGAAGGAGCAGCAAAAGACTTGTTATCAATTCATTCACACACATAAAAACATAAAAAGTAAACATAGCACAGCTCTGAAGAGAATTATACAATAGTAAAAAATTTTAAGTATTCCAGCCCTGCGTGATGCCGTGGCCACAGCTGCGGCTGATCTCAGGATAAAGATGTCTAGCATGGTAACAGTAAGTCTAAACATTGAAAAGAGTTCTGTGAAAAGAGAAAGGGATAAAAAGAGACAAAAGCAAAAGTCTAAAGAAAGATCTGAGACGGATAAAGGAAATGCATCAGAAAATGGCTTCTAAATTTTCTCTATTGTGACGTCAAGCTGATGATGGACTCATACAGGCCAGAATCAGAGTAGTCAGAGTCTATTCTTATCTTTCAGTTGCTTAAATCCTTCACTAGAACTATATAGACATTTTCAATTAATTCAAAGTATATAAGGCAATGAAAATCTCATGAAAAGATCTTAAAATTTAAAACAAAACAAAAACCAGCCTATTACTAAATTAATACCTTGTCTCATGGGCTTCAACTTTCGCATTTGTGAAATGAATATATTGGACTGGAATGGTTAGTAAGATTTCTTTCAACTATGATCCTGTAATCTTTGATCTAAGTCTGGTAATCTCTTGACTATCCAAGGCCTAAATAAAATACTTGTTAACTGACTAGCAAGTTGGAAACTTGCTAAGTATATATACTTATATATATATATACATATATATGCACATATATATGTATATGTATATATACATATATACATACATCTGTATGTATATATATTTTCTGGTGGAAAACCATTAACTTACCATATATTCAGTGTGTTTCAAGATCATGGAGGAGGTGAAACAGTTGACTGCTAACTGACCCATGTAGGGTGAAAAGCCTGGTCAAGACTATAGCCTTCCAGGAAGGCAGCCTTTTAAACCTTCTAGAATGGTGTCATCATTGTTCCTGTCTACCTGGAGTGTTCTTCTCTCACTGTTTTACATATTTCTCCTTTGTTCTTCCTTTCCAAAAACTAGATGAAGCAGGCATATATGTAGGTGGAATTTCTGGGACTGAGGTTTGCCTGCCTGCCCAAAGTGCTCCGAGATGATCAAATGGTATTATCTGTGAAACTGAGAAGACTTCCAGCAAAGAAATTTCTTTCTCCCTTACAAAGAGCTCTCTAGGTTTAGATGTAATAATGCAAACCTAAAAGCGTACCTCCCAAAAAGCAAGCCTCATGCTGCATGGTTTTAAGTATTGGGAATATCCATCTATTTAGTAAACAGGTATAGATAGTGATGAAGGGAATCAAGTGAAATACTATGAACCTAATTATCACCCAAATCGGGCCTGATTCTAAAGAAATTTAGCCCCTATACTAAGTGGGTTCTTAAAAGAAGAGATCGATTGGGGTCAGCTAGGTGGCACAGTGGATAGAGCACCAGCCCTGAAGTCAGGAAGACCGGAGTTCAAATCTGGTCTCAGACACTTAACATTCCCTAGCTGTGTGAGCCTGGGCAAGTCACTTAACCTCAATTGCCTCAGCAAAAAGCAAAAAAAAAAGATATCAATTGTAAATTGATTCATAATCATTCATAAAGTTATAAATGAGGTTCAGTGGGTAGAGTGTTGAACTTGGACACAGAATAGGTTGGTGTTCATATCTTGCTTTAGACATTTAACTAGCAACACGACTCTTTAAATCATTAGACTTTTGCCAGGCTTGATTTCCTCATTGGGGATAATAATAGCACCTATCTCATAATGTTGTTGGGAAGAGTAATACCTTGGTTAATTGGTTCCAGAAGATATGACAAGTGGCAAAAACAATAAGTACCAAATGAATTTTTCCTTTGAGGAGCATATCTTCAATCTTCAGCCTAATCATCCCTCCCCACCCAATTCCCCAAAGACGTAAGTGGGGTTTCCAGCTGTGGAGAAGAAACAGGCCAATCCATCCAGGCTCCTCCCTTCTTGACCCAACTCACTTTCTGAGAGGAACCATAAGTTTTGTATTCTCCCCTCACCCTACACAGGATGTGGAGGCAGAAACTGTGGTCCTGTACCCTTTGCTGCCCAGCTCTAGCCTCTGCCCTGTGCTTGGGGCTTCCAGCAATCCTGGGTCTGCTACCCCCACCCCCACCCCCATTATAGCCTCTTCCTGGGCTCCCACTGCTGCTTCTTATACTACTACTGCCAGTCACTCTATGCCCCTTCCACAACTACTATTTGAGGAGCAAGAAGAATATATGCAGCTGCCTACAAGAACTGCCCTGTGATCTGCCCTATCATGTGCACAACCTCTACATTATAGGCTGGCATATGGATGTTATCAAGGGGAGGAGCTACCAAGGGCAACAGCAATGGTGACAGGTGCTGGAAGTACTCCTGGCCAACCTCACATCTCAACTGCTCAACAGAGACAGCAATAAAGTGTGATTAGTGCCAGGGAAGCAAATGCTGGAGCATTTTTTCCCTTAAAATACATTGAATATTGAATTCAGTAAGTTTCAAAGCAGACAAATGTCAATGTACCATTGTATTTGTAAAGTGTTTGCAGTGCTTAAGGTGCCATATAAATATTGACTTCTTCATCACCATCATCATGAAAGGAATGATTCTTAGAGACTGGTAATGTCCATTCCCTTGTTTTATAGGTGGTAGCACCAAGACTCAGACAGATCAAATGATGTATCCCAATGATACTCAGCTAGTCATTGAAATGGAATTGTAAGCTACATATAGAGATTGATCTGCTGATTTTATTTATACCTCAGTGACTAGTTCAGTGCTTGGAATATAGTAGATGCTTAATAAATGCTTGGTGATTGATTGATCATACAAGGTTTAGAAGTATAAGGGACCTTAATTAATCCAAACCTTTCATTTCACAAATAGGAAATGTCAAGCCCAGTAAGAAAGTAGCTTGTCCAAGGTTACCAAGATGGTGAGGAACAAAGGCAGGATCTAAAACCAGGTCCCCTTATTTGGGGCAGTTTTCTTTCCATTGGTCCAAGTGTTCTTTTGTTCACCATGATTCCTCTGTCACTCATAACTTCATGTTCTAATCTCATGCAGATTCACCCTCAACCTCATCCCTTTCCTTCCCACTCATAATAGAGTGTTGTATTGATATGCTTTTTTTGTTTGAGATACCCAAATAATTTTTGAATCCTTCCTGGAGGTACTTTTATTTATCATATTTAGTGGGTAAAATTTCTGGGACTTGATTTCCAATTGAATATTCTTTGTCCACTGTTATTTATCTACAGAATTTTGTGGTTTTCATTTTTATTTTTAGAAGGCCATGCAGAGACCATCACATCTCTGGATAATTCAGAATAATTAGCAGTTTGATGTAGGAATGCTGAGAGAGCTGGAGGCAAGCAGAAACTAAACCACAGTAATACCAACAAGGTTTGAATTCACAATATGGCTTTCTGTTTTCTTTGTCTGGCAAGAGTAATAATTCCCCCTGCAGTATATTATAGCTCTAAGAAGATCAAGTCTGGAGAAAAGACAGAGAAAATTCTCTGGAGAGAATTCTGCATCTGGATTCAAAAGAACCAGATTCAAATTCTTCTCATGGTACTCTTGGTATCTATGTCATTTTGCACAAGTCATTTTACTTTTATGGTCCTTAGTTTTCTCATCTGTAAAATGAGGGGACTAAATTTAGATAGCCCCAGAGATCCCTTCAAGGTCAACTCTTTGATCTTAATACTAGATTATCCCTTCCTGCAGCTACTCTCATTGCAACTGCTGCCAATCTCTTCACATCTAAATTTACCCCATGATCTTCTGGATTCGTGAGAGTCCCTTTATAATGGTTCCAAATCCTGAAATCTTTTCTTTCTTAACTACCAGATATTGGTATGCTTTACCAAGAGAAATAACTACGGCCTCCCACTTCTTCAACTTCCTCAGCCACCATGGCCTTTGTCTTTAGTCTACCTCAACTATGTATTGAAAACACCAAATGGGATATCTTGGTAGCAGAGTGGATAAAGTGCTGGCCTTGGAGTCAAGCCTTGAGTTCAGATTAAATCTCAGGCACTTGATGTTGACTAAGTGTCTTACCCTGAACAAGTCTCAACCCCAATTACTTCCCGCCAAAAAAATAAAGAAAAAACTCATCAAACCTTAATTCTTGCTCCCCACTTTCTGCAAACACTTTGTACCAAACAGTAATCCCTGTCCTTTCTATCCCATCAGTTCAAATTAATTTTCCTAGCTGCTGGAATTGCTGACTGCAGCTTTGAGTCAAGGACATGCCATCTCCAATTCCAGTCTGCTTGTCCATACAATTGTACACTTAATTTTACGACTGCCCTTTGAAAAATTCTGGGACATTTTGCATCCAATGAAAAGGAATACAGACAAGCTCATGTACACCTGCATGAGTCAAATCCTAATGCATCTGGCCCCAAAGCTAATTAGAAACTTTGTTTCCTGATGACAATTAGCCTTTGGAAATATCGGGGCACACTGAACCTGTTTAGTCGTGTAATGACAGGCAATTACTTATAATTGTCCGACTCGGGGAGGAAGAAGTAATAATAGGAAGAAGATGACTGCTAGAGGAATTGAAATAAGTTTATGTTAATTAAAAACATGGCGAAGGGAATTTATTTTAGGAATCTTCAAACTTGCCAATTTCTGTGTATGGAAAAAAATACTTTATTTGCTAAGTTTAGTTAATGCTGGAAAGTCAGAAAATTACAATTTTTGATTAGAATCTGAATGGGATCATAAGTTAAAAGAAAAGGAGATATTAATCCACCACCCCATCCTGCATTTTACATATTCAATTGCATTTAGTATAGGGAACTGAGACCTCTAATGATCTTCTTATATACTCTTCCCCTTGATCTATGTATTTCTTTGGAAGTTTCCATCCAGAATTCCAGGATATCTTAGGACTCTGGATCTGTGAATACCCCATCACTGAATGGTTATGATAATTGACTATAATTATTCTGTCATAAGAAGTTGTCTGAAACCTAATATCTCTGTACATCTATCATCACTTCTTCAACATAGTGGTTCTTACTTGTACATTAAGTCTCCCACTTTTGGAAAATCTGGATGGTTTAAGTAATATTAGATGTATGTAAGTGTTCTATGCTTCAAGATTTGGGGAGTGAAACAGCAAAGTCGTACATTAAAAGCAGGAAGGAATGACATTGTTCATCTAGTCCATTTCTTCAGCTTACAGAAGATCAAAGGACCATTGATTCAAAGCATTGATTCAGGACATCAGAAATCATCCAATGCAACCCTCAGTGGTTATAGGCAAAGAAACTGAGAACCAAATAGATAAAGTGATTTGCCCTCAATTGGGACTCAATCCACTGACTTTCAGCCTAGTACTATTTCCATAGTATTATAAAGCAGAAGAGATAGTGATTAGGGAATTAAAAGGAACTGGATATAAGGTGTCAGTGTAGACAAAAGCCATGTTTTGCATGCCTTTATGTCATTCTGTACCTATCATGTCCTAATGAAAAGTTTATTTGAACAATAAGAGATAGAAATAAGACTGAATTTTCTATTAAAAAACAATATCAGTCAAAAGATCATAGATTTAGAATTATAAAAGATCACAAAGGTCCTTGAGTCCAACCATATCATTTTTTTTTCAGATGATGAAAATGTAGCCCAGAATAGTTAAATGAGTTGCACATAATGAGCCAGTTATTTACTTTTGGAAGCAGGATTTGACCAAATGTCTTTCTGGCTCCAAATCCAGTGATCAATCTATAGCATCACATTACCTGTTAAGTTCATTTTAGATAGATGTCTTCAAATAAAGAGCTGCCATCTATCACAAGAAGTAAAATGGATAATTTTGATGGCGTGAAACTACAAAGTCTGTGCACGAACAAAGTCAATGCATCCAAAACTAGAAGGAAAGCAGGAAAATAGAAGGAAAAGTATTACAAGAAGTGTCTCTGACAAAGATCTCATTTCTCAAATATATGGGGGCCTAAACTAAATTTATTTTTAGAAAATAGGCATTCTCTAATTGATAAATGGTCACAGTATATGAAATGGCATTTTTCTGAAGAAGAAATCAAAATTATTAATGGTCATATAAAACTGCTCTCAATCATTAGTAGTCAGAGAAATGCATATTTAAACAACCCTGAGATACACTTTCACAGCTATCAGAATGCCTATCATGACAAAAAAGGAAATGGTAACTGCTGGAGGAGATATGGAAAAATAAGTTCACTAATTGTTGGAAGAGTTGTGAACTACTCCAAGGATTCTAGAAAACAATTTGGAACTATGTGAACCAATGATATCCATACTAGATCTATATCCCCAAAAAAGATCAGAGAAAAGTTAAAATGATCTATATGCACAAAAACTATAGTAATTCTTTTTTGTAGTAGCAAATAATTAGAAATTGAAGGGATACCCATCATTTGGGGAATGACAGCAGTATATGATTGCAATGGAATACTATTGTACTATAAGAACTCATGAGAAGGATGGTTTCCAAAAAACCTGGGCAGACTTGTATGAACTGAAGCAAAGTGAAATGAACAGAACCAGGAAAACATTGTATATTATAACAATATTGTAAAAATGATAGACTGGAATATTTGGCTCTTCTGATGAAAACAATGATCCAAGAAAATTCCAAAAGACCCACAATGAGAAAAAAAAAATGTTAACTATATCCAGATAGTGAATTGCTGAATTCTGAGTGTAGAATGAAACATACTTTTTTCAATTTCGTTATATTTCTTGCTTTTTATTTTTTGTTTGTATACAACATGGCTAATATGGAAAAAAGAAAAGGTCCTTCTCTAATATGTTCTTGACTATTTAGCTTGGCTCTACCATGGCCCAATCAAAATACCCAATCAGGATTCCCACTTTTTCTATAATGATTTTCAATTTAGTTCCACAAATATTTAGGCATCTAGATGTCATTGGGGGTAGAATGATGAACTTGGAGTCAAGAAGATGACTACAAATTCAACATCAAACTCTTACTATATATGTGCTTCTGGGTAAGTCACTTAAATTCTCTGTTTCATTTTTTTCATCTATAAAATGGGAATAACAATAATGCCTACATCCCAGGGCTATTTTAAAGATAAAATACGATGATATTCATAATGTGCTTTATGAATCTTAAATTGAACTCCTACTATGTGCAAAGTATCATGGATTGTGAATCCTATTCCTTAAGGGAAATAAGTGTACCAGTGAAATGAAGCATGGGGTTTATATAGAGCAGAAAATAAACACCCTGGGTCTGGCCTAGACCACAATCACCTGGTAATGAGGAAAAACAGGAGCTGTGAATATAGCTACCCATTGATAGAAAAGCCCACTTGGGGAGGGTATTAATTTCTTATAATGGTATTATAAATGAATACCTCCACATCATAAATTCATCCAAAGGACAGTTTTTACTGTTACTGTGCAGATTGGTTTAAGGGGAAGTGTTTTTCTGTGGTTTCATGGCCAAAAAATTATATGGATAGTGCATTCATTTGTCAAAATATTTTTTATCTATAGCAAAAAGGCTCCTTGTTGTCTAGCAATTTTTGCTAACAAAGTTGTTGCTAACAACATTGCTACCTTCATCTATTGTCGTCCAATCAACATTTATTAAGCACCTACTATATGCCAGGAACTGTGCTAGACAATGGTGATGCAGAGACAAAAATTGAATAGTCATGGCCTCCCGAGTTTATGTTATATTGAGAATAATAAATAAATTGGTCTTATGGTGGGGGGGGATAATGTCACTAAATCGAAGAACTTAAACATATGTTTTGAAGGTATGTTGCTGCTTTGACCTTCCTTGAATAGATCATATCTTATAGAACAAGGATTGAAAGAACCAGTAGTTTCATTGGTACAGGGAACTTCCAGGTAAGGAAACCCCTTCTTTCAATGACAGTCTGCAACTTATATTTTCAAGAGATTAGAGCACTGAGACACTGAAAAACTTTCCAGTATATGTCAAATATGAGACCTGAATAAAGTAATAGTAACAATAGCTAGCATATATATCACAATTATTATGTATCAGACACTGTGATGAAGATATTTATAATTTTTATTGCATTTGATGCTATTATTATCTCCATTTTACAGTTGAGAAAACTGAGGAAAGTAGAGGTCAAATGACTTGCTCAGGTCACATAATTAGTAAGTCTTCAGAACTCCAGGAGCTCTATAAATTGTACCATCTGATTTTTAGGCCAATTATTTATCCACTTTACCAGCCTTATAATAAATCTGTGCAAATAGCAGTGTGTGTGCATGAACTTGAGCTTAATCTCAGTAAACTGGCCAGTCTGTGTGTGTGTGTGTATTAGTTTGCCTGAGCCCATATTTTTGTGCTGTATATAATATAAGCTCTAATTCAACCTAGTAATTATCCTTTGCCCTATTATTCATCTGTCCTAAGCCCTTTTGGTGAATCCCTTGTTTTATTTATTAGGTCCCAGTGCATCCCCAGGAGCTTGGTAATTGGGCTGGACTTGGTGGAGTAAAAATTGTCTCCTCCTTTCCCAAGGAGGAAAGATGAATGGAATGCTTTTTTAGACTCAATTCAATCTTCTCTTTGCCTTTGTACTTACTTGAATTGTCAAGGTCTCTCAATTCTTTATTCCCTTGTCAATGTAATTGAAAAACTCTAGAAATCATGAGTTCTTAGACTTTTGTAATTAAGGATTCTTTTGACAGTCTGGTGAAGCATATGGCTCCCTTTTTAGAATGTTTTAAAAGCATATAATAAATGCATTTGGATTATAAAAGAAACCAGTTATTTGGAAATATTGTTATCTATTTTAAAAAATGAAAAACAAATTCACAGACTATAGGTAAAGAACTCCTATAAACCCAATCAAAGCATTGATAAATAATTCTTTTTTATTTATTTGACCATACAAAAGGGAAGAATATTTAAGAGAGATATGCATTTGTATCCCGTTAGTCCAGCTGAGAGATGCTCCCCTAGATGTTGTAGAAAAGCATCAAATAGCACCTGGAGATGCCTTGTAGCCTTTATTGTATTTAGACTAACCTAGAATTATTTTGAAGAATCTGAGTTTTTAGTTACCTATCCAGTCAATTAGTTTCAATCCTTTTTGTTTGGATTAAAACAACTCTAAGATACCACTACACACCTCTCAAATTGGCTAAGATGACAGGAAAAGAAAATGACTGTTGGAAGGGATGTGGGAAAACCGAGACACATACATTGTTGGTGGAACTGTGAACAGATCCAACCATTCTAGAGAGCAATTTGGAATTATATTTAAAAAAATAATCAAACTGTGCATACCCTTTGACCCAGCAGTCTTTCTATTGGGCTTATATCCCAAAGAGATCTTAGAGGAGGGAAAGGGATCCATATATGCAAGAATGTTTGTGGCAGCCCTTTTTGTAGTGGCTAGAAACTGGAAACTGAATGGATGCCCATCAGCTGGAGAATGGCTGAATAAATCATGGTATATGAATGTTATGGAATATTATTGCTCTGTAAGAAATGACCAGCAGGTTGATTTCAGAGAGGCCTGGAGAGACTTGCACGAATTGATGCTGAGCTAAATGAGCCCAACCAAGAGATCATTATACACGGCAACAAGAATACTATATGATGATCAATTCTGATGGGCATGGCTCTCTTCAACAATGAGATGTTTCAAACCAGTTCCAGTTGTTCAGTGATGAAGAGAGCCATCCACGCCCAGAGAGAGAACTGAGGGAACTGAGTGTGGACCACAACATAGCATTTTCACTCTTTCTATTGTTGTTTGCTTGCATTTTGTTTTCTTTCTCAGTTTTCTTTTTCTTGATCTGATTTTTCTTGTGCAACAAGATAACTGTATAAATATGTTTACATATATTGGATTTATCATATATTTTAACATATTTAACACGTATTAGACTACCTACCATCTAGGGGAGGGGAAGGAGAGAAAAAAATGGAACAAAAGGTTTTGCAAGGGTCATTGTTGAAAAATTACCGATGTATATGTTTTGAAAATAAAAAGCTTTAATAAAAAACAATTCTTGGGGCAGCTAGGAGGTGCAGTAGATAGAGCACCAGCCTGAAATCAGGAGGACCTGAGTTCAAATTTTGTCTCAGACACTTACAAATACTTCCTAGCTGTATGACCCTAGGCAAGTCACTTAACCCCAATTATCTCAGCAAAATAATGATAATAATAATTCTTTTAAAGTCATTTTATGTGCCAAGAATTGTGCTTGATGTTGGCAATGCAAATTCCTCAACCTCAAGGAACTTATTTTATATTAGAGAAGACAATACAAAAACCTATGTGAGGATATATAAAATAAATACAAAAAGAAGAACTATAGAACAAACACAAAGCAGGTAATTACAAAACAGAGAGGGAGGGTAATGGTATTTGGCACAAGGAGATCAGAAAAAGCTTTGGGCAGAAGATAGTCTTTTGGCAATAGAGAGAGATTCCATGAAATCAGGGGACAGTGGGTCTAGTGGAAATGAATTGACTTAGTTATGTGCTGTAACTGAGAAAGAAAAGGCCAGTTGTCTAGGACGTTGAGTATGAGAACGGGTCTGGAAAGATAATTTAGGGACAAGAGTGAAAGACTTTAAAAGTCCAAAATAGGGCTTTAAATTTTCTCCTAGAGGCAGCAGAAAACTCCTGAAGTTTGAGTATAGGAGTGATATGGCCAGAATGTGATTAATGCTTGTTTGGCTGATGATCCATGAGGCAATAGCTGAATCTTATTAGAAAATAGCTGGGCATCCAGATCTGATGGAGTTTAGTTCCTGGAAAACATGAATACCTTGCAAAAAAGATCGCTCAGCATTGCCATTTCTTGGGCTGTAGGCCAAAGACCAAATCAAAGAGTGAATTGGGGAAAAAAAGAGGGCTTTGTAAAGTTCATGTCCTTGATATAGGAAATTCTTGGGGTAGTGGAGCCAAGATGGCCAACTTAACTCACCCAATCTCTCCCCCAAACCACCTCAAACTCCTTTAAATAATGACTTAATAAATTTAAGAGCATCCAAACACCCCAAAAATAGAGCAGGGCATTTTCCAGCTAAAGACAACTTAGATGAACTGAAAATCCAGCATTCTGTCCCAGTGTAGGACATACCAACTCAGCCCTGGCCTTATGCCATTGGTCTAAGGACCTCTGTGTCAGTGGCAATGCTGGTGGATGGTAGCTTTGAGACCTCTCAACCCAGAGACAGAAGGTCAGAAGAAAAGATCTGCAGTAACAAGTGGGAGCCCAGCACCCAGTCCTAGCAAAGAAGGACTTCTGAATCAGTAGCAGCGTTGGTAGTTTTTAGACCTCTCAACCTAAAAACACCAAAGATGTCTTGGAAAGTTGGAAGAAAAATTTTGTAAGTAGGATAAGAGTACCTTGGGAAACCAGCACACCAAATGTGTGCATGGGCAGTGGTGGTGGGGGCAGCTTCCTGAGGTCTTAGCTCACAAGAGATCTCTTGATGAGCATTGAGGAAGAACTGAATTAGCACACTAGAACTTACAGCTATAGTGGACAGGGACGCTCCCCAGAGTTCCACGGCAGAAAAGAGTGCTTGTAGTCAGATTCCCAGAAGCATCTCTGAAAACAGTTGCACAAAACCCTTGGAGCTTGGGACACCCTGGGAACAGAACCCCACTTTAACAAAGAGTTAAAAGCAGAGTAATAGACTAGGAAAATGAAGAGGCAGAAAAAGTTTCTGACCATTGAAAGTTATTACAGTGACAAAGAACATCAAAACACTCACTTGGAAGAAAACAAAGTTAAAGTTCCTACATTCAAAGCTTCCAAGTAAAACAAGAATTGGTCTTAGGCTATTAAAGTTTAAAAGGGATTTTGAAAATCAAGTAAAAGAGATAAAGGAAAAATTAAGAAAAAAATTGAGAGTGGTACAAAAGGAAATAGAAAAAGCTAATGAGAAGAGTATCTTAAAAGTTAAATTGGCCAAATGGGAAAGGAGGCACAAAAGCTCACTGAAGAAAATAATTTCTTAAAAACTAGAATTTAGCAAATGGAATTTAATGACTTTATAAAACATCAAGATGCAAAAAAAGCAAAACAAAAATGAAATAAAAAACAGAAAAAAGTGAAATAATTCATTGGAAAAATAAGTGACCTGGGAAATAGATCAAGGAGAGATAATTTTAAAATTATTGGTCTACCTGAGTCATGATTATTTCTACCTGGACATCATCTTTCAAGAAATCATCAAGGAAAACTGTCCTGGTGTTCTAGAACCAGAAAGTAAAATGAAAATTTAAAGAATCCACTGATCACTTCCTGAAAAAAAATCTCAAAATGAAAACTCCCAGGGATAGAATAAATGAGGGGATACAGTTAGCAATCGTAGCTATAAAAAGAGTTTTAAAGGAAGTTTCTCTGATAAATCCTCATTTCTCAAAGATGGGAGAACTGAGTCAAATTTATAAAAAATAAGAACCATGCCCCAAATTGATAAATGCTCTGGGATGATCAGCTGTAAACGATTGTTATTTTCAGCAGTACAATGATCCATGACAACTCTGAAGGACTTATGAAAACTTCCATCCATACCCAGAGAAAGAATTGTGTCAATGCAAATTGAAACATACTCTCTCTTTCTCTCTCTCTTTTTTTCAATTTTATTTTTCTTGAGGGTTTTTTAGGATGGGAGATCTATATTTTCTTTCACAACATGACTTTTATGGAAATATTTTCCATAACTTCACATGTGATTTCTTAATGGGAGCTGGGGGTGAGACTAAGGGAGAGTATCTGGAACTCAAAAGTTTAAAAAAAAAACAAATGTAAAAGCATTGTTTTAAATGTAACTGGGGAAAACATTAAATAAATAAAAATGCTTTTTAAAAAAAGATATAAGAAATTCTCTAATGCCTGAGTTGAGCTAAGAAATGAGATTGTAATGGGAGAGCCTCCATTTTCAGAGGAGCTTGAGTATGCCAGTGTGACCAACAAATGAATTACATTAGAAAAAAGCATTATTGGCTTTCTAGCTGTTACTGGGGAGATGGATTCAATCAAATCCAAGAGAACTCAAGGAAGCCAATAATATTGGCTATCTGCTATCGTATATCAAGATTTCTCTAGTCTATTTTCCTATCTGTCAATAGAAAGATAGTAAAGTCATTTTGTTTGACATCTCTAGGAAAGGACACCACAATGTCATGTGTAACCATGTGGTTTTTTTGGGGGGTGGGGTGGGTTTTTTTTGAGAAAATGGGACAAAAGTCATCAGCCCTTTAAGTCCTGTCTACTCGGTCTCTGTCATTTGCATGGATCATAAGTGTCATCTTGGTAATAGAAATGTTTAGATAACAAGAGTTTACAAGGCTGTAAGAGCAAAGCAATTCAAAAACAGAGTTGAAGTGCTTAAAGGAGTATTTCCATAAGCTGCCAGAGTGGCTGGCTGGAGTCTATAACAAAAATGGGTTGAAATAGTCAGAGGCTCTTAGTTTTTCTGGGCAAGACCCCTGTGAGCAGCAGCAGTTCAATAAAGAGGCTGCCTCTCAGATGAATAAAAATAGATGCAAAAGTTGGCAACATAGCAGCAGAGCAGTCACCAAGAACACAGAAGCTCAGCAAATCTTTAGCAGAGAGAAGCATAATGGTATCACAAGAAAGCATAGGCAGCTATGCAGCACAGGAGACATGAATTTCCTGAGGTTCTCATGTTCTCTCTGTAGGTGTTCTTCCATGTGTGTTCCCTGAAACATGTATGTTCTACTTCACAGATGTCAAACTCATATGCACAAGTAAGCTCCCAAAGGATGCCCAACTGGATTAAAATTTAATTGGGATCCTGAAGTCAGGAGGACCTGAGTTCAAATCTGGTCTCAGACACTTAACATTCCCTAGCTGTGTGAACCTGGGCAAGTCACAACCCCAATTGCCTCAGCAAAAAGCAAAAAAAAAATAATTTAATTGGGAAATATTTAACAAAAATAAGTAAAAATATAATATAAAACACAGACTATGTTAATTTGTGGTTTTCTGAGCCAATACATGAGGAGTAAATAGGCGTCCTTATGATTTAAGTATGAGAACACTGATCTACTCTATGTATAGTGAATCCTTGCTTATCTATGGAACAATATTCTTATTTGTTGTACTATATATTTGTTTAGATGTTGTTTGCTTCTCTATTGGGGAAAGAAAAGTGATCATATCATTGGAATCTTAAGAGCCATGGTTTGAAGAGTTTTGATTGTTTTGATATTTACCCACAAAGTGGCTTGAACCTGAACTAGCTTCAGAGAGAGTACTGGGGAACAATATCTGTTTTACAATATCCATGATATTGTAATAAAAGCTTCTAAGACAAAGAAAGCTTTCTTCTTCTGTTGGCAAAAGAGTGATCTTTTCCCTTCCCTGTTCCAATCCCCAATATGTAAAATTCAATAGAAGATTTAACAGTTTCAATAGTGAATGAGAAAAACAGCATTTAATGTGTTGAATCCAATTCTGTGTAATGCAGATAGATGATATAGTCATTAAGAAATATGAGACATTTTTAGTATTCCCTTTTTTCTCATTGATCAGCCTGGAGTTTGAGAGGAAGGCATTGCGCTTCATAAACAGTTTCACTAAATCATGTCTATACCCTGTTCATTCACATAAACAATAGTGGTAATTCCTTTCTTCCTCTCCAGAACACATCAAGATATGGTGCACATTTTGGAAAAAAGGCTCCTTTCTGGCAATGAATAGTCTTCTGGAAGCTTTGGGACTCCATCCAGTATTTTTAAGTTTGGCAAACTGGAAAAGACTCTGAAACAGAAGAGATATTAAAGTAATTAGGTTGACCCTCTAAAGACCCAGAGCATTCTATTTGAGTTCCAGTCTCTATAAAAAGTTCTTTTATGTTTCCAATTATTATAAGAAAGATGATGACATTGCAGCATCAGTGAACCTGACCCTAGTGTGCTTCATGAGCTTTCTCATGGAGGTGGTAGGATTAGAGGATGATAGATTTAGGGCTAGAAAAGACTTTGGAGGTCATCGTGATCAACAATTATATATTTCACCTGGGTGGGAAATACTGACCTGGCTGGTGCTAGACAAGGGATTTAACAAGTCTTTGAAAGACTGTGACTTTTGATCATAGATGTTGAATGCCACACAATTTGTTTTTATAACTGAAATAAATTTCAATTGTTACATGCTGCTCTAGGGAAAATCAATGCAGAGAATTAGCTGAGTGATGCTATTATAGGAAGAAGATGATGGTGTATGAACATACTGTTGAGTTTTAAAAAAAAAAAGAATAAAGCCTGAACTGTGAAATGAAAGATTGAAAGAAGACTTCTGGTAGAGAAATAATGAGAGGAAGCAGATTGGGGGAGGGAGATTGGGCTGTTATCCCCTTTTGAGAGAGATCACCTTTCTGCAGCACATATTTCCCATTTGCAAATCAGATGCTGAGTTCAGAGGGACAGATAATTCTCATCATGTCAAGTAAATAGTTATAAGTGATATTCACTAGCAGGTTTTCTCCCCTCCAAAGCAGGCATCTGTTTGATTTTACTGCATTGTATGTGTCCTATGGAGAGAGATCTGATATCTCTCTGTCTAGCAACCCAAAAATGGAAACTTCTCATTGACTGATGGAGGAACAAACCATCTTTATAAAAGTTATGATATGATTTCCTCTCCTAGAGCATCATAGATTTTTAACTGAATGAATCCTTAAGGATCACCTAATCTAATCCCTTAATTTTGCACATGAGGAAAGTAAAATGCAGAAAAGTGAAATGGTTTGCTCAAAATCATGTGGGCAACAAATCTTAGATTTGGAATTTAATTCAGAATTCTCTGATTTAAAATCCAACGCTATCTCTACTGTGACATATTATCCTTTGCTGTCTTGGACAGTCTTTGGATAGGGGAGGAGAGAAAAAAAGGAAAGGGCTAGGGCTTTTCTAGTAAAAGGTCAGAAATAAGCTGCTATTGGGGGGTCTGGAGCTGTTTGCCTGTTTTTCCCCTTAAATACATTTTGTAATTTGGGGATTAGGAATTTCCAACTAGTATGTCAACAAAGGATGGCATCTCCTGTTGGGGAATTATCCACTTGCCTACAATGAACTAAACGTGGCCATGAATAACATCTGGAGATATTAAGTTCTATCTCTTTTGGATTGTGCTGTTTTCTGATTGGAGGATCTGAAACAAAGAAGGAAGGAAAAAGATGAATGAACATTTTTGACAATTCCAAGTGATGGTGAATAAGAGAAGCATATAATTATTTTATTCTTTCAAGCATAGTTTTAAAGGGTTGTTTTCTCTAGCATGATGGCTGGCTGTCACTGGTGCTAATAACTCATCTTTCAAGGTCATTCAAAAGTCGACAAATGACTTCCCTTACTACAAAAATGTGAGATGAGTACTGTAGCTATTATCATCCTCATTCTATCGTGAGATTTGTAGAAGAAAAGTGATTTGGAGAACCAGATGGTGTCAGAACCATTAAAAAGCATTAAGTAACAAAAGGGAAATAGCAATGGTCTTCTCATTGTAGGTACTGAGGTTTCAAACCCCACAAGATCAGAAGCTTGGATAATTTGGGAACAAGGCAGAGGAAAAGTGAGTTGGGATTTGAAGACAATTGCTACCCTCATTAATCTCGTTGGATTTTAAAATGACTTGCATCTCTCCATTTGAAATCAGCCCTTGCTACCTTCAATAGTTTATTTCTAGAGATCATAATGATGATGGTTGGTTGAAGGATAAAACTTCTCTGTCAGTGCAGGTGAGAATGTGCTCTACACCTTATTGTTTTAGAGACTTAACATATATATTTAAATGGGGTAGTAGGCCTGTATTCAAATCACTCAGCTTCTATCAGTCTTAGTTTTCTCATCTCTAAAATGGAGATAATAGCACCTCTAACACAATATTGTTGTGAGGATGAAATTAGATATCTTATAAAAAGTGCCTTAGAAATATTAATAGCACTGTGGGCTACAAAAATCAAATCTGCAACAAAAGGAAACAGAAGCAGAACTCTGAGCACTATCAATTTATTAGTCAGACGGGTGGACCTAATCCAAGACTTTCCTTGCAGTCAAGGATCCCTATGCTTTTTGAACCATTGTTTTTATAGACCTTGGGAGGTCACTAAAAATAGAATGAGGCATTATAATTCATTATCAATTATTGTCAGAAGGGAAACTTTTTTCTTTTTTAAATGTTTTTCTTATAAGCAAAATATTGCTAGATTCTAATTTCTAATCTATCCTTCTTTCTGATTCTATTTTATGAGTGAGCACTTCCCTTTCATATTCATAGTTCCTATTACTATGTGTTTCATTTTCTTCTGTTTAATCTTTTCTCTTTTTATTCTGTCTTTCACTAAAAGTTTATTTTGCTTTGGAATACTTCCTCTCTTAATCTGTTCTTTCTTTTTTATCACTCCCCTCCTTTCTCCTTCCTTTCCTATTTCCCTATTGAATAAAATGGATTTCTATATCCAACTGAGTGTGTATATATATGTACATATATATATTCTTCCCTCTTTAAACAAATTCCATTGACAAATTCAAGTATTGCCCTTTTCATTTCGTTCATCACTATAAAAAGTTCTTTCTTATGAGTCTTTTATGTGAGAAAATTTTCCCATTCTACATATCCCTTTTTTACTTTTCCCCATATAGCTGTCTTTTCTACTCCTTCATTTTTCTGAGATTTTTCCAATTTAAATCAAGTTACATTTATGCCCTTTTCCTGTTTAGAACCCTGCTAAATTCCCTAGTAATGATAACATTTTTTAAAGTAAAATGATCTTTCCATATAGAAATGTAAACAGTTTTACTTTATTGAATCCTTTGTAATTATTTTTCTTGAATCATTGAATTGCTGAGAAGAGTCAAGTCTGACATAGTTGAACATGACACAATCTTGTTGCTGGGTACAATATTTTCCTGTTTCTTCTTTCTTCATTCAACATCAATTTGTGTAAATCTTCCCAGGTTTTTCTAAAACCAGCTTTTTCATCATTTTTATAAAACAATAATATTGCATAAATTTTTCAGCCACCCCCCTAAATGAGGGCATTTATGCATTTTCCAATTCTTTGCCACCCGTAAAAGAACTGCCACAAACATTTTTGCAATATGTAGGTCCTTTCCCCTCTTATTTCTTTGAGATACAGACCAGTAGTGGTACTTCTGAAGCAAGTGCAATCCTAAGTCCTTTATATTAAATCTCTTATCATAATTTCCTTGCATTATTCTAATTTCTCTCAACAAATTTTTCCACTACCATTCTTATCTCTAAATCTTTCAGGAATTCTTATCTGGTTTGGGTCCAATTAACATTTTTCTTTGAGGCTTTGCTTATTTGCTTCTTCTGAGTTTATGCCTTAGCCTTCTGTGCCAGCACAATAGCTTTTTATGATCCATTTTTGTTGTTTATTAATTTTTCCAGCATATTTCTTGGCTTTGCATCATATAAAGTTGGGCTCTACTCATTTGGGATTAGGGAAACACAGTCTCAAGCTTCAGATTTTTTGTGCTGCTGTTTTCAGATCTAGTTTTGGAAATCTGCAAGTTTGGGGTGCTTCCCCAGTGGAATAATGGGGAATAAGCATGGTTACTGCTCTTTTCCTTGTGCTCTTGTCTTTCCCCAGGAAAGGCCTCTGGTTTCCTCTAGTCACATGTGGTAATGTTCCTTATTGGTTTGGGATTGTGGCCAGGTCCCCTGCTCCCCTGTGACTGATAAGAATTGTTCTTTTCCAGCCTGGAACTGTAACCCAGAGCTGCTTATGACAATAGAGTTATGAACCAGCATCAGATGCACCCAGTGTTAGCATGCAGTGTCCCTCTAATCTCTTTATAACCTTTTGTCCAAACTTCCTTACTGTCTCTGGGCTGAAAACTCCTAAAGCCACTGCACTGCAGTTGCCCCTTTTGCAGCTACCTCCAAGACCCACTTCTGGTTCTGTTGCCATTCTCTAGAGTGATTTTACCCTGTTGTCACAGACCTCTCCTGCTGACTGGCTAAGTTGTCTTAGGCTGGAAAACAGTCTCACTCTGAGCTCTTGTTGGCTCTATCACTTCAAAATTCAATCTGAGGAGTTATTTTAAAGTTGTTCGATGGGGTATGTTGGGACAGTACAGCTGGGTTGCTGCCAGTGCTCTGCCACCTTGGCTCTATCCCAGCTGATAAAGGTTGAGTCAGAAATCAAACTGTGGTCTTCCTGACTCCAATTCTAGATATCTATCCATTCTGTCACCTATATAGCTAATAGCAATAGTAATCAAGTGATAACTAGGTCCCCATTAGTGAGAGTAATGAATCTCATAAAGTGGTTCTATCATTTGTAATTGCACTGCATATTCCATTGAAATGGAACCAATGATAATACTTTATATACTTATAATTTCCAACAGCATGAATTCAAATATATAAGATCATGGGACTCATTATTTCCAATAATCAGAGCTCAGTTGGACTTCACTCTAATGTTGCTTCATGTAGAACAAGTTTCAATAATTATTAAATCACAGCTAGTTTAATCTAACTTTGTTTTCCCAACGTCAGCTTCCAACAATATGTAGCTATACAGAACAGACAGAGATGGAAGGGTTACTGATAAAATCACATATCTAGTGTTGATGACACAGTTTTGGGAACTTTAAGTGGATTTTTCTAAAATATCTTCTACTAACACCTTCCTTCAGAGGCGAAATATGGTATAGAGGTGACCTTTGGTGCACAGAGACTGGGTCAGTAGAGTATACCTACAATAGGTGCTAGAAAGGCACAATGACAGACCCAGCCATGAGTGTATGTTTGATATTTGAGGTGGAGAAATCCTCATCCTCGTACATTTGGCTATTGAGGAAGAACTTGTTTTTTGAGTATAACAGCACATAAAACCATCTTTTGCCAGGGCTTGGAAGGGGGTTGAAATCTTATTGTGTTATGGAGGGGAAGATCACCTGCCCCAAGGAAATTACAGATCCTTGAAGTATTGGAGTAAATATTGACTTAAAACAAGTGGCTAACTTTGGGCCAGCAGTGAAAAAAAAGTTGCTTATACATTGGGTTATTGGAGAACAACTTGCTTTTTGAGCATAACAGCTCAAAAAACCATCTTCTGCCAGGCCTTGGAAGGGATCGAAATCTTAATGTATTATGGAGAAGATCAACTGCCCCAAGGAAGTTACAGATCCTTGAAGTATTGGAGTAAGTATTTTAAAGCATGACTTGAAACAAGTGGCTAACTTTTGGACAGCAGTTAAAAAAAAAGAGGTGCTCATAAATTACCAAAATAATGCCTAGAAGCAAGAGAAGATGCCTAAGGCTGTGATTTTTATTTGTTATGAACCCACCGTCTGGTACTGGGAAATTTGCTTTCAGTATGTCACCTAGACATAATTAGCTTTGCTATTGAAATAACTGCTGCATCCACTCTCCTGGAAAAATGACAAAATGGGAATAACTTGCTCTCAAATTATTATGTGGCAATACACTGAAATTGAGGAATTACTTTCTCTGTAGTGGAATATAAGATCCTTGAGGGTAGAGATTGGTTTTTATTGATTTTGTATTCCCCAAGGTTTTGTGGTTGTTGTTTGCCCTTTGTTTTTGAAGAGGGCCATGACATAAGAATCAGTTGGATTGAAAAGAGGGAGGGCTGTACAAAGTCCCCAGTCTCAGTTTATTTTCTAGTCATCTGAATCCAGTGGCAAAACAGAGATCAGGACAACTGGAGATGGCCTACTCTGGTACTTAATAAGTGCTGCTGATTGGATTTGTCACAATTCCATTTTATTTATTCAGCTCTTTGAGGACAAAGGATGTTCATCTATCCTAATCTAAAGGTGTTGGCGTATGTCGTTGATAAAAATAGAGATTAGGTCTGTGAATTCCTGGTAAGGAAACTTCCTCTACCAACATAAGATGGCACCTTATGTTTTTGGAGAATTGTCTAGAACTAAGAAATTAGGGGATTTGCCAAAAGTCACATAACCAATATATATTAGAGACTTGGCTCCAAGTCTAGCTCTCTTTCCACTCAGTCACACGGTCTCTCTTTAATTAAGAAGGAATTTTATTTTTGTAGCTTTCCCCTATGAATCAGGAGTTGAGGCTTATGAAAATCAGAGTGACATAGTGGATAAAGAGCTAGTCTTAGAATTAAGAACTGAGTGATCCATTTGCATGATGTGGCCTCCAATAGAGTAGAAGCTGCATGAGGACAGTCAATTATTTCTTTTTTTATCCCCAATACTTAGCACAGTACCTGTACATAGGAGACACTTAATAAATCTTTATTAATTGTTGTATTAAAAGTCTCACCTTATACACTGGCTAACAGCTAAGCAACCCTGGGCAGATCACTTAAACTCAGAATTCCTTAAGCATATGTCTGAAAGATTAAGTTAAAGGAAAATTGCTCAATTGCCTTAGTAGAGGGAGTTTCCTCATCCAGATTTCTCTTATACCCATGAACCCCAGGTGGAGACAAAAAAAAGTGGAATATGATGTAATATACTTTCAGAGTTGGGCAAATGACATTTTTATAAGAAAGGAAATAAAAGCTATGCTTTATTATTACAATGTAATGGGGATGAAGAAGCATTAGAATTGAATTTTCAAGCTAAAAAAAGACCTTGGAGTCCATTGGAATAGAAATAAAAGTAGCTCTTATATTAGGCTCTGGGATCAAATTCTACCTTAGATGAGAGTTCACCCATGTAAATTTAGGCAACACACCTATTCAATAGTAAAGGAGAAGAGCTAGACTTCAAATCCAGGTCCTTTGACTCGAAGTTTTGTTTCAGTTTTTTATATATGAAATAAGGAGGTACATTAGATAGCTTCAAAGATCCTTTGCTCTTCAAATCCATGAGCCTGTAAGTGTAGAAATTGGAAGCAGCAGATCGAAGTCTTTGCTCTTTTGAGATGGCCTTGACAAGCCAAGACAGCTCTCAGAATTTTAGGTTCCTCATTCCTTCAATGACAGGATTGAAATTAGGTAGCTTTGGAGGTTACTTTTAGGTGGCTCAGTAGATAGAATTCTGGGCAAGGAGTCAGAAGGACCTGAATTCAAATCTAGCCTAAGAAACCTACTGACTATGGCTCTGGGCAAGTCCTTTAATGTCTGTTTGCTTCAGTTTCCTCAACTGCAAAATGAAGACCACTCCAGTATCTGTGCTGAGAAAACCCCAAATAGAGTCACAAAGAGTCAGATGTGATTAAAAAAAGATAATAACAATGAGGTACTCTCTGGATCTAGTTTTGCTTCCCTCATTTTAAGAAATGAAGTAACTGAGGCTCAAACAAGGAAGCTAACTTTTCATATAATAAGTTAGTTACAAAACCAGAATCAGAACTTAGGTCTCTGTGTTCCCACTTCTTCTCTATCTTTCTGATTTACAATAATTAATAGCACTGATAAAGGGGCCCAGGAGCAGCAAGACATCAGTCTTCATGGCATCCTTCCTTAGGATGCTTGAACTCAATTGTACCTCCTGGGCCCGCTCCCAATAGTGAAGAAGGGAGTAAACTCACTCATGCTTGGCAGGTATATTACCTCTTCCAGACTGCTCTCGTATATTTAATAAATTATCTCTTTCTGTTCACTAAGTGGAACACTGGAAGTCAAAAGGAATGAAAATCCGGCCAAAGAATAAGCATTTTGGAAGGATGTTGGCCTGTATCTAATCAAAGCCAGATTTTTATTCAGAAAAGAACAGAAATGTCATCCATTAAACACTGAAATTAAAAATGCATCCCAGCAGAATCTAATATTACTCGGAGTGTCTCAGATGAAATGCCTTACATACATAGAAAGTTATCTTATTACTGGTACCTAATGCTGACACGGACCAATCTTTTCAAACTTATAAAAGAAAAAAAAAGTGGGCTGGAGATAATGGAAGGTAGCAAGGATACTAGGCTGAATGTGATATCATTTCTAAAATTTTTCATTTTCACAAGGTAATGGTAACAGGAAAAGAACATAATTGGTTAAGGAGAATTTAATCTGGCTAGGTGTTTTAGAAATTACTACTTTAGAAATAGAACAACTGAATGTGAAATGTGAACAAACCTTTATTTATGTGGTGATATGGTGCTTAGATTACTGGGTCTGAAGTTAAGAATATGAGTTGAAATCTGACCTTAAAACACTTACTAGCTGTGTGAATCTAGGCAAGTCATTTTACTCTGTCAGTTTTCTCCCTGGTAAAATGAGAATGATAATAGTACCAACTTTCATGAGTTGTGAGGATCAAATGAGAGTATTTTTGGCACATAGTAGGTGCTTAATAAATGCTTATTCCCTTCCCTTTGAGGACTTACTGTTTTCTGTAGTTTTGGTGAAATTCACAGGGATTCCTCTTGAGCATGAGTGTTTTTAATGGAGTGGATTGCAAGCTGGAGAGTCCACTCAATGTCGTGATCTGATTTTCAGCCAAGGATAAATGCTGTATTTCAGGTATCTTTGGCAATTGTTTGAAAGATGTAAAGCAGTTTTTGCTGACATTTAATTCTTTGCATCTGGGTACAAGAAAAACAATTCATACAATATCTTCTCAAGAGGGCAAAAATCCATTCACTTTTCTAGTGGGATTATGTATGTTAGATATACTTTTGAAATTTTAATATATAACAGTAGAGTCAGGATTTAAAAAAATAAACATCCAAGTGCCCTAAAAAACTCTAGTGAATAAATTCCTTTTCCTGGTGAATAATTATCCTCAGCATGTGTGTTTAACTCCATAATTTGATTACACTGAGCTTACATTATTAAAAATAAGAAGCATCATTATAACTTCCACAGTATCTTAAGAACAATGATCCAAGAGTTCTTTGTTATTTAGATCATGGTGAATGTCTCAGAGTGAGATATCTACCTGTCAGGGACTGAGACACTTTTTTACACAGAATGAGTTATCAAGAAAATGATGATGTTACTCTGATGATGTTCACATTCTGTGGGAGGAGTCATGTGAGTGAATGAAAAAGTAAATATTGAGCTTTTTAAAGAAAGAAGTGACATGAAGACTCAAGGCAAGCTCAATTTGCATTAGAGAATTAATTTGCTTTTAAAAGTCTGTTTTTCTTAGCAGAAGAATTACATCCCAGAATAACATTGTGGCCTCCAAAAGTTTAAAAAAAAATCCATGAAGTTGAGCTATACTATATGAATAATGAATGAAAAGCACATTTACAAATTGTCCTCACAAAGCAGTGGTAAAGATATGGAAGGTGAGGGAAATTAAGTGGGATGGGAATGGGGACTGGTTGACATTGGAAATGATTGTCAAGGATTATTATTCAATTTAGAATTAATTTCCTGGTTTCTCTCTTTGTACCATATGGACGTTCTTTATTCTTAGAATGTTTGCCCCATCTTACTCTTCACTAACCCAATTCCCTCCCTTTCCTCAAAACTCATTTTTAAGATCAACTAATCCCAAAAATTTGACTATGAATGAGTAGGTACACATTTTATTCACTCTTCTCTAGGGTCACTTTTGGTAATTCAATTCAAAACAAACATTTAAAATGCCTACTAAGTGCCAGGCACTGTTACAAGTGCTGAGAAAGAAAGACAAAAATGAAATAGTACCTAGATTTTAAGCAGATGCTTAATAAATACTTGATGATTGAATGAGGAAAACCACAGAGACAGAAACAGACAGAAATAAGACACAGAATTATAGACAGAGAAAGGGAGTGAGAGACAGAGAGATAGACAGAAAGACAGAGAAAGAGATACACAGAGATAGAGAAACAGAAAAAGAGATAGAGGGAGACAGAGAGACAGAGAAATAGAGAATGAATGTTTCCCTAGTGATTTGAAATCCAATATCATCTCTTCTCATTCCTTTGTTTTCCTTCATAGGGACTGACTTATAGAGTTTCTAATAGGAAGGTGCTCCATGAATAGTGTTGACTGATAACACCTATCTCTGGAATAGAATGCACACAGCCCTGTAATCAACACTGTTGTTTCCTGCTCAACAAAATGGACAGACTTCTCTGCTCATGGGACTGTGTAAGTATAAATTACTCTTCTATGACTCTAATGTAATTAGTGCTTAAAATTAGTCAATTGATTTGAAAATATTATAAGTCCATTTTCTCTATTTGCAAATAAATTTAATTTCATCTATATGATTCAAGCCATCTTTACAGCAAAAGGCATTCCCTCTTAATATTTTAGTGTGACTATAAAATGGACCTCAAAAATATTTGTGTTTTTGAAATGCACCTATGCCGAAGAATTCTGCCATTACAGATACTGATACAAGAGACATGTGGTTAGGATATGTTTAAATACATTGTCTAGATCAGTGATTTCGTTGACTTTAAGGAACTATACCAGTTAACTCCTTCTAATCAATACAGATCAGCAATTCTCCCTCAATTTGTAGTCTGAATGAATCATTTGAGACATTAAGATGTCTCAAGTGACTTGTCCAGGTTCATGTAGTCATCACTAGTCAAGGACAGACTTTTAGCCTGGATATTTGGCTCCATAGTAGTTTTCTATCTTTCATGCAAGATTAATGTAAATGGCTTAATTCTTTCCTAATGCACCCCGTTTAGATATTTTGGAATGTTCTTTCCCTGCCATGCTTAGAGACTATGATGTTAAACTGTCAACTGGCTTGGTAATTGAATATGGCGTAAGTACCTGGGCAGTCTAATGGCACTTAGATCTGTCAAAGAATTGTCCACCAGCCAAAGGATTTGTACTCGAATTAGTCTTCGGAGAATCCTGTTCAAATTGTCTGCTTGATAAGGGTCTCCCAAAGCCTGAAATGAAATGTTCAAATTCTGGAGGGGGGCAAGAAGGTGAAAAAGCAATTTCTTTTTTGTGGCATTTTTCAAAAAAAAATTTTTTTTAAAGATCTGATGACCTCACACAGAACCATAATACTCCCTCCTTCCCCTGAATCCCACAATTAATGACAATTCAGAGTCCTGTAAATATCATGCAAAGAAGGTTACAACAGTATTTTATTTTTGAAAAACACAACTGTGGATTTTATGTCTAAAAATAACTGTAAAAATAACTTTTGTAGGTGTCTAGTTTATCATAATCAGTCTATCAACCTTCTTGATTTCAAAGGTACTAAAATAATTTCTGTTCTAATCTCTATATGCTTAAAGAGTCATGGTACCAATAAAAATTACATTATCTCCTTTTAAAATAAAATTTCTATATGGTCACATATGACCTATATCATTAGTTTCATAACCAGTAATTCTAGGATCTAGTGTAAATAGAAAAGGTAAATACTCTGATTGAGAGGAAGGGGGCAATCATTCTAAAAGGCAGGGCCAAAAGGCCTCTATATCTCCTGCACCTAACATTAAATTGTTCATTGACCAAAGGCTTATAAACTTGAAAGAGATTTTAGAAGCTATCTCATTTCCTAATTGATAAATGGTCAAAGGGTATAAGCAGACAGTTTTCCAATGAAAAAATCAAAACAATTTGTGATCATATTTTATATCTAAATCATTTTATATCTAAATTTATATATATAAATCTAGATTTATATCTAAATCGTTTGATATCTAAATCATTATTGATTAGAGAAATGCAAATTAGAATAACTTTGGGATATCAATTTTACCTATTAGACTGGCTAAAATGATTGAAAAGGAAAGTTGACAAATGTTGAAAGGGATGTGAAAAAATTGGGACAGTAATCTATTGTTGGTAAAATTGTGTACTGATCCAACCATTTTGGAGAGCAGTCTGGAATTATGCCCAAAGAGTTATTAAATTGCCTATGCCCTTTGATCCAGAAATACCACTAGGTCTGTTTCCAAAAATTATTAGAGAAAAAATGTTCTAAAATGTTTATAGAAATTCCCATAGTGGCAACAAAGAACTAGAAATTGCAGGGATGTTCACCAATTGGGGAATGGCTACTCAAGTTGTAATATTCAATTATGACCACCTTGTCTAATTCCCTTTGGAGATCACAGATCTAAAGTCAGATGGGGACTCAGAGAGATTTAATCCAGCTTTTGCATTTTAAACTTGAGGAAACTGTATCATTAAAATTAATAATTAGAATTTAGTGACTTACTGCCTTCTGACTGCAGATCTGAAGCTCAAAAAAAATCTTAGAGGACAAATATTCCAACATAATCATTATATGATTATGAGAAAAGGGGGGCAGCTAGGTGGCACAGTGGATAGAGCACCAACCCTGAAGTCAAGAAGACCTGAGTTCAAATCTGGTCTGAGACACTTAACATTCCCTAGCTGTGTGACTGGGCAAGTCACTTAACCTCAATTGCCTTAGCAAAAAGCCAAAAAAAAAAAAAAAAAAAGGGAAGTGATTTGTCCAAAGTCACATAGGCAATGAGTGGCAGAGTCAGGATTAGAAACCAGGTCCTTTGTTTCCAAATCCCCGTGTGTTGTGCCATTCTCCTTGTCTGGAGGTATTTCCTTCTCTATATCTAGATTATTCAGGTACCATAGAAGAAATCTTTGAATCCCATGGAATAAGAAGTTTGTTTACTTTTTTATGCTTTCCAGTGTGTATCCTCTCTAGAGAAGTCTCCATGGTTGTATCTAAACAGGATAATTGGGGGTCAACTTGGGTGTCTTTGATCCATCTATTTGATTCTGTCTAATTTATCTGTGTGGAATTATTCTTGTGCAAATAAGAACTTTCCATTGTTCAAAGATAGAAGGAAGCCCAGCTGTAGTTTGAATATAAACAAATAACTTTTCTGAGGAGGGATCTCAAAGTTCATTTAGCTCAATGACAACTTGAAATCCTCTTCCTCTAAAGATTTATGTTCTATTGGGTGGGAAATAGGTTGAATTTATAGCTAAGAATAATAAAAAGGAAGAACATGAGGTTAAAGGAGAGATCCAAAATTATCATTTGTTCTCTGCTTGAAGGGTACATGTGTGACTTTGGTCAAGTCATTTAACTTCAGTAAATCTCAATTTCCCCATCTCTACAATGAAGGGTTTAGACTATATAACACATAAGGTCACTCCCGAGATCTTGGAGGTGATGAACTTTCAGTGGTAGCTTTTCTTCTAGAAAACTAGAAATGACTATTTCTATCATTCACTACTGAACTTACTGCTCCATTGTCTATAAGGAGTAATTTAAGGTTGTAAGAAAATTCTTTGCTTTATATGACTAGCTTATTTCCTTGTTCAAAGGAGAAGGCTCTTCTAGACAAATTTTAAAGATGGCTTCCAGTAAGACAAAGGTTTAAAAAAACCTTCCTGACAACCAAAAGGAGTCCCAGTTAAACATCTAGATGATTAATACATTATTAGGGACACCCCAAAAATGAAATAGAGAAATAGAAACATTGTTAATTTTTAGAGGGAATGTCTCTCCTTTCTGATCAATAAATCCATTCCAAATCAACAAGCACAGATTAAGTGTCTACCTTGTTCTAGGCACTATACTAGATGCTGTGGTATTGATATAAAGCTCAAAATGAAATCATTCTTGTCTTCAAGCAGCTGACATTCTGAGGGATGCTAGAGAAATAATAAAATTATTGATATTATAGTGGGTTTTTAAAAATCATCATTGTTATCTATTTTTTTAAATCATGTTTTACAAAGAATAATGAAGAAGGTACACATACTTAGGTCATAGATCTTTTGAAAAACTCTTACCGTACATTCTTCCCAGTTTTCTTGTTGCCACTTTTCCCATTTGTCTTTTTCAAGTACTTTTTTCTTTGGAGAAAAAAGATATTCTTCACGTTTAAAAAGCAGGTCTTCTTCAGAAGGCCCTAAACAAAAATCATAATAAAATACAATAGAAAGTCTTTATGAGGTGGGCTCTGGAGAAGGACCAAGCAGAACTAGCTAGGTTAAGGCAATCAAATTTTGTTTCTAGAGAACAAGATTTAGAAGAAATCTTGGCAGGACTTTCAGTCCTTCTGCTGGACAGAAACAATTGAGCTAAATAGGTAGTTATCACGGATAATTAACTGGCACAGCAAAGAAGTATATATGACTTTCTTCTTTCGAGGTGTTATATCCCAGCTGAGTTTCAGGGCTTGACACTTTTTTTCCCTACAACTGGCTTATAGCAGCCTTCCCACTGGGAATTCCAAGGCATCCTAGAATATGCTTTCTCTGTCTCAAGTGAATGAGAACACATTTTATATCACTTGCCCCGGCTATAAAATTGCTAGTTACAACTCTGGGAACATGACCAATAACTGCTTTTATAAGCAATCTGTGTAATTTTGGGGCCTTTGATGTACTTTATTGTCAAGTTTCAGGAGACAGGACATGACAGATTTATATCCAAGCACTGTGAGTACCAACCAAACATGTTATAAAAAATTCTTCTCTATCTGGGGACTTGTTAGGCTAAGAAAAAGGAAAATTTCTCCATATTGCCAACTTCCTAATCATTGCAAATCATTCTTCTCTTCTTTTGCCTTGTGTGAAATGAGATATGACAAATGCTTTGCTTCTCACAGGCCTTCTAGGGCAAATTAAACTCTATTTGTTAATATTTAAATCCTGTATGTTTATCCCAGGTTTAAATATTAGCAAATGATTGGTTATTTAGATGTTGGAACTCAACTGAATGACTCATTCAGATCTTTCTTTCCCCTTTGATGGCAGCTTATTGTTTTTTTTTTTTTTTTTTGGTTTTGTTCTTTTTTTTATTTTGTTTTGTTTTGTTTTTGTTTTTTATCCATGTTGCTTTCCAATTGAAAGATAAGCAGGGAAAAAGAGACAAAGGAAAACTTCAATGAACAAATCATGGAAACCACTTGACATAGTGGATAGTAGAGATGTTAGAGTTAGGAAAAGTCCAAGCTTAAACCTTGCCCCAGAAACTTCTTAGCTTTGCAATCCTGGACAAGCTACTTTATATTCATTCCTAGATCAGTTATTTAACTTCTCTCAACTTCAGTTTCTTTATTTTGAAAATGGGAAGAATTAATAGCACCTACCTCCTGAGGTTTCTGTGAGAATTAATGACATAATCTATGTAAAGTGCTTCAAAAACTTTACATCTACATGTCAGATAGTGATTATTACATTTTATTTAGTGATTCTGTTAAAGACTGTGATAAGATCATTAAGGACTTCTGATAAAGCAAGTTTTATATTATAATGGATTTTATTAATCACTAGGATCTGCATTTTCTTTTTCCATGGATAATCTGGAATTGGCCATCACTCAGATTTTCATCAAACTCCATTTTAAAAAAATTACATCATCGATGTATGAGGAATTAAACTGATCACACAAGACATCCATCAGTATTCTTCAGCACTAATGTACTACATCATGGCCTTAAACTATGTAAGGTCCTTGAGAGTATGTGTTGCTTTGGTTTGGCTTTGTACAGTGGTTGGCAAATTTTTGTTCATTCACATCCATCTCTTTGTGATCCTGTTTGGCGTTTTCTTGGCAAATATGCTAAAGTGGTTTGCCATTTCCTTTTCTAGCTCATTTTACAGATGTGGTACTGAGGCAAACAAATTAAGTGACTTACTCAGGGTCACACAGCTAAGTAAGTGTCAGCGGCCAGATTTGGACTCATTAAGAGAACTTCTTGACTCCAGGCCCAGAACTCTAATTGCTTTACTATTTAACTGCCCCATGGTTGGCATATGGGAGATAATAAATAATGATTGAGGTTGAAGTTGACTGGACAGTAAAATATTTCCCACAAAGGCAAGGAGAGGAAGAAAGGATGTCACTGTGGAAGATAAAATGATTCAGTATTTTGAATTATCCAACAAATAGGAGCTTCTGATCCTGAAAAATAACTAGTTACCAGAAAGGATCACTTGAGTTATTTAAGTACTTTTCTTTCACTAAATGAGTCATTTTCCTTCCCTCTCTATGCCTTTTCCCATCCAAAATGCCTTGTTTATCACTGATGAAAATAATTTACCCAATTCACACCTGTTTCTGCAACTATTTCATGAGGAATCAAGGAGGTAGAGACTGTCTGCCTCGATTGCAGCCAGAGTAATGTGGGAAATTACTTGACACCATAAAATAGTGGGCCTACTAACTTCCAAGGCCATTTCCAAACAAAATGCCCAACTATTTTGAGCATGTACTCTTGGTTCATTATGCTTAACTCAAAGAATCATAGGGATTTAAAAAAAATGGAATAATCAGCTAATTACTAGGGAGAGAGTTTCTCTCTGTACTGCAGTGAAGTAGAAGAAGAAAAGTTTGGGATACATTTCTATATGGCTCATGTCCCAGAATTACTCAATTTTCCTTCCTTTGTTGTTGTTTGACTTCTATTGATCTCTTGCTCCCTTAATTATTTCTCTTTAAAAGAACTTTCAAAGATTATTTTGAAGTTGGAGGCCAAAAGTCACCTCAATGCTGAGAAGCTGTATTAAATTGGATTGCCTTTTTTAGCTCAGTCTTGGATTGGTAATTGAAGCTATATCTCAATAGCTGAGAGCTCCAGTCTTTACTATCTGACAGCTGAGAGATGGCGGCATGAACATCATACCTCAGAGTTTATTCTTTCTTTCTGGCCAGACTTGCAACTCCTAATAAGCAGTCACTGAATAATTTTCTGAGAGATTTTTAAATAAGGACAAAAATATCCATTTGTTTCCCCAGCTGTTTGATTTTTTTTTTGTTTGACTTCTAATTGGGAGAGTTTAATTTTAACATTCTCTAATAATTAGAGTCTCAGGAACTAACTATTTATTTATCCTACCCCAGATAACCTCTCTTTCCTTAGGACCTCTCTAGAAATCTGAGATCTGAGAACAGCTGAACTATTTTTGATATCTACTTCAACATTTAATCTACAGAGAGACGTCAATTCTTGTTGTAGGGTATTAATTTCCTTAAAAAAAGTTCCTTCTCTGGAACACAAAGTGAACCTTTTAATGTAAAGGCAATGAGCTTTTATTTCTGAAAATCATATAAACTTAGAACTGAAAGAGTTATTTTAGATTGTAGTCAAGTAAGTATCATCAAATCAGATTCCTGAGCTTAACAGGTATCCTTGTAACAGTATCTCTGACTAGTGGCTACTGTGCATCCTCTTGAACACGTCCAATGACAAGAAACTCATTATCTCATTCCATTTCTGGATGTCACTTAATAGTCCTTTGCTCAAGTCTTCTACTCTGGGTCTAGACCCCTATATAGGTCAAACTTCTTCCAGATGATTGCCATTCAGTTGTTTGAAGATATTAATCATATTTTCTCAAGTTGTCTCTTCCTCAAGTTAGTCATGTCCGGTTCCTGGTAACCCTTTGTCATCCTTTTACCATATTCACTGTCCTTTGGATAAACTCTGGTTCATAAATATCCCTTTTGAAATGTGGCACCTAGAAATGGACACAGCTGTCTAGTCACAGTCACAATGAGTGTAGAATATAATTACTATTGCCTTCTGTGATTTAATATAGCCTACTAAGAATTGAACTTTTTGAAATAGACATTTTACTGTTGACTTACATTGAATTTCCAGATCAGATTTCTGATCTACCAGTAAAATGGCCCTACCAAAGAGGAAAATGATATTAGTTTGTCTTTACTTTTTTAAATGAACCATGTTGGCCCTTAATGAACACTTCTTCTTTTCGTAAGTACTGAAACACTATGTTTAATAATTTCCTTTTTTTCCTGGAGTTCAGCAGAAAGCATATTAGTTTATAACTTATAGAATCCAAACTTTTCTTATTTTTTAAAAAATCAGTTTACCTACCTCTAGTCTTTTGAGCAATGTAATTATTCAACTATTTTTTCAGAGATTATTAATAGTAGTTCAACAATAATGACTTCATTTTCCTCAATACTCTTGTTTACAATCAATACCTTGAATCTGGAACTCATCTCATGGATTTATGTGTTTTCTTATTATCTCTTCACCTATTTGAAGTTGCAATCTTTTCTTAAGCAGATTGGCTCAATTTTTCTGAACTGGATTAGAATTATTCTTTTCCAAATATTTTTCAATTTTCTAAAGATTCAGATCATTCTGGTTGTTAGCTATACACAAACTCTTCTTGTATCTTACTATTTATCCTTAGTGTTTTAGCATTCTATCTAGAGGTGAGTAAACAACAATTCTTTCATTGAAAGGCAAAACTATGGAAAGGGTACTTGGAAACAAGAGGATCTGTGCTCAAATGCTGACTTGGCCACTTGCTATTTACATGAACCCATTCAAGTTAAATAACTTCTGAGTGCCTCAACTTTCTCATCCATAAAACAAATTTAGTTGAACCCAGTGTGTTTTTTTTATGTTCCTTTCAAATCTAACCCTATTATTTATCCCTGTCATCTCTTTCTTTGTGGTCCATGAAAATATAGTTCATCCTTTTTTAGTATCTGGATTCCAGATTCCATTCCTCTTCTCCTACAGGACCTAGAACCTACACGAAGGTTTTCCTGATTCCACTAGTGACAAGGGTCTCATCTCTCTGAAATTCTCTGACATTTACTTTCTTTCTATTATTTAAATGGGGTACATGTTTCCCCAGATAGAATATAAACTCCTTGAGGACAGAGATTATTACATGGTGTCTTTATATGTTAGGTGCTAAATAAATGCTGATTGGATAATTGATTGATTTACTTTTTTCTCCTAGCTTCTTTTTAGTTATCCCAACCCTCTCTAGAGGGAATAGTCATAAAAAATAATAGTTAACATTTTACATTGTAATTTCAGATTTGCAAATTATTTTTTACGCCTTCATGATTATCTCCATTATACAGATAAGGAAGAGGAGACTCATGGAATTTCAATAATTGGCCTGTGGTCATACCACTAACAACCAACAGAGTAAGGTTTCAGACTCCTAAGTTTTACAGAACTCCATTTCTAGGACTCTTCTCATTGCCACTGCATTATTCTGCTTCTCACTGGCCACATGGTCCCACCTTTCTATTTTGAAACATATATGAGCTCCCTTCAAACTCCTATATCCCACTCTATTCAGCCAACTAAGTGTGATATTTCTGTCCTTCTTTCCTTCCAAACTCCTTGAACATGTGGCTCATATTGGCTAACCACTTTCCTTAATTTCTTTTTTATTCTCCACAGCTCCCTTTTGCCCCTAGCTTTTTATTGAGTCATCAGTGAGTTCAATAGTCAGTCAATCAACAGGCATTTATTAATATACTTTTTATTATGTATATACCAGACTCTGGGGATACAGAGAAATAAAGAAATAATAGGAACCAGCAAGCAGTTTGTACTCTGCAATACTATGGCCATTGTAGAAAATGGGCTGCTTTCCTCAGTTCCCAGATGCAATATCCTCATTCTCCTTGATGTCTTTAAAAGATCTGTTCTTGGGGCAGCTAGGTGGAAAGAGCTCCAATCCTGAAGTCAGGAGAACCTGAGTTCAAACCTGACCTCAAACACTTAATTCTTCCTATCTATGGGACCCTGGGTAAGTCATTTAATCCCAATTGCCTCAGCAAAAAAAAAAAAATCTTTTCTTTATCAAGCTTGCTCTTCTTTTGTGTTTTCCACTTCTTTGTGTACTTTCATTTCCTTCTGATGCCACAATATTAATATTTCTTAAAATTGGGGACCACAGGCTCCAAGGTTCTCAGAATGATCAGGGTGGTGGTAGGGACAATGAGGAAGCTAGGTCTGGGGCAGTAGCAGAAGACAGGAAAGAAAGCACCATGAAAAAAAAAAAAAAAACTTAAATCCCTCTCTTCTGGAACTCTCAGGAAAGAGAGAAGTAAGAGGGAAAGGAGTTAGGGTGAAGGGAGAATTTGGGGAATGGGGAAGGAAAGAGTGAGACGGAATGAGCTTCAGAGCTGTAACAGCCAAGGTACTTCTTGTTTGTCCTTTGTTAAAAAGGATCTCCAAGGAGCTTCACCTCTCTTTTTGCAGATGAGCCAACTCTTGCTAAGGGAGGATGGGTGCTGTCCCCAAAGCCACATGGGAGTAAAGGCTGGGGTTTAAACACAACTTCTCTAAAACCAGTTCCAATGTTCCTTCCTCTAGACTAGGGCTTCTTAACCTTTTTTCCACTCACAACCCATTTTCACCCATGACATTTTTACATGGCCCCATCTCAAGTCTGAGCTGGGGTGTTTCTGACATTGTTTGTACATGTGCAATACAAAGTGTACATGTTGTATGGTCAGAACCAAGGTGGCAATGAAGTTGCCCAAGGCTATATGGACAAGCACTTCCAGAAACATCTCAGCTTCATTATGTGTTTGATTTTGAATTAATTTTTGCTCATTTCATTCAGAAACATTTCATTGTTGTCAACTTTTTGGGGACCCCCATATTCAGTTATGCAACCCCCCATTGTAAGAAGTTTTGCTCTCTATATAATGTTTCTTGAGATGAGAAATACAAGAAGCCAATGATTCCTGAGATTAATAGTCAAGACTGACTAAGAAATAGCCCTGAATATTTCTTTTCTTTGCATGGGAAGAAATGGATGCTGAAGAAAAAACTAGTTTCTTTTGATTTAATTCCCTGGTCAACACAAAGTGATTTGAACAGGAACTGTGGTTTTCAGAGAATTATAAGCTCAATATTAGTAAAAAAAAAAATGTAACAAGATAGCAAAATATTTTTTAAATGTGATGTTGAGCTGGATTAAAAGGCTGAATTCCAGGAGTGAAGCTATCTTGGTTAAACTAAGTCTGGAGCATTGAATTCAGTTCTCAGTGCATTAGTTTAGGAAGATTATTGATGAACCGGGGAACATCCAGAGAAATACAAATAAGCTGGTGAAGGGTCTGCCATATTCCTCTGAAGGAAATGGGGATGTTTAATTCAGAGAAGGGATAATTTGGTGAAACCTGATGATTTGGAGAGAAACCAGAAATATCTTCAAATATCTGAAAGGCTATTTAATGGAAGAGGGATTAAATTTGCTTTCAATATATAAAACAGAGTTCCCAGGTCACACTCAAAAAAGGATATCAATTTAATTCCCAGCAAACCAGGATGGCAATATTCCCCAGGATCCTCTGGGCATACCAGGCACTCCAACTTTAACAACAGTCTGTTGAAATGGGAGGTGCAAAGTTCTGTGCCTTTGAGGAGAATATCCTAAGCATTCTGCTACATACAAGGTGGGTGACCTATAGAACAAGAAATTTTCTTTCTGTAAAGCTTAGTTTCCTTATCTGCAAACTAAAAGAAATTAGAATAGGAAATTGCTGTGATTCCTTTCAGCTCAAAAATCTATGCTCTTATGAAAGCTAACATATATTAATGTATATAAATTTCAATCAAAATGTGAATGACATATCAGATTCCTTTATGTTTTGATGAAATGGTTGGTTGGAAAGAAAGGAGGTTCGTGGGCCAATATCAGAACATCTTAGAATAAATCATCTATTCCAACTCTCTCATTTTATATTTGAGACAATTAAGATCCAGAGTAGTGAAATGATTAGTCCAAGATCACACTGGGAATGAATGTCAGAACTGGGATTTGAAAATAGGTCCATTAGTCCAAAATGAGGAAAGGAGGGGAAAAGTGATAACAAGAGTCATGGAAGACCAACCATTAGCTTTCCAACACTTATCTTCCTTGCTTTTGTTTACAAATGGGCAAATACTAGGATTAATTCATGTGTTTCAAGGTTGAAACTTTGGGTAGAATCACTCTCCAGCGATTATAGTAAAAAGCATGGAATATCGAGCTGGGAGACCTGTATTTAATCTTACCTCTGATACTGCCCAGCTGGGTGGTCATATCATCTCTCTAGCCCTTTTAAAGAAGCAGAATTGAATGGCGTAATGGTGAAAGGCAACCTGGTTGTCAGGAAGAGTTTAGTTCAAGCCCCTTTTTAATATACATACTAGTTTTATTATGTTATTGAATCTTACAGTGTCCAAGGCATATTAAAAAAAACTACTGTTAGAAATAAATGGCTAAATGGTGCAGGAGCTTTTGCAACAGGAGTCCCACAAACATAGTAATGTGTAAGTAGGGACCAAAAAAGAAATTTATAATAATAAATACTTTTCCTACCTCATAGGAAAGTTATGTCATACAAATGGGAATTATCATTACATAAATGGGAATGAAAGCAACCATCCATTGCATTTTCAATAAAGAAAAAATGGGATAAGCAGTCCTTGTCCTTAAGGAGCTTATAATCTCATTAATAAGAAACTTGTAGGAAATATATGCTTTGTAGAGAGTATGCTGCAAGTGATGGTTCTTGTTTAGGGAATTGCAGGAATTTCCTAGGATAGAAGAGGACTAGAAATATTCTTGCACTGTTCTCATTCTTTTACTGGTCCTAAATTTATCCTGCAAATAGATTTTATTTATATGCCTATATTGTGATTTTATTGTTAATATAGAGTAAACATAATTCAATTTATCAAACACTATTTCAGGCATTGGGCAAGGAAATAAATACAAAAGAAATACTCCTTAACCTCAAGAAACTTACACTTTCCTGGAGGTATATACACAAATCTAAGCATAGATTAGAAAAGTGGAGAGGGAAAGGGAACTACCAAATGGGAGGATCAAGATGGGTTTCGGGGAATAGATAACATCTAAAATCTTTGAAGGAAAGCAAGGCTTATACTACACAGAAATGAGGAATAAATGCCTTATGTATTTGTGGAATAATTTAACCAGATGTGCAGAAGCAGGAAATAGAATATTAACTTCTCGTGAGCTCAGGTAATAACTTCCATTTTTACTGGAATATAAAGAAGATGACAGGGAAGAAAATCAAATAACTTTGGCAAGGTAAATGGAAGCCAAATTGGGCAAAGTGTTAAATAGCACCCCAAGGATACTTTTTTATTGATTAATTTAAATTGGTCTATTAATTACAAGTTCTATGTGGTACAGAGTACAAGATTGGGAATCAGATGACAATAGCTCAAATCCTCTCTCTTCTACTTATTACCTGGATGATTTTGGACAAAACATCTATCCTCTCTGGGTGGCCATTTACCTATATATAAAAGGAAGACTTTGGACTATATTAAGGGCTTCCCAGACCCCTGGGATGCTGTATAATTATTATAGCGAGCTCCACAAATCCATTTACGAATCACAAAATAAGCAAGCATTGAGTTGGTTTAATCATCCCTGACTCCTCATGATGCCATTTCAGGTTTTCTTGGCAGAGATATCAGAGTACTTTGCCATTTCCTTCTCCAGCTTGTTTCAAAGATTTGGAACAGGATTAAGTGACATGCCCAGGTTCACATAGCTAGCAAATGTCTCAGTCCAGATTTGAACTCACTAAAAGGCATCTTCCTGACTTCAGGCCAAGTTCTCTATCATTTGTACCACTTAGCTGCCCAATTAATAAATACATTCATTGAAAAGCCTGAGTGCATAAAATAGTGCCTTACACACAGTAAAAATTGATCACTTATTGATTCTTTACTGATTTTGTATTAGTTTTTGGTCATGATGATTGATACTGAATGAAATGGGAAACTGAGGACTTCACAGAATAATAACTGTGAGGAATTGGTGTAGTTTCTCCTAGGAAATTGCTAACTAAAACATTGCAGGAGGGAATTGGGTATGGCTCTTTAGAATTTCAAAAGCAGACCGGACTTTCAACCTGGAATCCTATTTGCAAGTCTGGCAAATATCTGTAAAATCAACAATGTCAGGCAGGCAAAATGTGTATTGTGATATTTGAGCAAAGCCCTGGTAACAGAATAACTACATCCACTTAAGCTAGTATTGTGGTGATGAGCAAGCAAGCAAGCAGGAAATACCTTGTTCTGGAGATTGACAGGAATGGGGGGGGGGAACAGGTGTTGAGTGCCCATAACTTCTCCAGCTATAAAACCTGTTATCTGAGTTGGCAAAGGTGGCCACCTCCCCCTGGTTTGCCTTGGGGAGGACCACCTTAGAATCTGGCAAAATTCTAATAAACTTCTAATCTTTACTTTGAGAGATCTCTGAGTAATGATTTTGAGTCAGGGTTCGCATTTTAGCCCACACAATACTGATGAGAGGCAGAATGATCTCAGGAATAGGAAATACCTGGATTCATATTCCACCTTTGACACATCCTGTCTATGTGACCCTGGGCAAATCATTTAAGATCTCAATGGCCCAATTAACTCTCCCAGAATACAAGTTGCAGAGTATTTCCAGATCTGCTTTGGTGGAGGGAACTGGTTCAGTGAGAAATCCCTACCTGAATGAAATCATAGATCTGGATCACAGAAAAATGAAGATTGAACTAGACTGCTCGCACTATTTCTTCCAATTCTGACATTTTGTGATTCAGTGAAGGGTTGTATAAAGAACCAGGATTAGACATTTCCTAGTTTGACTCCACAGGGCAAAATAGGAACAATGAATGGGAATTTCAAAGCAAATTTACATGACCTGAAACAAAGCAAAATTTCCTTGTAAGAAGATTTGTCTCTCAGGAAAAGTTAATGATGAATGTTGGAGGGGTTGTGGGAGGGCTGGGACACTGATGCATTGTTGGTGGAGCTGTGAACGGATACAGCCATTCTGGAGAACCATTTGGAGCTATGCTCAAAAAGTTATCAAACTGTGCATACCCTTTGACCCAGCAGCATTTCTATTGGGCTTATATCCCAAAGAAATCATAAAGGAAGGAAAAGGCCCCACATGTGCAAGAATGTTTGTGGCAGCCCTTTTTGTAGTGGCTAGAAACTGGAAATTGAATAGATGCCCTTCAATTGGAGAATGGCTGAATAAATTATGGTATATGAATGTTATGGAATATTATTGTTCTATAAGAAATGACCAGCAAGATGATTTCAGAGAGGCCTGGAGAGACTTACATGAACTGATGCTGAGTGAAATGAGCAGAACCAGGAGATCATTATACACGGCAACAACAGTACTATATGACGATCAATTCTGATGGACATGGCTCTCTTCAACAATGAAATGTTTCAAACCACCTCCAATTGTTCACTGAAGAAAGCCATATACACCCAGAGAGAGGGATGCGAAATGTGGACCACAACATAACATTCTCATACTCCTTGATTGATGTTTGCTTACATTGTGTTTCCTTTATCTGATATATCGTTTGTGTAGATAAGATTTTTCTTGCACACCAATGATAAGTTTGGAAATATGTATACATATATTCGATTTGCCAATATTTTAACATAATTAACATGTAGTGGATATCCTGCCATCTAGGGGAGGGGTGGGGAGTTGGGGGGAAAAACTTGTAACGGAAAGCTATGTAAGGGTTATTGTTGAAGAATTACCCACACATATGTTATGCAAATAAAATAAAAATTAAAAAAAAAAAAAAAGATTTGTCTCTAAGTGGAAAGGTTGCCTCAGAAGGTAATAGATTCCCTTGCTTTAAGATTTTCTAGGGGGTGGATAATGATTGTTGTATATGTTGCACATAATTCTTCAGATATGTTTTGGACTAATTGATAGCCTCAGAAGTTTCTTCCCACTATAAGATTCTACAAAATCTCAGAAATTTACCCTGTGGTAGCATAATTCCAAAAACAGGTAAAATTCTATTAGTTTATGATGCTTTTGAAGAATTTATCCAAAATCAAAATCAAATGGCAGACATGGAGATTCAGAGTTTTGTACAGAATCTCTCTTTGTATTCTGATATATGTATAAAAATACGGGGGAGGAGAGGTGAGGAGATGTTTAAGTTCAAAATTGTAAAAATAAATTAAACAATAAAAATAGAATCACAAAGAAAACTTATTAAAATAAAACTTTTCCCCAAGCATAAATGTCATATTCACTTATGCTTGCTATCATACCTTTCCTCACTCGTGGACAACGGAGTTGGTTCCCCTGAACATCATGCTGGTCTAGCTTGTTCCAAGTGAGATATTTGAAAGAATCTGATGGAAGCTAAAGGAAAAGAGGAAGAAAATTAAAAGAGAAATGAACTGATGGGGTAATGATTGGAGGTCCTGATAACTGGTTTTTATTTGTAAAATGAATATGAAATATTGACTTCTCCAATCCTAGAAACACCTAAGGATTAGCTCAGACTATCATCACAAGTTTTGGACTAGAAAGAACATTAGAGATGGTTTAGTCCAATTCCTTCATTTTCCAGATGAATCAATGGCTGAGTCCAGATGAATTTAGGACCCTGACTAGATTCATACAATAAATATCAAAGCTTGAATTGGAGGTAAGTTCCTCTGACTCCAAACACAAAGCTGTCCCCACCATACTATGGTTATGTGGTCTAACATCGTCCTTGAGCAAATGAGGAAATAACTCATTAAACAGCCCTCTTACTCTAAAGATTGATTGCATGAAGTCCATGAACTTAGAAATAAAAGGCTTGAATGTTGTTGTTGTAGGGTTTTTTAGTCATGTCTGACTCTTCCTGATCCTATTTGGAGTTTTCTTGGCAGACATACTGGAGTGGGTTACTCACTTTACAGATAAAGAAATAGAGGCAAACAGGATTAAATGACTTCCCCAAGGGTCACATGAATAGTAAATATCTGAGGCCAGATTTGAACTTATAAAGGTAATTTTTCCTGATTCAAACCCAATGCTCCATCCACTATGTCCTTTTCATTCATTAATCTTAAATTGAAATTTAGCATTTCCTTCATTTATGAATGCAAGACAGCAAAGAATGTTCTGAGAAGGGGTCCATAGGCTACACAAATTAAATTAAGAACCTTTGCTCTGAAGGGATACTATATGAAATCTACATCCCATCACCTCATTTATCCATTAGAGACATGCATAATTCTCTGTATCTTATACAACTATACCTGAGGTAGGAGAAGAAATTTGACAAGTTGAAAAATGTCAATTTCATACCTCTAGCTAGTACCTAGAAATGCTGGATTATTGAATATCTTCTATTTGACCATTTTCAATCTTACCTCTGTCATCAATATTTTATCATGACCTTACTGGTGTCAGATAGATGTCAAGCTCTTCATTTAAAAATGAGGCAAGTCATCCATGCTCCCCATCTCACACATGCAGATATGCTAATTGGGAAGTTAGCTACAGAATGCCTAAGAATCAAAGTTGCTCCTGGATATTCTTATTAAGAGAATCACAGAACTGGAAGGGACTTCAGAGTCATATATTCCAACCTATTCCTGAAAATAAATCCCTTATACAATAGACCTACCAAGTGATAATTTAATTTAGCCTTTCCTTTAAGGACTTCAGGTTAGTGAAAATCCACTACTCCTTGGACAATCCATTCTAATCTTGGAGAACTGCAATTTTTAAGAAGTTGTATTTTGTTTAAATTTTCCCAAACCTATATTCATCCTTCCTTTGCCAGATTCTACCCTTTCTTTATAATTTTGCTTTCAAAGAATAGACTTGGCTTTAATATCCTGGTCTACCCACCAGCAAGCATAAGGACTTTCTGATTTGCTGTGAGTTAAGTGTTGTTACACTGTATTATTTAAAAATAAACTGAGATTGTTTCTAGTTGAGTGTTTTTTTTTGGAAGCCTCCTTTCCCTAACTGTTTTATGCTCTTGAGTTATTTTTCTACTCCTACACTAGGAGCAAAATTGCCTGAAAGGACAATCCCTCAGGACTAAAACACTCCATTGCCTTTTTATGTCTTCAGATGACATTATCACCATAAAAAATAAAACAGGGACAAATAAAAAGCTGAAGTGACAGAAGGGAAAGAGGCTTAGCTTAGTGGAAATAACACTACACTGACAGCATAAATGCCACACTTCTGTCCCACTTACTAACCATATGACCTAGAAAAATCCAGAATGTAGTAGAAAGAGAAGTGGATGGTTAGCAAGAAAATCCAAGTTCAAGTTCAACTTCCAGCAGTGATAAGCTATGTAACCTGGGAAAGCTCCCCCCGTTGAATTTTATTCATAATCTAGTTTTCTTTCCAAAGCCATAATGTTCCCCTCTATTGAATAAACTCCAGTGGCTTATTATCATTTCCAGGATCAAATAAAATCCTCTTTGGGATTCAAACTCCTTCACAACATGGCCTCCTCCTACCTTTCCAGGCTTCTTATGTTCCTCTTCCTCTTCTGATCTTTGCAATCCAGTGATACTGACCCGGAATGCCCTCCCATCTACAGACTTTGGGCATTTCCATTTGTTCTTCCCCATGCCTGGCAAAATCTTCCTCCTCATCTCTATACCCAGACTTCCCTGACTTCCTTCAAATCCCAACAAAAATCCCAGACTTTCCTGATTCATCCTTTAGCATCTGTGCTCTATTGATTATCTGCAATTTCCCATGTAATTATCTTGTTTGTATTTAGCAGAGTGCCTGGTACATAGTAGGCACTTAATAAATACTTGTTGATTGACAGGCTAGTTGTTTTCATTTTGTCTCCCTTATTAGACTGTAAGAGTCTTTTTAGAGGAAGAAATGTCTTTTACCTTTCTTTGATGCTCAATCTATGCTTATTGACTGGCTATACCATTCTGACTCTAGATTTTCTCAAAAGTCCCTTGCAGCTCATTTATTGTGTGCTATAAGTTTATATTTTTAAAAGAATCTCCATGAATTTCCTGAAGTCAGAGAACCAGCATGCAAATCCCATTGCTGATCTTATGGTTTTTGTGATGTTGGTCACAAAGTCCCTTAATTTCCTTGAGTCTTTGTATCCCCATCTATTAAAAGAAAGAGTTGGACTAGACAGCTTTTAAGATGCTTTTCAGCCCTAAATCTATGATGTCACATTCCTAGTTCACACAAATAGGGGGTTCCTTGGGTGATGAATATATAAATATATATGTATATTTATATAATTAGGTTCTTCTGACATTATGGATTTTTTTGAGGGGTAGAATGGACCTGGAGTAGCAGCAAATACTCCTTCCATCAAAGTGGATCAGCAGTTAAGGAGTTTAGGGTTTAGAGTTGCCTGGGAGCATAGAAAGTTTAAGATGACTAGGCGTCAGAGGGAATTTGGGGGCCTACAGCTTACCTACTCAATGGTTGACCCTCTTGTAACTAAAGCTGCTGGTTTTTGTGATACTGTGTAACATGAATTTTTAAAGTTTTGTAATAAACTCCGAATCTGCTGCTGTTTGGATGGGGCTGGATTGGCCACTTGGTTATCAAATTTGGAATGTTTTGGAATAAAGATCTTTGATGAGAGATTCAGACAAACTTAAGGATATACCATGGGCTGTGTCTGTACCATATCAAAATCTTGGGTCAATTCATGGAACACTGCAATTCATTATGTAGACTGCTGAGTAACAAAATAAAACAAATTTCCTAAAGACCTCTAAACAAATCCACTATGAGATTGAAGCCTTTATTTCTTTATTTTTAAAAGAATATTTTAGTCTGAATTTTAGAAATAAAACAAGCATCTCCATCACATGGTAGAATGTTAAAAAAAAGACTTCATGAAGCTACAAATCTATTACAACATGCTATCCCTTTTAAATAGATAATAAAGCTATCATGTAACGTCCTTTTTTCTCCTTCCCCAAATCTAAAGTTAGTTACTAATTAAACACAGATATATAGATATATATGTATAACACACATATACATGTATATATACACATATACATATATGTATATTTATACACAGAGAAGTAAAACCATTCTATACATGCTTTTATTCATTGATTTTTTTTTCCCCTCTGGATGCAGATAGCATCCTCCTTTACATGTTCTTTGTAGTTAATTTGTGTATTTATAATAGTCAAAATGACTTCATCATTAAAAGTTTTTCTTAAAATAAAACCTTTATTCTTGGTATAATCCTATTTTATAAACCCATCTTTGAAATACTGAAGTGTTTGATATCACATAGACAAAAATTCATTTTGCTGACTAACTTTTCATATTTCCTTCAGCTGTTCTGGCTCCATGTTAGGAGAAGCAGATAGCAATACTATGTTCTTTCAGAGGAAGGTGATATTATTATCTTTAAGCTTTTTGCATGTTATGGAAGGGAGTCAGGCTAGGTTCTGAGATCACCAACTCACTTGACACCAAGGAAATAGAGGTGTGAATCTTCAACAACAATATGGAATCCGAGGGAAAGACTAAACATGACAGCCTAATTAACTCTACCATGTTTAATTAACCCTGAAGATATCAAATTGTTGCTGGTCAACCTTTTCACCATCCCTAGAATGGAATTCCAAGTTGTTCAAAAGAAAATGCATGAATATAATGAAATATCAGGCACATAGAAAGATGTAAATTGTGAAAAGGATTGTTTCTGGCCATGTTTAGACTATTCCCTATTTTATATGTTGATTTTTCTAAAGAAAAAGAGCTTGTTCAGATTTTGAACATATATTTTTATTAAACCTATTAATTTTTTTCCTCTTCATAGAAACCTGTTGTTCATTATAAAGATCTATAGAAAAGGGATCCTTTGTCAAATATGGATTATACTGTATGACCACCTTTTGGCCCAAAGCCTCCAATAAATCCAGTCCCTCTCAGAGCAATCAGGTACAGCTCCAAATTTTAAGAAGTTTTTTTTTTTTCCTGACCTCAAGCCTAAATGGCCCTTTGAGCCTCTCACCTAGCCCACTTATCTCTGTCCTCTGAAGTCAAGCTGAAATCTTTTCCTCGGGTTCTTAATCTTCTGGAGATTTTGGATATTTTTATGAGCCCATGGAATGCTTCTCAAAACAATGTTTTTAAATGCATAAGATAAATACATAGCTTAGAAAGAAAACCAAAGATAATAAAATAAAAGCATCAAAATATGTTTTTTAAAATTTTTTCTTTATCTTATTTTTGAAGGCAAGTGAGCTGCCCAGGATCACACAATTAGTGTTTGAGGCTGGATTTGAATTTAGATGCTCCTGACTTCAAGGCTACTGTTCTGTCCACTGTGCCATCTAGCTGTCCCCAAAATATGGCTTTCTTTTTTAAGTTTACAGCCTCCAGGTTAAAGATCTCTGGTTCAATCCTTATTTTGAGTGATGGCCCTTCAAACTTCTTAAAATTATCCCGTTCCTTATTTTTTCCATCCCTTTCCATTCCTCCCAGTGTCTTTTAGAAGCTAAATGGCTTAGTAGATAATATGACAAGTATGGAGTCAGGAAGATGTGAGTTTAAATTGGTCTCAAGACACTAGCTATATGACAAGTCACTTAAACTCTATCTCAATTTCTCATCTGTAAAATGAAAATAATCATAGCACTTATTTCCTATGGGTATCGTAAGGATCAAATTATATAATAATTACAAAATGCTTATTTTTATATTGTATTATTGTATGTACTGAGCCTGGTCAAAAAAATAAGTGCAACTAAATGTAAATTATTATCATTATTATTCTTCAGGCTAATTATCTCCAGGTGTTTTTTCCCCCAGAGAGTTATTAATTCCATAAAATAAGGCAAATAAACCAGAAGTTGAACTTCAATCTCTATTTTAACTTTAAATCTAAGATCCTGAGAAGATCTTACAACATGGACTCATTCTCATTGCCCTCTTCTTGATCCTCTTCAACTTCTCAATATCCTTCCTTAAGTCTCATCTATACCACCACCCATGATATTCCAGCTGTGTTATGATCACAGCAAAGTGCCATGGGATCATCATCTCTTTGCTTCTGTTCACTAAATGACTTTCCTAATGTTGCCAAGACCCCATTAAATATTATTTTTAATCACATCGATCCATAGTGACTTTGTAATTTACTAAACTCCTCAGATATTTTCCACTAAACTTACTCCACTAAAATCCCTCAATATTTTCTGAAAGACCTGACAGCCATTCCTGCTGGATGTTATACTTGTGGAGGTGATTTTTTTAATCCTACATGGATGGTTTTATATGCATTCCTATTTTAAATTCCATCTTATTTCACTTGATCCGCCGCTCAGGCCTGTCAAGATATTTTTCTGGATCCTGATGCTGTCATCCAAGTATTTGCTATCCCTCTCAGTTTTGTGTCTTCTGAAAGCTTGATAAGCTTGCCAGTTTTGATTGCTCCACAAACATGCTACAGGCAAGGCTTAATGAGCATCAGTAGAATATAAGATGGACCACCCTCTTAACATTTTTAGTACCTTGAGAGCATCCTGGGATAACGCCTTACCTGTGCCCTCTACTTTTCTTCCCCCTCTACTACTCCACAGTCCAGATGCTGATCCTGTTCTACACACACACACACACACACACACACACACACACACACACACACACACACAC
>JAJPUD010000366.1:494234-563171 GCA_023553655.1 Myrmecobius fasciatus
CACACACACACACACACACACACACACACACACACACACACACACACTCTTCTTCAAGTTTATAGTAGATGAATTTTCCCTTCCCTTTTCCCAAACTGTACTTGAAGAAGAGATCTCAGGTTTGTTTGAAATTCTGTTGAAAGTCTTGAGAACTTTTGCAAAAGGAAAGAAGGTGAATAAGGAGCTTTAAAAGAGAGAGGGTAAATCAAAGATATTTACCGGTGATGAGATGCCTGAGTCAGAATATGGATGCAATGTTCCTCTGTCTCTATACAAAGTGGGCCAAGTATTTGTTTCACTCAGCTCAGAGTAGTAGGATGAATTGGATTTGCAAATGTCCCAACTGCATCTGTTCAGACCTGAGGAGCTGAGTGGGAGAATGATTAAAATATAGGATATATTCCTTTCCAAGTTCTTTTGTGGCCTATAATATATATATATACATGTATATATATATATATATATATATATATATTCCACTATTTAAAAAAGTCTCATCATGGTAACATCATTTCAAAAGCTAATTTGAACTGTTTACGCATGGAAGTTCCTGGAGAGTGACTCAATTTTCTATGAACATGCTTTCTCAGTGTCTATATTAGTTCTATTTTAAAGCACATTTTCAAGGTCAATAGCAACAATGACTCTTCATGTCTACTTGTAATGCCTGGCTTCCTTCAACCGTTCAAATGATACCTTCTACCAGAGATCCCTCCTCATCCCATCAGCTACTACTGCCTTTTCCTTTAAGGTTACATCTCTTCAATATATATCTGGTAAAAACTCTAAATATTATCTATCTCTCTTATTAGAATGTAAGCTCCTTGAAAGCAGGGCCTTCTTTTGCTTTTTTTGTTGATATCTCTAGGGCTTAATATAGTGATGTACCAAACAAGTGTTCTATAAACATTTACTTGATTCAATAAAGTTAAACTTTGCAAATTATCAGCTCTCAGATTGGACAGTAAAAGACATCACATTTAGCATTTGAGGGTTTTTTTGGGGGGGAGGGACAAAGCAGACTTGTAATTTCATTGATATTTTTAAAATTCCATTATGAAAACTCCATTTTTTTATTAAAACTTTTTATTTGCAAAACATATATATCGGTAATTCTTCAACATTAACCCTTACAAAGCTTTCTGTTACAAATTTTCCCCCCTAGTCCCGAAAACTCCATTCTTAATGCAGAGCAGTAACCCACTTATAATATTAGAGAGATGCCTAAGGTATTGAGGAATGAAACGAAATGGTCACACAAAAAGGCAGTTCTTCCTGACTCCAAATCTGGCTCTCCCTTCACTAGCTCATGTTATTTCTTACCTTCTTAAGGGTAACAAGGAATCCATCCCAAGAACTGGGTCAGCTTTCCCTGTGAGACTCTGACAGCAGGTCTGACATTCTACTTTTGAGTGACATAAATGGATTTAAATGGATAGAGGATTCTCTCAGGAGCCTACATTTGAATTTCTACACTGAAATTAATTGGGGAGCCATGCACAAGATGCTGGAGGCATCCAGATCCCTATTTCTCAGATTATTTTCCAATATCAGCTTCAATCACAGGAGAGTTATCAGCCAATCAGGTGCAAGAATTCATTAAGGGCTTACTATGTGTCTGAAACTATGCAAAGCCAAATCTTGGGGATATAAAGAAAGCAACGGGAAAAAAATGTTCCTCAAGGCGTTCACATTCTAATGGGTGAGAAAATATGTAAATAAATAACTGAGTACATACAAGATATTGTACAAGTCCATTTCAGAGAAGGAACTGGATGAATCAAGAAAAATCCACTGAAGAGCCCAAATGAGGTAATGCATGTAATGCATTTTTTTTAAAATGGAAAGAGCTAAATGGAAATGACCATCATTAAAATTAGGTCATCCCTATCTCCCTCCCCCAACCCCCAACAAGACTCCAGTAGGCTACACAGATATACAGAGTATCTCAAAAGTTTCAGTGTGGAAAACACTGTATTCTGTATCCTGAAGAGATTAAGTATGATATTGTTTATGTTTTCCAAAATTGAGAAATAAAGGGAGATAAAAGACTGGAACTTTGCTTCCTATTCTATTCATTAAAAACCCTACTTATATTACATTAAATGCATTACATTAAATTACTAAAATAATTAAAAATTATATTAAAATATGTCCCAATTCCTGTGTATTCTTATTTCCATTTGTAGAACTTGCTATTTATTCCTTTATCTTCAGTTTGAGGGCCGTTCTTCATAATCTAGTCTTTGCTTGCAGTTATTTGTTTCTCTTCCTTTTGTTGTCATTTATTATTCTAATTGAAGTATTTAAGATGCAGTGTATAAAAATGATATTCTTCCAAGCTAAGGAATACTATATATGCATTTTCCCTACATTTTGTTATCATTTGTCCTATTGATCAAGGTATGCTTTTTTTTTCCCAGAATAAGTCTTAAAAGAAGGTAACCTTTATTTTATGTTAAAGTGACTGCCATCGAGCCAATAAAATCTGCCTTGCTAGAGACCTTATGGGTATGTCCAAAGGACATTTTTCACTTACTCACTAGAATAAAAAAGCAATCATAGCCATGAAAAGTGTGGAAATCCCCTTTAAACGAAGCAGAAACAAGTTTAGCACTCTTAGTAGGAAGGTAATTGTACTTTAAAATGCCATAAAATAGTCAAGCCTATGTTCTTAATCTTTCCAAAGCTACAGTACAATAGAAACCTCAAGCCGAGCAAGACTCTGCACATAGGGCAAAAAGATCTCAATCATTATCAGCTACTTTGGCAGCTCTGACTTCTTTCAAGTATGATTTTAGGAAAATTTTCATCATCATTCTTTGGACACTTAGACAATTAGATTAGGATTCTTCTGCTGCATATAAAATATTAGCACTTTAAATATGCAATTAAAAGAACAACATTCAATTGTTTGAACCCTAAATTATTTGATAGGTGAAAAGGTTTTTTTTTCTTAATGTCATCTTGTCTAAGACTTAAAGTCTGAGCCAACCCCAAAAGTTGGAAAAATTGAGTCAGGAGGGAATAAAGTAAAATTCTCGGTTCCTTCATCGTATAGACAAGCAAGAAAAGGTTATCTAGGAACAAACAAGGTATATTTGAATCCAGGTCCTCTGACTTGAGTCAGAATGCTTCTATTGTACCCTACTAGATTGATTTGTTTTATATGGGAGGGGTTATGAACTATCTAGTTCAAAATTAAGCCTGAAAAGTTTTGAGTGATCATTTTTGAAATTATTTAAAATAGTGCCCTCTTCTGGCCTGAATTAATAATAATAACTCAATTTGGAAATTCAAAAAAATACAACCCCTCTTTGGGGTAGGTAGTGTCAATATGATTTTACAGATGTGGAAATGGTGATGAGGGTGGGGGAGACTATTATAATTTGTCTACAGTCACACAGCTCATAAACTGCCAGGGGTGGACAATAAGGATTTCCCTTGTTTGTGTATGTGTGTATGTATGTATACATACATATAACTGTCATAGGTGATTGATCAATGCTTGTGGATTGATTGATTTGAAAGGATTTGAATTCACGTCTCATGAATCTGGATTTAGTGTTTAACCTGTATTGTCTCTCAGTAGAGGAGAAGGAAGAACAATTTTAATTTTAGTGATCAAGGATATCACAGTACCTTGGCTATGATTCTAAACCTCAGTAATCAATCAATCTGTCAGTCACAGGCTCATGGATCTGAGGCTGGAAGTAATCTGAAAGAGTGCCTTATTCAACTTTCTCATTTTACAGTTAAAGAAACTGAGTTCCAAGAACATTAAATGACTTTGTACAGTATAGGAAAGGGTGTTATCAGAAACAAGATTTGAACCCAGCTCTTCTTTGTTGTAGCCAAAAAACAAACAAACAAACAAAAGAACAAATGTTTATTGTGTGATTCCAGGATCAATTTCCCCTGTACCATATTATAATCTTGTGTTTCCTGTTACTTTTAGTCAAATATAAAATGGTAAATTTCAGGAACATCTGACCAAGAATTTAAAACTAGAAAGGACTTCAGGAATCATCCAGTTCAATTCGCTCATTATACTTATGATGAAATTAAATCCCATGGGAGTTAAATGACTTGCCCAAGATCACACAGTCAGTGACAGAGTCGAGGTTTTTGAATCCTAATTTCTTGCCTCCAAATTTAGGACCTTTCCACTGTCTCCCCCAGCCAGTTAGCTATAAGATATTATTTGAGAAAGCTTATACTTATATGCCTACCTCACCATAGGATTACTTCCTAAATTTGCACTTTCACATACTGGTTAAAGTTTCTTTAGGGTAACTATTACTGCTTCTGAGAAAACACTGCCCCTAAACCAATACACACTATTGTATGGTCCCTGAGGAGAATGGACTCAAACTAAGGAAAAATATGGAGATAGGTAGAGCCAAAGGGTAATGCAAAACTTTTGTCCCTGAGAGTTCTTTTCTCCTGTAGAATCCTCATGAAGCTCACTCTCTGCTGGGCTCTGAAGAACAATATCTTTCTGGAATCCATAGGTGGCAATTATTTCTGTCATGAGGGGTCACAATTACAAAGTTGATCCCATCTTGACACCCACTCAAAAGTGCTTTCTCTTTCATTGGCCATTACTGCTTATTGGGGAATGACATAGAATTAGGAAGTGAGAAAGTGTCTACTAATTAGTGAATGGCTGAATACATGTATTTTACATTAATATGATAGAATACTATTGTGATGTAAGAAAAAAAAAAGACCATTTCGGAGAAACCTGGAAAGAATAGAGAGTGAAGTGAGCAAAACAAACACAATTTATACTATAACATCAAGATGGGAAAAAGAACAATTTGGAATGACTTAAAAACTTCCTACAAGGCAATCATGATTCCAGAGACCAGTGATGCAGAAAACTACCTATGTCTCAACAGAGAAGTGATTAACATATAAGTGGAATGGGAGGACATTTTTGGACCATGGGAATTGGTTATGCTTGACTAAGTTTATATGTTACAAGGGTTTAGGTTTTTTTTTTCCAGTCGGGAGAAGAGGTAAGAGGAAAAAAATGTTTAATAATTTTTTTAAATGGATTTTTTAAAAAAAATAGCTTATCACCTAATTTTATGTATGAGGAAACTGAGATCCAGAGGGGAAATGTCTAGCTTGAGGTCTCACAAGGAGAAAGTGACAGAACTGAGATTTAAACCCATGTCTTCTGATGCCAAACTTTTTTTTCTGATGATAAACTTTGAATGAATATCAGTCAAATCATAGCTTTAGTGTCTTAAGGTTCTTTATAGGCTACATAATTCAATCTCATTTTTTCTATGTGGAAAATACAGTAATCTTCATATGTTGAAATAATGTTCCAATTAAGAATTACCCTTTTTTGAAAACCCACAAAAAGAAACCATTTTTAGAGCCAGATTTCCAAAGCTTAACTAGTACATAGATGAAGTCCTTTTAAATCTTTCTGCTTCCAGTAAACAAATGGGTATCACAAATTAGCAATCTAAACCATCATGAAGTTGGAATTAATTTTTATATATATAATTTTTTAATTATATATATATAACCCTGCCATGAAAAAGGTACCCATATAAAGTTGGCCATAAGTATAAGAGAAAATCAATTATACCTTCTTAGGGGATGGCACTGTCTGAACTGGCCTTCTATTGATTTCTTTAAAAGGGTAATGGAACAGGTAAAGAAGGAAACAGGTGAATCAAGACCAATATTGTGGGATGAAAAACAACAATAACAAAGGTGATCCAGTTAGAATGGTGTTGCTCTTGGCTAGCATTAAGCCTCCTCAATTCTTTTTGGCATTTGCCATCGTGTATTTTATCACAATGCCAGCTTGGTGATCATGGAAGGCTATAATACTACAGAAACAAGCAGTAACAGATGCCCTAGTTTCTGGTATATGGCCTCCAGGACACAACAGAGGAGCCTACCAAGGAGCTGGCCCTGATTTGAATCAAACAATCAATCCACAAACATTTATTAAGTGCCTCCTATGTACCAGGCACAAAGGATTGAAATACAATAAACAAAATATTTCCTACTCTCAAAGAACTTAAATTCCAATTGTTGAAGGCACAGAGTGCTGTTAAAAAAAGATACCGATCATTATATGAGTCATTTTCAAAACTTTGGTTTCCTGGTCTTTGAAAACTGATGAAAAGAGATAGTAAGTCATAGTGGAGAATCAGGAAAATCTGGGTTCAACCTCTGACACACCCTGGCTGTGTGACCACTGGATAATTGATTTCAATTTTCAGTACCCCAAGAAGCTCTCTACAAGTATAAGGCACAGATGATTTGCATATAGATAGATAGATAGATATAGATATAGATATTTATATATAGATATATACATGTATATATCTATGTACATATATACATATATGTATATGTCATATATGTTTGTGTGTATACATACATGATAAACATGTGCACATACAACATACATATGTATCCGTGTGTGTGTGTGTGTGTGTGTGTGTGTGAGAGAGAGAGAGGATTTTCCTTACTAGGAATGTCAACGAAATGACAGGTCCATGCAAAAAAAAAATTTGTTTAAACATGATGAGTCAACTGAAATTCCAGTTACATGCAAGGGAACTTTCCCTAAGACTCAGGAAATACTGCTAAGGATCTGAGACTGTTGAATTTTGTCACACTGATGTCTTTGATTCAAAATTATAAAATTTTCACAGTTTAAATTCAATTCTCTGTTTTGATTTTGCCAATTACTACTTTGGAGCCAGAGGATTTGGGTGCAAGCCTCAATTCTTATGTTGACTACTTGTTTGATCTTGGGCAAATATCCTCTGGATCGCATGTTTGTGCATCTATAAAATGGGGGGCAAGGACTTTTACCTCTAAATCTACCTAATATTTAACAACTAATTTATATCTCCATTCTTTGCAGATTTAAAATGGGGAGAGGAAAAAGGCTATTGAGATAGATGAGGAATAATTTGAATTCTTGAAAAAGGATAGCATAGATGATATTTTAAAAAAGGACCTTTGAAGTCATCTAGTTCAAACTCTCATTTTACAAATGAGACAGTTGACATCCAGAGAGATTGTTATCTGCCTCTGTCACAGGGTAGGATCTGAACAAAGACCATGGGGCTCTTCTCACTGCATCATGCAGCTCTTCCCACTGCATCATTCAGTCACGTTTTTGGCTCTATTTACTAGTCTATGTACCCCCTAAATCACAAATCCAGGGAACTAGAAAAATAGGGGAGCTCCCCTGAAAAAGCAGAAGGAAACCTCAAACACCTCCATAGTTGCCCGATGTATTATATAGGTGGGAACCTGGAAAGAACGCCTAAGTTGCTGCAATCAGTGACAAACCAGACTGGTCCCAGGGACTACAATCTGCACTGATTCTGTTCAGAAACATCCCAGGATGAGTTGCAACAAACACACAGCAGTGTGGGTTTAGGAGATTTTTTAAACCTTCAGGCCAATTTTCTGCTCCCTGGTTGGGTTGCAGCTTTGAAAATTCAACACTAACAGTTTCAATGTGCTATTGAAATGGTAATGTAGACACTAAAGGGATAATATATCCCAGGAATTGTGGTTGTGAACAATGATAAAGGCCCCAAAGAAATTGACTTAATATTGGGAATTTAGAATAGATGAGGCACTTGACTCCTAATCGGCTGAAAAGTTGCCAGTTCCTTGATAATTGACCAGAAAGCAATATTAAATAGATATTATAAGAAAGATGTTTTTGTATCAGTTTGAAAGTCAGGCAAATAATTCCTTTGGTAATCCTAATAATTTTGCTTCCAGCTTTCTTGTGTAAACATTTTAAAAATATAGCATATTAGGTGTTCTAAGGTGAAAAGGAAAGAGTGCTGCTGTCTGTAGTATGCCAAGGAGCCAATGGGAACAACATTTAGAATGAGGTAGCAGTGCAGGGAATGTTTACAGGAACTGCAAAGCTGCAGGGGTTTTCGAGCCTCCATACCAGGGAGGTTGCTCCCTGGGAGAAGCTGTGACATCCGACTTGATTTTGTCAACATTGCTTTTTCCAATTTTATTTCTTTAAGAGAGATCAAGAGGAAAGAAGGGAGGAGGGAGGGAAGGAAGGAAGGAAGGAAGCAAGGAAGGAAAGAGGAAAGAAGGAAGGGAGAGAGAAAATGGAAGGAATGAAGGAGAGAAAAATAAAGAGAGGAAGGAAGGAAGGAAGGAAGGAAGGAAGGAAGGAAGGAAGGAAGGAAGGAAGGAAGGAAGGAAGAAAGGAAGGAAGGAAGGAAGGAAGGAAGGAAGGAAGGAAGGAAGGAAGGAAGGAAGGAAGGAAGGAAGGAAGGAAGGAAGGAAGGAAGGAGGGAAGGAAGGAAGGAAGGAAGGGAGGAAGGAGAGAGGGAGAGAGAGGGAGAGAAAGAGGGAAGGAAAGAGTAAGGGAAAGAGGGAGGGAAGACGCAGATAGACAAAGAAGAAGAGAGGAAAAGAGGAAGGGAAGAGAGAAAGGAAGAGAGGAAGAAAATAAATTTCAGAACCAATATCCTAATACCTCTTGAGAAAATTGGGAGAGGTTCACCTTAGAGGGCCTGAAAAAACAAGGCTAGGAACCACTGTCTCAGCATCACCTTAACCACTTAACCCTCACCATATTTTATCTTCTAGATAGTGAATGCTGTTAAATTGATGAGATAAAAAAAAATATTTACATACTTTCATGGACTATTGCTATTTAAAAAAAAAAGGTTGTTATAGGGGCAGCTAGGTGGCACAGTAGATAGAGCACCAGCCCTGAAGTCAGGAAGACCTGAGTTCAAATCTGACCTCAGACACTTAAGACATCCTAGCTGTGTGACCTTGGGCAAGTCACTTAATCCCAATTGCCTAAGGGAAAAAAAGGTTGTTATTATGAATTATTATGTGACGGGAGAGCATAATGATATAGTAGGAAAAGCATTGTCTCGGAAGTTAGTACAAAGATTAAAGTTATTTTCATCATTTTGTTGCCTACCTTTCAGACATGTCTTGTTGCTGCATAGAGTTCACTGGACTGCCATAGGGTTACTTTGCTGAAAGTGTTTTCTATCATCTTTCGTGAGGCAATTTAAGAGCTGTCTACCAAGAACATGTAGATTCTTCACTGAGGGGAATGCCTCAGACAAGTATTGTGGGATACCCAGTGAAACAGGTAACAGGAAACTGTTGGTTCCCTAGCAACATGGTGTCCCTTTAAGAGGTATTGTTACCAGTCCCTTCAAGTTCCTCCAGGGAATTAATCTAATAAGAAACTGTCTTTTCTAGGGGTTGTTTTTAACTGAATCTGACTAAAATTAGAATGGATATCCCTCCCCTGGACGTAAGATTGTTCATTTAGCTTGATGGAGAGCATTCTCCTATTCAGATTTGCATGTCTTGAATTGCTCCCTTTGCACCTCTGTTTTATTGAAGGTAAAACTTGGGCACCATCCTTGCACAGTGTTTAGTTTCATGCTCTTCTTCTGAAGTTTCCAGCCTCTTAATGGAAAATTGGTTCTAGTGCTATGCAAACACAACAAACCAGTATCTTCCAAATGAAGGAACTGTATCATCTAAGCATTACATTTTTTTCCTCAAGAAAAGTGAATTAAAAAAAAATTTAATTGTGTTCTTTTAGGAGAATAAAGGACAGATATTCAATAATAGTATTTATTCATTGATTCCACTCTGGCATGGCTCCAGGCACTATTCATCATTTTAGTTTCCATTGAAACTGAAAATACTGGAAATTTCACTCTTATGTGCCTTATTATTCAAGGGCTAAGAGAAATTCATTTGTACTTTTTAAAATAGTGTTTTACTGCTATCTTTTATTTTAATAAACATAGTCATTTCCAGTTATGTCCCCTTCCATTAAATAAAAAAACATCCCTTATAAGAAAGAGAACCAGTTAAGTAATAGCAAGTAATACAAAGACTACATCAGACAACATTTGTATATTTCCATACCCATACTCTAAGTCTTCAAGGTGCATTCTGTTCTCTATCTGCCAAGGCCAAATCTGGCTATTGTAATTATTCAGTGTCCCATTCTATTTTAGCAATCTTGTCATTTACATTGTTGCAGCATTGTATATACTGTTTCTCTGATTCATCTTTCTTTACTCTTTACTCTTACTCTTTCATAGAGTTTTATAGAGTTTCATTCCCTCCCAATGTTTCTTGGAATCCTTCATAGTCATCATTTTCTATAAATCATTGATATTCTATTATACTCATATACCATAATATATCTAGCTATTTCCCAAATGATGAACACCTATTTTTTTTTTGCTTTTGCTACCACAAAAAAAGAAATATTGCCAATATATTGGATTTTTTAGTCTTTCACCTTGTCAGTGGATATACCCAGTTGTGGGATCACTAAATCAAATGCTATGGATAGCATACTCACTTTTCTTGAAAAATCCCAATTTTTTTCTTTAGAATGGTAGGACCAATTTAGAAATGCCATGTGTTAGAATGGTAAAGGAAATGTGTGTTAATTCAAGAAGGCAAGAACATGGGTTCAAAACCTTTCTCTATTACTATTTATGCGATATTGGACAAATCAAAAAAAATTGATCTAAATGATCTAAATGATCATTGATCATTGATTGAATCTAAATGATTCTCTGGTCTCAGATTTTCATCTATAAAATGAAAGGGGTAAATGAATGAGTCTTTGAGATCTCAGTCTAACCCCTCTAAAAGTGACTATGTCTATTGTCATCTTTGCCAGTCCATTGGTCATGAGATAGAATTTCAAGGTTTGTTTGATGCACATATCGCTTAACTATAAAGTGATTTGGAGGGAGTGATCTTTCCTATATTTGTGGATGGGAGCTGTAATATAATTATCTTTGTGATGACAAAGAATATGCTTAAATGGGTTAATGAGCAACATAATAGGTAAGTCACTTCATTTCAACAAAAGTTTTGTTTCAAAACTGGACTTTTAGTATCCAGTAGAAAAGAAAATACAGGTTCTTTTCTCTTTCCAAAAAAAGTGGAAGTTTCATCTTTGATAAAAGTCCTGCAAACAAACAAATGTAGTGGTTAACAAAAGTTTGCCAAAGCTCCAACATTATGGCTGTCAGCAATTCCATTACAAGACCCAGTTCCCTAGGATTTGTGCAATGCCTATAAAATATGCTCCAGGCTGAAACAGAGGATGCAAGATTTCTGCCTCACATTAGATTTTTTCCAAAATTTAATAAATATCCATAAATAGATTCACTTCCTCTGAGTCATCAGATATTTAAAAAAAATAAAATACATCTCAAATTTCCTCCATGAACATCCTATTTATAGGCCTCTCCTGGTGTAGAGGTGACTTTGAATTCTTGAAAGTTCTGTCAGTAGGATGTAATCCCTACCACATCCTACCCAAAAGACCCTGAGAGTAAGGAGGCTAATCATCCCCTTGTGAGGGAGGTAACATGTGGCTCTATTTACGAGGGGGGAATTGTTCTTTGACCCAAACAAGTTTATGATAATCTTCTTCATTATTGAAGGTAGTTGCAGAAAAAAAAATCACTTTCAGGAGGGTTCAGGGAAGGGTGTGGAGAAGATTATTTGATTTGTAGAAAAAAAAGGAAAAACTTAAGAGTGATATATTAAGGGTTGACTCTACATATGGGTGAAATAATTGTTAATCATTATGATCTGAACGAGATTGAATTATTTCCTACTGACCTTCTCGACTCACCATCTGCCAATGTCTTAAATTCCAAATATGAGTCATGCTTTTGTTTAAGGAAGCATAAATTCAGTCCAACTTAATAATTGTTATGTTTCCTTTTTTAATCTTTTTAAAATTTTTTCAATTAACACGAGAAAAATCTTTTTTCTTTTCTTCCTTCACCTTGCTGAGAGAAAAGAAAATATTTATAGCAAATAGGCATTAATAACAATAAAAATGACAATAGCAGCTAGTATTTATATAATATCTATTATGTATCAGGCACTATGCTAGATCCTTTATAAGACTACCTTATTTGATATAACCACTTTGGGAGATTGATATTATTATCCTCATTTTATAATTGAAGAAACTGAGACAGAGATTAAACGACTTGCTGACACAAACTAGAGTGATAATAGCAAAGATAGAAGGCCATCCTTGGAGTCAGGATGCTCCAGATTCAAATACTACTTCCAACATATGCTGGCTACTTGATTATGGACTAATTATTTTATCTCTTCTTGTCCCTAGACAACTCTTTAAAGTGGTAAATTCCCAGAAATCTCTATATGTTTCATTTCCATTTGGGCTGTCACCTCTACTTATTCCCCACTGGAAGACTAGACTCCACTCCTCAACCACCTTGGGGTTTTAGAGGCCAGCTTTGGCTCAGTCTAGAATCTCCCAACACTTTGGGGTTAGCTCCAGTCATGCTATTGGACGTGTGGCTTCTGCCTCTCTTTCTAGCTTCTCTTTTTATGTTTTCTTCAACTCCCTGAATGCAAATATTACATTTTTTTGCTTTTATTTGTATCTATAACACTTAACACAGTCCTTGGCAATCACTTAATAAATGTTTTGTCTCTAAATTACAGAAGACTTCCTATTCTACATTTGTAAAAGAAGTTCAACAAACCAATGAAATTATAAGCCCAGATTTTTAAAAATATGAATTAGATTGTTGGACTAACTAGTCCTAACAAAAGCTGAAGAAATCAGATACAGAAGCAAAAAAGACAATTGCAGAGTATGAAGTGATTTTATTAACCACCTAGTCTGATCTGGAAAAAAAATATATATATATACATATATGTGTATATACATCAACATATATATACATATATGCATACATGCATATACACATCATTATATTATATCTGTTAAGTGGTCAGCCAGCCTCTGCCTGAAGATGAGGAAGAATCTAGGAACTCTTAAGGTAGCTCATTTTTTTGCTTATTTATAAAAGCATATGTAGCACGGGCCATCTCTCCCCTCTTGGGTCCACCATGGAATAGATGTCATTACTGTTTTAAGTTGACAGGGTAAAAGTTTTGTGGCTGGTTTTCAGCCCTATTTCTGAGGGACTTAATTTGCTACTGTCCTCAAAGAGTAGATGTACCCTTTCTTCTGAGTCTCTGCTAGTGATAACTTATGACTCCTATGATGGATAGGAAAGGACAATGTCTTTTCTGTGTTATTATTATGGTGATGTCACCTTGATCCCTATGGAGGGCTGGAGTTCAATAAGGTGAACTGGTACCTGGGCCCCTTTCAGTCTTTGCCTCTTTTGTATTTCCTTTCCTCCATAGATAACTGAGCAGGAACAGTCATATGGATTATCCAGGCTTGGAAGCATCAGTTTGAAAGTTCTGGAGTTCTGCAAGTTATAGACACATTAATGTTTGCTAGAATCAGTAATAGAAGCTCTGAGCTTGGGGAAGTGGGTAATGGTTCCCACTATTTTTTTCTTACATTAAGTTTATTTTTTTTTCTTTGCAACTTCTCTTCTAACTCCTGGCATACATAGTATAACTAAGTTGTCATAGGGGTGAGGGAAGTAATGAAGAAAGTAAAAAGCAAATGATTTTAGAAAATGTAGAGTCTAAAGGAACTTTAGCACCTATCTAAACTAGCATAAGGACCACTGCAATGTCTTAGATGGAGAACCTAGAGACACTTTTTAACATTTCAATCATGATGAACTTAGTATTTCAAAAAGCAATGTTTTGTATTTGGAAATAGCTCTAATATTTAGGAAGTTCTTTGACATAATGATGTGAAATTTGCTACCTTGTATCTTCATTCTGTTTTTCGGAAGCTTATTGAATAAATGCAATCCCTTTTCCATAAGACCATGGTATAGTTACTAGATGTGAGTTCAAATCCTGACTCTGCTATTTAACCACTTATATGCTTTTGGAGGAGTCACTTTACGTCTCTAAAACTTAGTTCCTTCATCTATAACATGAGTGGGTTGTTCTAGATATATTCTAGGAACTCTCCCAGAACCCTCCCAGATTTAAGACTATGATCCTATGATTATATTGATAGGGGCTCTTCTAGTGACATTTTCTTATCCTGTGCAATTTTATCCATGGTGGTGTCCATAGATGTCCTCTTATAGTGCTAGGAGTAACCCTTCTCATCTGTCCATTTCTGTCTCTGTTTCTCTTTCTCTCTCTCTCTTTCTCCTCTCTTTCTCTCTCTCTCTCTCTTTCTCTCTCTCTCTTTCTCTCTCTCTCTCTCTGTCTCTCTCTCTGTCTGTCTCTTCTCTCACTCTCTGTCTCTCTCTCTTTGTCTCTCTCTGTCTGTCTCTCTCTCTCTGTGTCTCTATCTCTGTCTCTCTTTCTCTCTCTCTGTCTCTCTTTCTCTCTCTCGGTCTCTCTGTCTCTCTCTCTGTCTCTCTCTTTCCCCTCTGTTAGACACACACACACACACACACACACACACACACACACAAGCACACACACACACACACACACACACACACACACACAAGCAATTTGAGCTTACCAATGAAGCATTCGAGTTTTCCATCTTGTCCAAGCTTATTCCTTGTCCATGCCATATCCATAGTTCCCTTCCTTTTCTCTGAGTCATGTATCAAATAGTATATCCTAAATGCAAATCATAATTTGAAATGTATTTTGGCCTCTTTGCATTCACCATACATCTCCCGATTGCTTTCTGGGTCATTCACAGCATTGATTCTGTGGAGATTTGGAGGCTCTAGAATTCACAGGCAGAGAGCATTACTGAAAAGATATTTGTTTTGAAAAGATGGGTCTTCGCCCTAGGCAACATCTTAGGATCAGAAAAGCACCACATAAGTTCCCAAATATGAGCTGTTCTACTCCCCCTTTAACTCTTGATTCAACTCATTGTGTAGCTTCAATGTTTATGCTAAATAAATATCCTGATGTACAAACTTAGTGGATTCTTTATCCTGCTGCATGTCAGAGAGACAGACAGAAACAGAGAGACAGAGAGAGATGGAGAGACAGAGAGACAGAGACAGATTCAAAGACAGAGAGAGACAGAGACAGGCAGAGAAACAGAGAGATAGACAGAGAGAAACAGAGAGAGAGAGACAGAGACAGAGAGACAGAGAGGGAGAGACAGAGACAGAGAGAGTTATTCTATGTATCAATCAGTAAAGAAGTATTTAAAAAGCACCTACTACATTCTTATGCCTTCAAATAGGAACTATCCTAGGTGCAACAAAATACAAATGTTATTTCATTTTTGTAGGAAACTGTCTACCAACTCAAACTCTCATCCTGCCAGCAATTCTGATCTTTGAAGCACTAGGGCATTGAAGGGCAGATTGAATTGCCCAGTGTTCCAAAGTCAATAATGAGACTTCAAATCAGGTCTTTCTGATTCTGAAGAGGCTGGTTCTCTCTGTACCATTCCATACTTTCTCTTGCTGTCCAGAAGATATCCCATTTTAAGCCTCCATTGTAAAATGCTTATTCTTTCTTAAGAACTCATTGTTACTGTATGCTACCAAAATCAAGCCAAGTAAAGTCAAGAGGAACTTATCAAGTGCTGTTATGTGCTGGGCATTGTGTTAAATGTATGGATTTCAAATACAGGCAGAAAGGAAGGTAGCTCCTTCCCTCAAGAAGTTTACATTCTAAGGAAATTACACATAAAAAGAAGCTTAAAGGGAAGCAAGAAATGAACAATGCCCATCATGATGAAATAGTAGAGACACTCTAAAAGTGGGAATATAGCCTGGAAAGGAATAAGGACATGATCTCCTTAACATCCTCTAAGAAATGGAGGGCCTGAGAGGACTTAGTCAAATGGAGGGAGAAGCTATAGGGTTGGAGGAATACTTCCAATATGAGAAGTCCAAAGACGAATACAACTATATGGTATAAATATTTCTGGGGCATGACAGATAAAGTCCAGCTTAGCACAATGGCTGGCATATAGTAGACACTTAGCAAATGTTTGATTATTTAAAAGGATCAGCTGAAAACACTAGAGTACAACTTAGTGGTGAGACACAAACTATGAAATCGTGAACCATGAAGCACATGGAAGTCAAGTTGCAACATGCACATGAAAGTCATAAAATGTATTCAGGTACTGAAATAAAATGCAAAAGACAATGTACTAGATTTATTTTTTATCTATTCTGATCTATGCTTCTGCACAAGCAACACTCCCCCCCCCATTTAATGGATTTTAGGCTTTAAAAAATTTCAAATCCTATCTTCCTTTGATCTTTGTTAGTTCAAAACCTTCAGATATTGATAAATTAGGACCAAAAGTTCACTGATCAAATACTTTTTCTGATCTTACTTGCAAATATATACTATATATACATATATAAAATATAAATATAATAACATAAAATATAATGTAGATAATATATACTCACATATGAGACACAGAGAGAGAGACACAAAGAGAGACAGAGAGACAAAAAGACTGAGAGAATGAGTTAGAGTATGGGGGCGCAGATCTAGTGTGGTCTGTAGGAAGCTTCATCTTTTTTTCTCCCAAAGCTATTCATGGTTATTGATACTTTCCAATTATAAGCAGCTATTGCTTAGAGTATTAATAAATATTTGACATTTGTCTAAAAAATCTGCTGTCTACTGTATACTTTTTACTGCACTTGGGTACACATCAGCAGGTTTGAAATGAATATACTGTTATATCAACATCACATCTTAGAAACATGCTTGTTTCCGCAGTTCCCACTGTCTCTAAGATTTCCTTTTTGAAGTAAAGAGTAAAAAAACCACCTTTATGTATTTATTGACTAGCCATAACACAGATCTAATGAGGATTTTGCTGTACCAGTTGCTTTTCAAAACTATGATCTCTACCCCTTTGACAATGGATCCAACACTGCAGAAAACAATCAAACAATAGCAGGTAATTTCTTTGAATTTTAAATCAGTTTCATTGCCTATGTATACTCATAGAGTCTGGCAATTTGTTCCAAAATGTTGAATAGAGAAATACTTTAGCAACCAAATATCAGAAAATCACCCAAATGTTCTAAATGCAAAAACATTGTGTTTTTTAATGGCTTCAGAATCTACTTTCTTCAAAATCCTATACAAAAGGGTCATAGCAACTAGGGTGATGTCCAAAAACTTTGTGTAGAAAGTGCTGTTTGAGCTGCTTTGAAAAACAAAGGACTCTTAAGAGGCAAAAGTGGGAAAAGAGTATATTTTCAGGCATGGAAGACAGCCAGTGAAGGTACAGAGATGGGAGATGAATTGCTGTATTTAAGAAAGAATGAGAAAATTAACTGGATTGACAATTATGGGAAGGATGGTAAAATACAGCACAATTGGAAACACGGATTGAAGGCAGGAGGAAAGGACTTTCAAAGTCAAATGGATGAGTATATATTTAACACATAAAAGAAATAGCAAGTTATACTTGAGATTTACAGACTCATGTGAATTTCTTTCCTACTATGTTATGGAAATTGCTCATTTTATTTCTTAAGTTCAGAATAAAATAAATTTTTCAAAAGACAAGAGGAAGTCACTAAAGTTTAAGAATGGGAGTAGCACAGTGAAACTGTGCTTTAATATTATACAGAAGATGGATGAGAATAGAACAACATTTAGGACAAGGTTCAGGAACAAATAGGGGTCTGTTGCCATAGTCCAGGTGATGAAGACTGGTAGCTAGGTAGAGACAAAGCTCAGATGTAGGAGATCAGATATAATAAGGAGGAAGAGAATGAGAAGTTTAGGTTAACAAGGAAATCATAAAACTGGATGACTAAAAAGAATGAGAATTTTGTCAATAGAAATAACTTCAGAGGGGCAGCTAGGTGGCTCAGTGGATAGAGCACCAGCCCTGAAGTCAGGAGGACCTGAGTTCAAATCTGGTCTCAGACACTTAACAGTCCTAGCTGTGTGACCCTAGGCAAGTCACTTAACCTCAATTGCTTCAGCAAAAAAGCCAAAAAAAAAAAAAAAAAAAGAAAGAAATAAAGAAATAACTTCAGAAAAAGAGCTCAGTTTTGGTGAAAGGTAATGACGAGTTTTGGATGTGTTGAATTTTTAAAAAACCTATAGAATGAAAGTGTCTAATAGGCAGTTAATGTAGTATTATTGGTGTGAAGGAGAACAGTCTGGATCACTAGATCTGCATAGAAATGACTATTGAGCCCAGGAAAGTCAATGACAAGTGAGAAAAAGAAAAAGAGGTCCCAGGACAAAGCCACAGGGAACATTCACAAGGGATTGTCATTTGCATATGGATGATCCAGTTAAGAAGATTGAGGAAATGGTCATAAAGTGCAGGGAGTGAGAATGTTGCCAGAGAAAGCCAGAGAAGAAAGAATTTACAAGGTGAGAAGGTTGGTAACAGTGGCAAGTGCCACAGAGAGGCAAGCACAGAGAGGAAAGCAATTTGATCTGGCAATTACAAGATCCTTGCTAACTTTGAAGAGAGCCATTTCAATTGATTGATAGCAGATGCTGGAGAAAATACTGAGGAGAGGGAGTCAATTTAGTGAATAGAGGAAGTTATTTCACCAACAGTTTGCTTGTAAAAGAAAGAAGAAATATAATATATTAGTTTGAAATGATGACAGATTATAGCTATTTTTAAAGGAAAGGAATTTAGTACATTTATAAACAGAAGATAAGAAACTAGTAGTTAGGGAAAGACTTAAAGATGAAAGACAGAGATAATTGAGAGAACAATCTACTGAAAGAAAGGAGAAAGAACAGGACCAAAACAAGAGGGCTAATAAGTTTAAGAGCAGGTTTGATAAAAATGCATGCAAGACAGACTTTGAAGTTTAATCTACACGAACATTTTCTCTAACACTTTCTTAAGTTCAGAAAATCAATAAAAGACAAATCAAATTGGTTTATAGCATTGGCTAATTTCTGAAATTGAAATGCCCATAATGAAAAATTTGCAATCTGGGTACAAATTAGGCACAACACACCCTTAGATCAAGTGTATATTTTGTTGGGAGGAAATGAGAGAGTTATCCTTGATGGAGAAAAGAGCTATTTCTTTAACAAATACTGAAATAAAGTGGGATATGTTTGAGGGGATGATGTTACAAGGGTTTTGTATTACAAAGAAGTGGAGAAGAAGCTTTTGGTAAAATTTCTATGTTCTAGCTAAGAAAAAACCTAGAAATACTCATGAATATAGAAGGATGATAAGTGCTGGAGACTTGGGGACAAAAGTGAGGGTTTGGAATATGCTCTAAGGAGAGAGGTAGATAGAAAATCAATTAGGGAGGAATAAAAGGATTGTCTTGGTATTGTGAAGGTTTATTTCAAATTAGATAACAAAATTGTAGAAGATCAAGTCGGTTCAATTTCATGCAAGTGAAAGTGGAGAGAAGGGATACAAGCTAATCCTGAGCATTTTACAAATATTGTCTCATTTGATCCCCTTACAACAATCTTGTGAAGTGGGTGCTATTATTATCAACATCTTACACATGAGAAAACTGAGGTAGACAGAAATTAAGTGATTTATACAAGGCCACAAAACTAATTAACTATCTGGGGCCATGCTTTAATTCAGAACTTCCCGAGTCCACATCCAGCATCTTATCCACTGAATGACCCCTCTAAGAGTGGATAAAAAGTCGGAATGTTCCAGGATTGAGGCAAAGTATTATCAGGGGCAGTGAAGTGGTACAGTGGTTAGAGTTCTGGACCTTGAATCAGGAAGATTCATCTTCCTGAGTTCAAATCAGGTCTCAGGCACTTATTAACTGTGTGACCCTAGGCAAATCTCTTGACCCTGTATGCTTCAGTTTCCTCATCTGTCAAAAGAGCTGGAGATGAAAGTGAAAACTATTCCATTATTTTTGCCAAGACAACACCAATTTGATTATGGTATGTGGATGTAATGGAATACTATTGTGCTACTTCTGGAATATACTGGCTTTGTGACCCTGAATCAATCACTTAACTTCGCTCTCTTTGAGGCAACTATTTAAGAATGAAAGTTGCAAAGAAGATGCCAGTCTTTTGGTATTCATATTTCCTCAAAAGGAACTCTTTATGGGGAACTAATAGAGTCACAGGGAGAGATTCTATAAGCCCTATAAAATAGAAGAGAATTTTGTCCAGTCTTTTCATTTGTGTCTGATTCTTTGTGACCCCATTTAGAATTTTCTTAGCAAGAGTGCTGGAGTGGTTTGACATTTCCTTTTTTTACAGATGAGGAAATTGAGGCAAACTGAGAATAGTCTAGGGTCATATAGCTAGTTAAGATCTTGAGGCAGGATTTGAACTCAGGAAGAGGAGTCTTCTTGACTCTAAGCCCAGCATTCTATCCACTGTGCCAATTAGCTGCATGGAAGAGAACAGAAGAATAAATTAGAAATCAGAATCAAACAATATTTCATTTAAAAGAACCACACTTGAAACAGAAAGATAAATGCAGAATTAAAATGAGGGCAGGCGGAGAATGCTTCAGTTGAAGGATAAAGGGGGGAAGAGTCCAATCATGAGCCAAAAGTTGCCAAGTTGGTCTTCCTAAAGCACAGGTCTAAGTATCTTCTCCAAAATAGATCTCATTAAAAGGGACAATCAGCAAAACTACATTTTGCCACCCTAATCACTCCTTTTTAGTGTCCCAAGTTGTCCTTAAGCATCAGCTACAATTCTACCTTCTCCATGAAGCTTCTCCCCGTATCACTTCATGCTATGGCCTCCCCTCTGAGACTATTTCCAATTTACTCAATATACTTTGTGCTATCTGATTATTTGCATATATTTTCCCACATTATAATGGGATCCACTTGAGGAAAGAATGTTTTTGCCTTTCTTTGAACCTCCAGATCATTGCCTGGTTCATAGTTAGGGCTTGCTGGCTGAATGAATAAATATTACTTGATCTCCTGTTCCCTTGCTATAATCACTCACTAATCTATTTGAGTTTACTCCCTAATTCAGAGATTAGTGACTACTATCATTATTGGGCTAGGAGGATTTTCTCTCCTTTCTCAAGAAGTTCAGTAGCTGGATTCAGTTCTTCCTTTCCATCCCAATTCCTGTGTAGCATACATGTTGATGTCATGTTGATGTCCCCTCAAAAGTTCTAACCTCCCAAATGGTCAGTCTTCTAAATTTCCATGACCTACATCTCTATACAACTTCACAAAAAATAGTCACAACCTTGACCTTGTCACCACTTAAATGTGCCCTTCAGTAACCCAGTACTCTGAAATCACTGCCTCACAATACAACCTATCATTCCATCTGTTCCAGTCCCTTTGCTGCTCCCCAGCATACATATGCCGAACAAACACTGCAGCAACTTTAGTATCCAGAGTGTCACTGTCAGTGCAGTTGCAGTCAAGTTGCAATGCCTTTGAGGATGAAGATGACCTGGAAAGTACCACATTGAGAAGGAGGAAAGTAAGTGGGAAAATGTCAGTAGCTAGAAAAAAAACTCACCTACCTGGCTAAGTGGTCTAATGGGCAGGTCAATAATCCATTTCCTTCATGAATGCAAATGATGACTTTGTGAATGGGGTACAGGTGAGAGTCCTCTATGAATATTAAAAGGATGAGCTCAGTTTTAAGGCCCAAGATGAGTTCATCAAAATCGAGGATGAAGGTGAACCAGGCTGGTGGAAAGGATGTTTGGACAATAGGCAAGCCAGCCTGTACGCAGAGAATTAAAAAGCAATTCAGTGACCCAAGAGGAAGCCGTCCCAGAAGTGCTGCATTGATGGTGGGTTCCTGGACAGATACCTGTATATACCAGTGCTGACAGACATGTATACGGAATAGAAAATGTGCCTTTTGCTTTTCATGCACAAGATGATGGTTCTGTTGCTTTGGGCTTTGAGGAGTCTGCCCTTGGAGACAGATGATTTGGTTCTGTCACTTGGGATTTGTGAAACCCTGCATTGTAAAAGGCAGGACAACTAAGAAATATCAAGTCCTTTTCTCCCTGACTAGCTTTCTTATGAGGGATATGAATAATTCTTCCCACTTCCTTCTCTTCTTTCTTTCTCCAGTTAAATGGGGTGTTCAGGTAATCGGTTGTTATTGTTGTTTAGCTGATTATTTTCCTGTGTCATCTGCATCTCAAGTTAAAAATTTACACTTCATTTCCTTGGTGATACTTTTGAGATTTGCTTTATTCCAAGGCTCTATACAGTTAGAATTTTTATATGCTTTTTATTCTCCCATTCACTTCTACTTAAATTATAACACTAATTTCTGCATGTTGATCTCAAGTTGATGAGAGCTCTGTGTCTATGCATGTTGTGCTGCTACAGAGCAGCAGCAAGTCTAGGTGACATCTGTTGTAATGGATCATGGGAAGATTGAAAATATTGTTTGCCTCTCTTCTGAATGCTCTTGATGCATTTTTGGCATTTAGATGTGAGTTTTCAAAATGGTCTTAAGTAGCACTAAAAGATTCTGAATATTTCAAAGCTATTTCCTCTACAGGATTGTTTCAGGCTCCACTCTTTGCAAGTTGATCAACAATTTTATCAGTGATTTGGAAGGTTAAAAGGATGAAGAGTAACTTTTCCGGAAAATGCAACTGTAAAATCAATTTAAAAGCTTTTTATTACCTTCTCTGTCATGTCTCATTATATATATATATGTATATATATATATATGTGTGTGTGTGTGTGTATGTGTGTGTATGTATATATATGTATATACGTACATATATATATATAATTTTATATTCAGAAAATCTAAAGAATATGTTTACTGTTTTAAAATTAGCTGAAAGACTTTTGACTGTGGATCTGATTTTGAGACTGCTTGATGACTGTTAAATTAGGACATACTTAAATCTGATTGGTCAGTATGGTCTCTGATCACACCCCCAAAAGAAGGATCAGTGGAGTCCAGGACTCCATGTTTTATTTTGAATTCAGTTGGGGATTCAGCTATAGAATAGCAGCAGTCCCTCTGTGGGTTCTCATAGCATGACAGTGTAAAAACTTGCTCCATATTGTTAGTGGTTACAGAGTACACTTGTCCATAACATTGTACCAAAATTGTCCATTGGTGATCAGTGGAAAACTAGGTCTTCCCCATAGCCAAGGAGTGAGTCATTGCCAGATAAGTGACATGTTCCTGTGTAGGAAGCTGCACTGGCATTACTTTCAGGGAGGGAGAAGGAAAAGTCTTTATTTTGTGTAACTAAAATACTGTAGGCATTGTTTAACTATACTTCTACTTTAGAAGATTATAGGTTATATATTCAAAGAACACTTCCCATGAGCCTCAATAGTTTGCTTGGAGTGGATGTGTCTGTCATGAAAACTTACCATCATAATTATTCATCCAGAAACGAAATATTTACCAAAAAAATTGTCAAAACCTCAGTTTTGGAGTTTCTTTAAAATGCATATTTTATTTTAAAAACAGCATTATAGAATCTGGCCTTTGTGTCTTCTTTATTTTTTAAAGCCTAGTGGATTCCAATTGGTTGCCATTGGGACCCACTGGAAGCAACTATGCTGTTTTTTAAAAAGAAAGAAAGAAGGAAAAATAGACTAAAACATTTAATATAACTGATAAAATACACTGGGTATGGACTATGGGCTCTCTATAGAAGGTGAAGTCCTCCAGATGCTCCTACTGACAAATAAAATTGCAGAGAGTTTTAAATAAGAAACCTAATCATTTAAATTGTTTCATTCAAACTATCCATACAGATAAACAAAATAGATGGATAATAATAGCAAGAAAAAGATTAGCATATAGTACTTTAAAGTTTACAAAACACACACATTATAGACTTCTCAATGTCTCTTGTGCGATAAGTAATATTATCATTCTCATTTCACATATTTATATCCTCAATTTATATATTTTCATTTTATAGCTGAAACAACCAAGGAACACGAATGGAAAATGCTTATTGTCAGGATTATGACATGCATTTGGTTGGAAAATTCATATAGTTGCCTCAACTGCACACACATATGTATATATATATATATATATATATATATATATATATGATAAATTTCTGTGAATAGTATAATAATCTCAGTCCAGAATTGAATTGAGGAGATCAGACTTAAATAGAGGAAACATTGCTTTGGGGAGAACAAAAGCCTATCTTTTGTACACCAGCATTCTTCCAGTGATGTTGTATGATTGTAAAATCACTACTACAGACTAATGAAAAGATGTTGAGAATGAACCAGAAGACAATGGACAAGTGCATGATGTGTGTGAATAGTTCTCCAAATTACAAGCAATAAATTATGCAGAGGAAAAGCTGTAGAAGATATTATCAGAGAAGTGTATGATTTATTTTAAAAAAATGAGTTGGTCCCATGTTGAGAATTAGAAGCAAACTTTAGGTGGTCCAGGGACTCTACTTGTATCCCTATAAAGTGAAGAGAATATGAAAAAGCACATTAAATTCACAGTAGATTTGCAGGAGGACCTGGATTAAAATCATGTGAGATAGACAGGCTTGTATATATGGCTGATTGTGTCATTGATTGATGGAGGGAATTACTTCCCAGAGAACTTGAGCATTGGTAGTTCCCAATGATGAAAGTAAGAGTCTTAGGATATTATACTTTAAAAGAATCTTAGAGGGGGCAGCTAGGTGTTGCAGTGGATAGAGCACCAGCCCTGAAGTCAGGAGGACCTGAGTTCAAATCTGGTCTCAGACACTTAACATTCCCTAGCTGTGTGACCCTGGGCAAGTCACTTAACCCCAATTGCCTCAGCGAAAAGCAAAAAAAAAAAAAAAAAGAATCTTAGAGAACCTAAGATCTCCAAAAGCTCTTCCATTTACCATCCCTTCATAAAATATTGCTTCTACATTGTCTTTTTAGTGATCTTCTCTACTACATAAAGAGATCCAAGCAGCTCCTGATTTACTCTGGTCAAAATGACTACATACACATGATAGATACGCACATACTGAGAGAGACATAAATGAGTGAATGGATGAATAGATTATCAATAGATGATAAAGAGATAGCTTACAGACAGATAGACAGACAGATAAAGACATAGAGACGTAGAGACAAGGATAGATAATATGTAATGTCCAATATTCTTTTGATGAGTTTAATGGAATAAAGAGACTTGCTTTGATTTACCTTCAAACTCAGTATTAATGAACATGAAAGCTTACTTTTGATGACTATGCAAAATAAACTCAGAGAAATCTAACCTTTAAATAATTCTTCAGTTTATAAAAAGGCAACTAGATGGCATTTTAGATATAGAGTAGTAGATTGGAGGCAGAGAGACTTGAGTTTGAATCCTCTCTCAGATGCTTACATATTCTGTAACAATGTCCCTGAGAAAGTCACTTAATTTCTCTCAGCCTCAGTTTCCTCACCTATAAAATAGGGATAATATTAGCACTCTTCCCCCAGGTGTCACTGGGATCAAACAAGATAATATTTGTCTGTGTTTTGTGAACGTTAAATTATGTGGATGTTAGAGATTAATTATTACTATAAGTCCCTTCCTCACAATCCTGTGAGATTGATAGTATAAATAGCATAAAGAGTATAAATATTAAATAAATAGTATAAATAGATGAGAAAACTGAGTGTAAGAGGTTATGTCTTTTGAAATTTATACATCCAGTGAGGGGCAAAACCTAAGACTAATACAAATACTCACATGCATATTTACATATATACATTATGTATGTATATCCATACACATATATATTTTATTATAGACTTGCCAGTGTCTCTATGAGATTGATCTAGGACCAGGACAGTTAGGTGGGCAAGGCACTGGGCCCAAAGTCAGGAAAAACTGAGTTCAAATGTGACTTTGTACACTTACAACTCTGTGTCTCTGAGCAAGTCACTTGGCCATGTTTTCCTCAGTTTCCTCATCTGTGAAATGAGTTAGAGAAGGTAAGGGCAAACCACCCTAGTATCTTTGTCAAGAAAATCTCAAATTGGGTCACAAAGAGTTGGATACAATTGAACAACAACTGGGACTCAAACCTATCCCTGTTCCCAACTTCTGTTGTTTCCAATAGAGAACAGTGAGAAAATATGTAGATCAGGGAAGATTTGAGTTCCAATAATGTTTCTGTTTTTTATTAGCTATATGACTCTGTCATGTAACCTCTTTGGGATTCAGAACTCTCTAAAGCTTGAAGCAACTAGGGGAAGGAGTTCTTGTAAAAATGACAGATCTCTTGACAAACACATTGCATTGAAGACTTTACTTAATCAACAAAATTTTCACATATCTTAAATATTTGGGGAACAGTTAAAAGGGTAAAGGAAGACACTGAAAAATATGTCTTTGATTTATAAAAGGAGTGACTAACTCAAGCTTCTCCACTGACTTCATTTGCATTTGTCATTTGAATGAATAGAGAATGGAGCTGAAAAAAAAATCCACTTCTATGGCTGGATAAACATAGGTTTTTCCTTTGGGCATAGGTCTTTTTTTCTTATGTAGAAATATCAAACCTGACACTATAAAGCTTATATATGATGAATGAAAATATTTCCAAGAAGAGAAATGTTTTAGGATTCAGGGAAGAGAAGAGGATGAAGTGAGGGGCTGGGATGGTAGAAAGGGGAGACAAGAATTGCTGATTCTCTCAAGGACTATTATTGCACAGTGGAAGTTTTTTCAGCTTGTCAATAGCTTTTAATGGCCATACTTTTCACTTGGAATTTTGGGATTCTGCTTTTCTCTTTATGATTATTCTGTCTTTAAATGTGTTTTGCACTTACCTATTTATCCACCAGTAGCCTTCCCTATTAGAATATACCCTGCTAGAAGACAGGGATTGAGTTTTATTTGGTTGTTTGCTTTTGCTTTTGTTGCTTCTTGTGGGTTTTGTTTGTTTTGCTTTTCATCAGGATCCCCATAGTTCATAGTAGGGACTAGTACATACTAAGTACTTAACAGATACTTGTGGAGTGATTGATTTAATCCTAAAATCTAATCTAATGCCTTCATTTTCCAGATGAGCAAATGCAAATAAAGAGAGATTCAATGACATATGATCATAGATTTAGAACTTGAAAGGATATTGGAGACAACTGGGGCCCATCACCTCATGTTATAGATGAGGAACTTGATTTTCCAAAACATAAAGTGACTTAGCCAAGATCACTTCCATAGTAAAAAGCACAGTCCACATTTGATCTCCACAGCTAGTCTGTTTCTCCATTCTAGTGAGAGGTAAATCTTACAACTGATAGAATGAAGTATGAATATATAGTATTTTAATTAGAGCAGAATAAAAGGGCTGCTTCTTTTATTTTTCCTCCTATTTAAATTTTCAATTTAAAGGTGTCAATTCTATTTTTCTTCTACCCTCTGAGTGACTTTTTAGCAAATAGAAAATTGGAATTATCCTAGGTCTGAAGTGATTTTCAGAAATTAATTAACATTTGCATTGTTTGTGCCTTCTGTTATGGAAGCCAGCTTGCTTGCTTTCTTTTTCCTTACAGACTTTGTTCAGAACAAAGATTTGAACTCCCTTTTTGCATGCCACTTTGAAGACAGAAAAACTACAGCAAAAGCGGAAAGCCTTTGTAGATCTTTCTTAGGGATAGGTGCAATAGATGGGCATGAACTTGACTCTGAATGAGCAGATATTCCTAAATTAACAATATAAAAAGATAGAACTCAAGTAACTGGTGCTCTCCTCTACTTTGACCCTTGGCAGAAAATAGAAGTTTCTTTAATTCTTTCTAGAGCATCTTAAATCCACCAGCAGATGGCAGAGAGTACCAGATCTTAAGGAATCCTACTCCTGAAGGGAAGCTGTTTGAAAGATCCTGAGTCTTCATGGGAAGTACAAAATGCCTTCTCTTTCCTTTTCTCCATCCTTCTTGTTATTCAAGAGTTCATTCTTAGGATCTCATGTCATCTGACAGTTTTCTGCTGTGTAGACAACCACATGTTTTATGAAATTTATGATTTCTAAAGTGATCTTGGATTCTGAACAGCAACATAAAACCCCAAGTGAAATCACAAAAATAGGGGGACAAATTGCATTGAAATTATCAGGAAGACAAATGGTAATGAACTGGGAAGCTTTCAACTGAGGCTAAGTAATCTTACAAGAAAATGACATGGAGCAATGTTAATCTACTTAGAGTCCACTGGAGTTTATTACAACACATAAAAATGAAAATATGATTTATTCATTATATCATTATTGTGACTATTTATTTCTTATGTGGAAGAGCAAAATAAAGGTTACTACACCAAAGAAGAAAATTAAGAAAGAGTAGAAATGGCTCATTAATGATGTGGAGTTTATCAAGTTTTTTTTTCCATGAATATACAATTTTGGAGTACCCAGATATGACAATGCTGAATAAAAATTATTTGTATGTGAGACAAGTCTATTAAAATTGAACATCAAATTTATTAATGCATGAAATAAGCCTAAGGCCTTCATTTTAGTCTGCTGAGAGCTGCAATTGGAGTTTTTAAGATTCTCAAATGACTGGGTTGGAGTTCTGTAGGATTTCCAATCAAGGACTTTTCATTTATGGAAAATAAGAATAATAACTGTACTTGAATAACATGGGAATATTAAGCACCTTAAAGAAAAGATGCTGATGACAATGCATTTTTAAGTGCTTACTAAGAATCAGGGACTAAATTAACCTGTTATTTGTCCTTCATTTTAAAAGAGGACTAATGACATCATGGGGTGATGTCTTGACTAGTGAATGAATTAGATTTAAACGAGGTAGAGTTGCACAAGTCATCAGCCTCATTGTCTCTTCCAAAGTCATCAAAGTTCAGTGACAGAACAAAAGGCAGAATGACTGGTGATGGTCTGAGACACAATCGATGACCATGACATCTTCAATGTATTACCAAGCTCTAAGCTTATCACAGTGTCTGCTTTAGCTGCTTTCAAAGCCATTGGAACAAATTGTTCTCATCCATCCATCCATCAGCCAGGTGAAGTCATCACATACTTAGGAAAAACACCCTCCTAACTCACCAATGGTTTTGAAGTCAATTGGTTATCTTCCTTCTAATTTAGCCTGCCTGCTGAGACCAGGGTGAGGTGGCTGTACATGCTACAGCATCTTGGAGCCACAGGTGACATTGAGGGTCACGTAGACATCAAAAGTGGAAGAGCAGCTCTGAAAAAGACTTGGAAAGCCTTCATACCAGAGATGCCAGTCATGCTTGGATACCTCATACAAATACAAACAAATAAGACAGTCTCTAGTCTAAGAACTTATATTCTAAGAGGGTAAAACATATGTGAAAAAGAAATTAGAAAGGGGAAGGGGTATGATCTGGTATTTCCAGGAAGTGGACTAGAAGGTTAGTTTATGGAAAAATAAAATGAAAGATTACCTCAAGTATGGAGGAGCAAAGTAATTTTGGGATTTGGGAGGAGAAGAAAAGATTAAGAATGATAAGGATGGAAATAGTTTTGGTTTTTTTTAAAGCATTAAGAAATGAACAAGACTCCCAAGTTTATTAATTTGAATTCTTAAGTAGTCAACTAATATTTATTAAGCACTTTCTATTTGTCAGGAACTGTGCTAAGCACTAGATATACAAAGAAAGAGGAAATTAAAGTCCTTCCCCTTAAGGAATTCACAGTGGAATGGGGAGGGTATAAACAATCACATATAAAAAAAATACAGACAGGAAAAAATGAGGATCATCTCAGAGGGAAGACATTAAGATTACAGTGGAATGGAAAAGGTTTCTTGTAGAAGTGGGATTTAGCTGAGATTTAAGAAAGCCAGAAAAGCAAAGAGACAGAGATAAGGGAAGAGAGAGTCCCAGGCATGGAGGACAGCCAGGGGAAAACAGTAAAAGGAAAGAGAGGGGTTGTCTTTTTTCCTAGGGAAAAGCAAGAAAGGGAGTGTCAATGGATTACAGCCCATGTAGAAGGGACTAAATTATAAAAAAAAATGGAAAGGCAGGAAGAGGCCAAGTTTAAAAAAAAAAGCCTTAAAAATCAAACAGGATTTCATAGTTTATCCTGAAGGTAAAAAAAAAAAAAAAAAAAAAAGGAGCCACTAGAGTTTATTGGGGAGAGATAATATACTCAGACATACATTTCAGGAGGAAGATTATTTCCCACATTCCCATTCACATTAGGTAAACACATAAGAATAAGCTGCATATGGATAGTATATCTATATCAAATTCATACACTGTGTCTAAGATCTAGAACCTCAAAATCTGAACCACCTGTAATTTTGGTAATAACTCCAATGTCTCCACTCTGTTCTTTTGGCCCCGGTGCAGGGTTTCCTCTGTACACTTCAGAGAATAGGTTATGTCTAGATCTTCACTGATGTAGGGTTTCCAGCTCCTTTGCAAGCACTCAGGGTAATATGGCATATCATATATAGGAAATCCTTTATAATCATCTTGCAGTTAGAATGCAAAACAACACAAAGAACTCAGAGTAGCCTATAAGTAATCAACACAGTTCTCCAGTGACATCTATCTTCTCCCGGGGACCTGAATGTGTGTGTGTGTGTGTGTGTATAAAACCCAGTTAAATTCAAACAACTGACTACTTTGAAAATAACCAATTACCCACTAAACAGTTATTTGATTAAATTCACAAAAATTTCCCAAAATAATTGGACACTTAATGCACTATCTCTAAATGCTATATCACTCCTTTTTATTTTTGATTTCCCTGTATTTGAATCTGCAAAAGAAAATGATACCAAAATTCTGATGTAATTGAAAGAAAACGAAAGCACAAAACCCCATGAAACAGGAAACCTTCCTTTTGCCATTCATCACCATATTTCTTATTATTGGCTGAAAATAAAATTGTCCTTTTGTTTAACCCCAAATAGAAAAGTTGATCCAGGGAAAGTTTGGCTGATAGAAACTAATGAGTATATTGCACTGTGAATAAATGAATATGGATGCTAGGGCAGGGAAGATCTGGTTACCTCATCTCTTTCTGTCATAAGGCATTAAACCTAAGTTAAATGCAAACTGCAGGCATATAAGGTGATTAGAATATTCCCTAATATTCTGATCATTAGCAGTCAGTTAAGTTATTACATCTCTAAGATATTTACTTATAAACTAGAAAAAAAAATCCTTTCATTTGTTAGTTCTCTATCACCTTATCCTTCCTCTCTCCCACACTGCATTCAGATACTTATCACTGATTCATCCAGACTGCTTCTCATGTTCCAGGACATCTCCCTGGATAATCAGGGGGTATATACATTTGGATTCTTGCCTGCTCCCCATCAATCTGTATTAGAAGAGGTTGTATTAGAATTTACTCTAAATTGTGCCCTGGAGCCTAGACAGAGCTAATTGACCCTGCTTGGCTCATTGTCCTTGAGAAATGCCAGGCAAAAAGGAAAATGAGTGGAGGTGTTCTGTTTGGGCTTTTTTTTCAAGCTTCAATGGAGAGATTCTATTGAGGTGACCTATAAGATTTCTGGCACGTAATTCCAAACTTCTCTTTTTATAGCCCTTTATTAATTTGCAGTACAGAATATTATTACGCCATGACCACTTTGAATTTATGCTTTGCATCCCTTGATTCAGGTACATTTGGAAAAAAGTGTTTGGCTATTGGCTCACTCTGCAGTAACTTGGAAACCCTGATTGTTCTGCTGATTGCCAATCCATTTTTTACTAATCACCCCATGTGCTGTGAAACCCACCAAGGTAAAGTGAGAGGCTACTGCCATTGGTCTCAATTGAGATATGAAAAACCAAAGAATTAATTTCTCCAATGCTTTTTAAGTGCTACTGTTTTTGAAGCAGTTCGCCTTTACTTAGCATAGTCATAATGTTTATTGCACACCTACTATGGGGAGTAAAAAGGCAAAAATTAATAGTCTTTGCTCTTAAGGACCTCATTTTCCATGGGGGAGGGAATCTCACTCCTTCATTACTCTTTTGGCTTTTTTCCAAATGCTCTGGACTTCTTACTCCACTATGACACAGCATCCTTCTCTTCTTGCAATATCACTCCATCCATTGGTCCCTTTCTCTGACTAGTCAATTTTTCTTGGAACCTCCATTTTAAAGTGTGTACCAATGCCAGCTGTATTTGTTCCATTTCTTTTGGATCATTGCTCTTGACTCCAAGCTTTTTTCTCCACCATGTCCCCAAGTGAGTTCTTTCTCCCATTTCCTTTTTATCCTTTTTTGGGTGGGTAGTTTTGCCCTATTATAATGTAAGTTCCTTGAAAACAAGGCCTGTTTCTTTTTAAATATTCCTTAGATCAGTGCCTGATATATAGTAAGTGCTATAATGATGATAATGATAGGACAATTATACATACATTATATTATATATATATATATGTATATGTATATATATATACATATATAGGGAAAAAAATGCTTGACTATTGGCTCACTCTGCAATAACTTGGAAACCCTGATTGTTCTGCTGGATGCCAATCCATTCTTTACTAATCACCCCATGTACTGTGAAACCCATCAAGGTAAAGTTATATATATATATATATATATATATATATATATATATATATATATATATATATATATATAATATATGCTCAATAGACATATGTAGTAAATAAATAACCTTATACAGCTATATATTTGATCTATGACCATAGATATGAAGTTGTATAGATATGAAGTTATATCTGTGTGACATGAAAATATATGAAGCAGGTATGATATTTGCCTAATTCAGTTCATAATTTTCCTTCATTTTTTCAATTATTAGCCTATAATCAACAGTGGTTTGGTTATTTTCATCTTGAAATTTCCCACTGTCTTGGAAATTGTTCTGACATTTCTAGGCCTATAGAGTTTCATTCCATGTCTAACTCAAATACATCCTTCTGTGTGTAGCTGAACTGTTGCTCCAGGCAAATACAAGGATTTTCTGAATATAATCCTTATTTTTGCATTACTAAAGCCCTCTCTCTCTCTTATTATTATTATTATTTACCAAACTTGTGTGGTTTAATCTGTATAGGGAAGTGAGCAGAATTTCCTTTTCCAATGCAAATCATCACTTGCTCTGTAACTTGTAGTCTTGGATAATTGCCTGGGGGATGAGAGGTTAATTGCCTTGCTCAGGGTTGAGTGGCTAATATATGTCAGAGGTGAGTCTAGAAATCTGGAAAGTCTTCTCTGACTAACAAAAAATGATGAGCAAAAGTGCAATATAATGAAACAGAAGAATAGCAGTGTAGAAGACAGTGGGTCAGTCAATGAACAAGAACCTACTATGTGCCAGGCATTATACTAAGTTTATCATTTAAACTGACTACAATCCTAATTACTATTAAAACTAAATATACTCTGAGCAAAACTTCTTGGTCATTTTTTTTTTTTTTTTGTAATCTTTCCATTACTCAGTATCACGGGTAAAGATGTCAGATTTTCTATATTTCCATACTCACATAATTCTTCTAATGCTGTCCTCAACTGTTTCTCTTCAATCCATATATGAAGATGTGGCAAAAACATTTTGAACAATTAAATCTTACTTCCATACTACCATTTGGAAGCCATGTTCAGGTAGCCACATTATTTTTCCCTAGTGTCCAATCTCTCTCTTTTGGGCTCTGATTAATTAATTCTACTGGTTAAAACTGATGAACATATGTGTAAGAAAATAAAACATAGAGTCAGTATGGTGGTGTGTACAGGGCACTAGATTTGAAGTAAAGAAGAACTATGTTTGAATCCTAGCTGTGTGACTCTGACCAAGTCACTTAATCTCTCTGCCTCGGTTTCCTCAACTAGGAAATGAGAGGATTATATTGATTATATTCAAATTCTATGATTCTATGAAACACAAGGCAAATCTCATTAGCATAACTCTTTGTAAATATTAATGATATAAATATAGAAAACCTAATTTTATTAAGTATCTATTTGGTGTTGTTGAATGGATTTCTGATATAGAAAACAACTCTTTCCAAAGAATTTAAAATGAATGTCACCCAATGCACATGTGTGGAGTGTTCAGGCTGCAACTTATAACCAATGCAAAGAACACAAATAAAAGATTTCATCAGAGAAATAGGAAAAACAAGCTGATGACATGGAACACACGAAGCATGACAAGCATAGAACAAAAGGCTTTCCCACTGTCTTCCAACAAACTTGGTGGACACGGTGGAAAATTTGTAGAAATATGTGAACAAGAATTGCATAGCATGAAGGGAACGTGATAGGTTGTGATCTGTGTTATTAAAGGCAACAGCAAAGTAAAGGAAATCACAAAATCACTGGAATTATCTGAAATTTTGAAGTTCTTTATAGTAGAACACTTTGGCCTCTGTCCCAGGTGCTGACTGAAGTCCTGCATTCTGATACAGTCATAATTGAATGGATAAGAGCTCAGGAGGTGTTGCCAAGGGAACAGTTATGGCTGACTTTGTGGCACAATCACCATCAAGCTCTTTAGGCTGAATACACTTTGTTAAAATTTCAGGCAGCTCGATGCCTCCAGTCTCCTCCAGATCCAGTCTATCTTTCACTCAGATGAAAAAGCACAGGTCTGATCTTGTTACACCTTTTACTCAATAAACTCCATCGGCTCCCTGTCACCTCTACCGTCAAACCTACAGTTTCATTTTGGTATTCAAAATCCTTCAAACCTGACCCTTTTCTTCATTTACAATCTAATTATACTTTACTTCCCTCTGCAAATTCAACACCCCAGTGACATGGACTTCCTTGCTGTTTTTCACCATTCTGGCAGTAGACAGATATTTATTTAGTCCCACAATATACCAGGCACTGTGCTATTCCTTAGGGATACAAACAAAATTATATACATATAAAACATATACTCTCAAGAAGTGCATAGTCAAATAGGGAGTCAATATGTAAATATCTACATAAAAATTAGCTATTTACAAGATACATTTGAAATGATCAAGAGAGGAAAGACATTAGAATTAAGGATTGGAAAAGACATTATGTAGAAGGAACTTGAAGGACATGGCAAAGAAGAAGGAGAATTTCCCATGTATCAGGGAAAGCCAATAAAAATGTCATAAGTCTGGAGTCAAATTGTCTTGTACAAGAAACATCAAGGTGACCATTGTCCTTGGATCACAGAATACCTGGAATGATATAAAGAATAAGAAAATCGGAAGAGCTCTGAGGCAAAGTCATGAAGGGCTTTGAACACAAAATGGAGAATTTTATTTTTGATCCTAGAAATGAGAGAAATTCATTGAAGTTTATTTATTTGGGAATGGGGAGGTAACATGGTCAGATTTCCACTTTAGGAAAATCATTTTGATAACAGAATGAAGACTGGACTGTGATGGAAGAGAATTGTGTCAGGAAAAACAACATGGTCTCTAGTAATAATCTATCTGTAGGGTAATGAAGGCCTGTACTAGGGTGTTAGCATTGTCAGAAATTTAAAAGGGGCATAAGTAAGAAATGTTAATAAGGTAAAGACTGACAGGCTTTGACAATAGAATGTGTAAGAGAGAGAAATAGATGATGAAACCTAAATTGTAAGCCTAGGTTACTGGGAGGATGGTACATTCTCATCAGTAACAGAAATATTAGGAAGATAGGAGGTTTTGTGGGTTGGGATAAACATCATAAATTTCTTTTGGAGTTTCAGATGTTTATGAGACTTCCAAGCAGTTATAAAAGTAGATGTCAGCAGAGAAGTTAGAGTTCCATAAGTCAATATAGGAGTCATTTGCTTAGAGATGATCATTAAATCCATGGGAGATGATGAGATTATGAACTGAAGACATCCAATGTCTCAACTTTTTACATTTTTGTTGGATGTGTCCCATACAAGAAAATCCTCTCTCCTCATCTCCAACTCCTGGCTTTCCTGGATTTCTTCAAGTCTCAACAAAAATCTTACATTCCGCAAGAAGCCCTTCCCAGTGTCCCCAAATGATAGTACTTTCCCTCTGAGATTGCCATCAATTAACCCTGTATATACTTGATTGTCAGTAGCTTATCTTCTTCCTAGAATGCAAGCTCCTTAGAAACAAGTTTTCTAAAATTTCTTTTTTTTTATTTAAAGCTTTTTATTTGTATGACATGTATATGGGTAGTTTCCCAACATTGATCTTTACAGAGCTTTCCATTACAAATTTTACCCCCAGTCCCCTCCCCTCCCCTAGATGGCAGGAAATCCACTACATATTAATAATGTTGAAATGCTTGAGAAGTTATGCAAGAAAAATCCTATCTACAAGAAAAAAAAAGAATCAGAGAAAAGCAACACAATGCAAGCAAATGTCAATAGAGATCATGAAAATGTTACGTTGTGGTCCATATTTCATATCCCTCTCTCTGGGTGTATATGGTTTTCTTCATTGAACAATTTAAACTGGTTTGAGACAATTCTTTGTTGCAGAGAGCCATGTCCATCAGAATTGATCATCATGTAATACTGTTGTTGCCGTGTATGATGATCTCCTGGTTCTGCTCGTTTCACTCAGCATCAGTTCATGCAAGTCCCTCCAGGCCTCTCTGAAATCATCCTGCTGGTCATTTCTTACAGAGCAATAATATTCCATAACATTCATATACCATAATTTATTCAGCCGCTCTCCAATTGATGGGCATCCCTTCAGTTTCCAGTTTCTAGCCACTACAAAAAGGGCTGCCACAAACATTCTTGCACAGGTGGGTCCCTTTCCCTCTTCTAAGATCTCTTTGGGATATAAGCCCAGTAGAAACACTGCTGGGTCAAAGGGTATGCACAGTTTGACAACTTTTTGAGCATAGCTCCAAAATGCTCTCCAGAATGGTTGGATCCGTTCACAGTTCCACCAACAATGTATTAGTGTCCCAGTTTTCCCACATCCCCTCCAACATTCATCGTTATCTTTTCCTGTCATTTTAGCCAATCTGACAGGGGTGTAGTGGTACCTCAGAGTTGTCTTAATTTGCATTTCTCTGATCAATAGTGATTTGGAGCAACTTTTCATATGACTAGAGATGGTTTTAATTTCATCATCTGAAAATTGTCTGTTCATATCCCTTGACCACTTATCTATTGAAGAGTGGCTTGAATTCTTATATATATGAGACAATTCTCTATATATTTTAGAAATGAGGCCTTTATCAGAACCATTGAATGTAAAGATGATTTCCCAATTTGACGCTTCCCTCCTAATCTTGTCTGCATTTGTTTTGTTTGTACGGAAACTTTTTAACTTAATATAATCAAAATTATCCATCTGTGTGTTCAATTAGGAGTTCCAGGTCTCCTTTGGACATAAATTTATTCCATCTCCACAGGTCTGAAAGATAAACTATATTACGTTCCTCTAACTTGCTTACAAAGTCCCTCTTTATATCTAGATCATGAACCCATTTAGATCTTATCTTGGTATGTGGTGTTAGGTATGGGTTCTAAAATTTCTTAGCACAGTGCTTGGTATATAGGAAATGTTTAATGAATGTTTGTTGATTAATTGAGTAACTGAATTGCTGTTTTACTAAGTGCACAAGATATACCAGGGATTCATTCAATTGAAATGGGGGGAAAGAAAGAAAAAATTGTCCAAATTAGTAGACTTTCTGGAGTAGCATGGCTATTCTATCTGGGTCCTTTGCTCTTACTATTATCAGCAAAATTAACTCCAGAACCATAGTAAAAGAAAAAGCTTAGGAGTACCAATATCAATATCTGAGTTCTCCCTGCTTATTACATGTTGTTCAGATATGCTCTTAGAATGGAATACAGGACAAATACTATCTTTTGTAGTGATCATAGCCACTATTATCTTTCTGTTCTTCAGTTCAACTATCCTGCCTTTCTCATATTATAATATCTTGTGCATAAGCTACTAAATATTCTAATACTACTCAGGTCACATATAAGTGAGATTATTGATTTCAATATTTCAATGTACAGAAAGTCTACTTGCAAAAATATCTAAAATGGCATTGTTATTATTGCTATATAGATATACACTCAAAAAGAAAGAAAGAAAAGAAAAATAAATAAAAAGACATGTCTCTGCCTGGCTACAATGTATAGCTTTCTTAGAGTATATGCTTCCAGGAGGGAGGAACATATTTTTAAAATTTTAGTCTCTTTATTGTATATACAGCACACTTATGTGGATACTAAGTAAATGCTCTTTGGGTTAAAATATATCTCAAATGGTTGAAAAGTATTACGGAATCACTGAATTTTAGAACTAGAAGGGAACCCAGCAGCCACTTAATGTGACTCACACTTGAATAAAAATCCCCATTATAACAGAAACTTGTGACACATTTTTGACTATCTTTTGCCAAAAGGCTGTTTTTAGTGGGAGTGGAAATCAGTTGCAATCCAAACAGATCTTTTCACTTTGGGATAACTCTAATTGTTAGGAACTTTTCCTCATATTAAGTTGAAATTTGCCTTTTTGCAACTTTCCCCCATAATTCTATAATCTGCTCCCTGAATCCTAGCAAAACAAATCTAGTTCCTTATCTATGGAAGGTTTCTAAATACTCAGAGGGTTGCCTAATCTTCTCTTCTTTAGGGTTAAATTAGTCCTCCTGGAATATGAGCTTGAAATCCTTCTTCATCCTACTTACTTTCCTCCAGACATTTTCCGATTGATCAGTACCCTTCCTGAAGTGTGACAACTACAATTAAAATGTAATTCTTTGGATAACATCTAACTAGTAATAATAATAATCACTACTCATCGATACATAGATTTTTTTTAAATAGCTTTTTATTTTTCCAAATACATGCAATGAGAGTCCTCACATTCACTTTTGCAAAACTTTGTGTTCTAATTTTTTCTCCCTTCCTAGACAGGAAGCAATCCAATATAGGTTAAATATGTGCAATTCTTCTAAACATATTTCCATATTCAAAATACTGAGCAAGAGAAATCATATCAAAAGGGAAAAAACATCAGAAAGGAAAAAAAAAACAAGCAAACAAACAAGAAAAAGGTGAAAATATTATGCTTTGATTTCCATAGTTCTCTCTCTGGATATGGATGGTTCTTTCAATCACAAATATATTGGAATTGCTTTGAATCATCTCATTGCTGAAAAGAGCCTAGTCCATCAGTTAATCTTCACATAATCTTGCTGTTGCTGTGTACAATTTTTTTTCCAGTTCCTTGTACCATGACCTTCTTAATGCAACTTAAGATGGATTTACTTTTATCTCCATAGCACATTATTGACTTTCACTGAGCTTATAGTCAACAAAAGCCCCATTTTTTGTATGCATATCCTGACCCATTTGGCATTTCTTGATCTTTTCATTATAAAATGAACACATCAGTATGGTAAATTGATTCCAAAGACATCTTAATACAAATAACTACAGTGGAACTCCTTGAGGACAAAAATGACTTAGTTTTTTACTTATGTCTAATACCGAAGACAGTTCCAAGAGTGTAGGGATTTGGGTTTTGTAAGTTTGTGTTTGTTTTGTTTTTTAATCAGATCTGACTTTTCTCCTGGGTATGGAGAACTTTATCTCCCACAAATGGAGATTGATTCCTGCTCTTCAACTTAGAATTTTAGAGAGTTGCTTGGGATCCTGAGATGTTATATGACTTCCCCACAGCCAGCATATGACAATGGGAGCTTCTGAACCCAATTTTTTATAATCCTTAGATCAGCATTCTATCCACCATGCCATATAACCTGTTACATAGCAGGTGACTTACAGAGGGTTGTTGGATTGGATAACAAAGAACAAAAGTAAGTGAAAGACGGGAAGAAAAGATTATCTATGTTGGTTGTTTTTACAAGTCAGATGAACTTAATATAATTCAGAAAATTTTATTAAGTAGCTACTATATAAATAACTAAATAAAGTAAAATAAGATAATAATTCTTATGCAGTGCTCTTAGATTTGCAAAGTACTTTAGATTTGTTATCTCATTTGATCTTTACAACAACTCTGTGAGATGAGGGCTGTTAAAAATCTCATGTTATAAATGAGGAAAATGAAACAAATCAAAGTTATAAGACTTGCTCAGGATCACATTGCTAATAAATGGCTGAGATAGTATTCAAACACAATTCTTCCAGACTCCAGGTACAATAATCCATCCACTGTACTATCTAGAACCCTGTTACAATGAACAAGGCACTTTATTAGGTTCTGGGGATTCAAAATCAAAAAGGCAATAGTACTTATTCTTAAAGAAATTACATCCTATTTTTCATAGAGACTAATGTAGGACTGGCTGAATGACTAAGATGCATCTTATGCTTTACGTGAACAACTTTTGTTTTCAAAGAAACAAGTCACGTAGAGCTTACCTTTAATGACAATATAAATGAGAAAGTAATTTTATTGTTCTCTAGAGGAAACAGCATTATACACTACTATAATAAATCAAAATTTGGGGATGCTAAAGGAATTATTGGCACAAAAGGCAGATACCCAAACTGTTCAGGCCATTAGAGAATTATTTGCACTGGAGGATGAGAGGGTAGGGGGAAAAGATATTATTTTAGTAAATTAACCTATTTTACTTATCTTTGTTTTATAGAATATTCTGTTTATTCTCTACTATTTTGTACAGATTTTTTTTAAGAAATTGCCTTTACTTTTGGCTACTCAATATTCACTGTTCTTTAATGTTGCTAAGCGCCATTTTTCTGGTATGTAAAAATAAATTGAGATTATACTTTCCCTGTTAATCTCAAAGGTTTTAGAATGGTTAAATGAGATGATATGTGAGAAAAATGCTTTGTAAACTGCAGAGTACCACTCAAATACAAAGCCTCGGTCACAGAAAAATGTTCATAGTTGAATTATTATGAGCACATTTGAAAAATGGCATTGCAATTTTGTTGAATTTTGTTGCCCCTATCCTGTGCTGCAGACAAGAATGTGTGAGATATAAGCTGGGTTTTAATATTTTTATATGATAATAGCTTGGGTTTTGTATTTTTCTGCCCCCCAAGCCTTAGAAAAAATTATGAAAGTTATATAATTGAGTAATTTGATATGGGATTTCCCCATTGGCTTTTCTAGGAAACCAATGTATACACAAAAGAATCAAGACAGTAGATTTTGCCCAAGGCTTCTTAAAATTATGGCAAAAAAGGTAAAAAGGAAACAAAAACTGGAGATTGTTGACTGGAAAATTCTAACAAAATTTCTTTTATCATTCACACAGCAGAGAGGGGTTTTTCCTTATTTCCCAACGCTAATTGTATAATCAGGATCACCTCATGATTGCTTAACTCTAATCATTTTGTCTAGGTAGTTAGCATTAGGATGTGTCTACACCACTGGTGCATTCTACCAGTTTCTTGAAAAAGAAAAAAAAAAAGCCAGACTGCACATTTGACAAAAGGAATCGATCTCAACTAGTTGTATGTATTTGTGGGAGTTCTGTATAGACATGGCTGTAGGATTTATTTTTCTGTTGTTCTGTTCAGGATAATGAAATCACATGCTTGACAATAGAAAATGGGACAGTCTTTCATGGCTCATCTTTTCATTTCCACCCATCAGTAGAAGAATTCTCTTAATTGTAAGTTCATTTAGGTGTTGTCTTATTCTGGATTTGTCAACAGAAGACCTGAGCTGAAATCCTGGGCATTAGGTAGCTTTTCTGGACTTCATCTACTTAAAAAAAACAAAAACAAAAACAACTTATGTATACTTTTCTCACCTACATACATATGGAAATGTATGATCCTACAAGTTCTTCCAGATGCTACAAAGAACCTCCTTTCTGATTTCTCAGAGACTGTAAGGAAGCTGTATGATTATTGGGAAATTAACCAAATGTATATTGCTATTCTTTCTTTCATTTTAACAATAGATTCAAAAGTTCTTTCAAACCCTTAGGAAAAAACACAGAATTTGGCATCATAAGGTCATAGATTTAGATTTTTAAGGGACCTTGGAAGTCATCTTCTCCAATGCCATCATTTTACAGTTGAAGAAACACAACTCTTAAAATAAAGAGTTCTCTGAGGCAATCTAGTTCATCCCCTTTATTTTATAAAGAAAATGAGCTTCAGGGGTCAAGAGTTACAGTGAAGCATTTCAAACATGAGTGGAAGCCTGTCCCACTATTTCCACAGTTGATGCTCTTTCTCCTGCACAATGCTGCCTCTACAGAGCCCATGGATTTGGATCTTTGGATCTGATGCCAAATAGCTAAGAGGCAACCACGTGTTGTACAATGGACCTGGATTCAAGAAGATCTGAGTTGAAATCCAGCCTTAGTCATTTTTTTATGACTAGTTGTGTGATTCTGGGCAACTCATTTCACTTCTCAGCCTCAGTTTTCTCATCTATAAAATGTGACAATAGTAAGACCTACCATGCATGATTATTGTGAAGATCAAATATAATAATACTTATAAAAGATTTTGCAGATTTGGAAGTGCTAAGTAAATTCTAGTTATTGGCTTTGGTCTAATTATTTGACTTTTCTGGTCCTGTTCCCTTCTATATAAAAATCAGTATGGCATAGAGGAGAGTATATTGACTCTCAAATCAGAGAACTTGGGTTCAAATATTTTCCCTTATAGTTGCTATCTATGTGAATTTGGGCAAATTATTTAGTCTCACTATGCCTTGGTTTCCTCATCAATAAATTGAAGATGTTGGACTACATGTCCTCCAAGGTCCTCTCAACTATTGATTTATATTAACTGTATTTATAATAATTATTTACATTTCTATTATATTTCATAATATATTCATGTATATAATATATATACTATATAACATGTATATAATATAATACAGATAATTATGTTGTATTTATAATATATATTTATATTAACTATAGATATAGAGCTATATTTCTTTTTTAAGATAATTTTTTATTTTTATTTTTTGTTTTCACCATTTACTTTTTTTTTTTTACTGAGACAATTGAACTTAAGTGACTTGCCCAGGCTCACACAGCTAGGGAATGTTAAGTGTCTGAGACCAGATTTGAACTCAGGTCCTCCTGACTTCAGGGTTGGTGCTCTATCCACTGCACCACCTAGCTGCCTCACACCATTTACTTTTATAAGATTTTGATTTTCATTTTTTTCTCCCTCTCTCCTTCTGCACCTCCCTCCCCAAGAGGGCAAGCAATCTGCTACGGGTAATACATGTACAAATATGATTCTATATTTCTATGTCAAGATGAGTCTCAAATTCTGTTCTGGTTTGAAATCTAGGGTCCTAGGATCCATTTGTAATAACCATATTGGAATTTTGTCCTTCAAAATGAAAGCATAGAGATCTCTAGATTCTCTTTAGGGCTAATTGTATAACAAGCAGTGAAAGCATTTATCAACTTTTTCTGATAAATGAATGCAAAGTATATGCTGATATTTCAGAATTTAATTCTGACCTTTGAGCCATAACTAAAAGGCATAAACAATGAAGGAAATATCATTTGTGATGAGATAAATAAGGGATTTCACCCTAATTAGAATTGTACTATCTAGGGCCTCTTGAAGTTCAAGGAATGAAGGATTTTCTTGAACTGCTACCTTGCCAATTCCTTCGTTAGTGACCATTTTCTCGCTGATGTTCTGGGGACCTGGACAAGTATGAAGCTCTCTCAGTGTGGAGTCAAAGGAATTGGTATTGAATCCTACCTCTCGCACTTATTATGTGGAGGACCTCGGCAAGTCTTTTTATTTCTCTCTCCATTATAAAAAGGAAAAGGAGGAGATTAGATTGGACTAAAAGTCTTTTTCTCTATCCATTATAAAAAAGAAAAAGAGATTAGATTGGACTAAAAGACTTTTAGCTCCAAGTCTATGATATTATGATTAGGATTGGAGGAAAGAGACCATATTTCTAATGTCTCTCTTACACTTACTAGTTGTATGACCATCTCTCTGGTCTTCAAATTTCCTTAGTTGGAAAATGAAGAGATGGGGTAAGATCACCTCTCAGGGCCTGCGTAAAATGGTAAAAAGAAAAGAGTGTTGAATTGGACTCAGAAATACCCAGGTTCAAATCTTTCCTCAGATACTTTTTAGCTGTATGACCCTGAGCAAGCCTTTTCACCCCCTTTCAAGTTCAGTTTTCTCAATGGTAAAGTAAGCACAATAATAACACTTACTTCATGGAACTGGGAGGATCTCAAATGATGACATATATAAAGCATTTAGGAGAGCCTTAACTCAATGGATGAATGCTGACTATGATCAGGAAAAAAAAAAACCCAGATTTGAACCCTATTTCTGCCACTCTCACTAGCCATGGGCAAATTTCCTCATGTGTAGAAGGAAGTTAGAATGAATGACTTCCAGCTCTAAATCTGCATTTCTCCGACTTCTTGTCTCTCGCTTGTACTTAATCGATGGTGTTTTGAGAGTTGCTGTGGCCAAGGAGAATCAATACTCCAGAAGTAATGAACCTCCTATGAGGAAGTTGGGCCAGTCCTTGACCTGAAGATACACAGTGAATCCCTAGGACTATATTTAAAGCTCCCCCAGATTGTTGGACCTGCTAGAGCTTGTGTAACTCTTTCATTGTCACTGAGTCTCTTAGATCACCTCAATGGCACTAGAATGAAAAGTTTTGGAGATAAACTTTAAAATATGATAAGAACCAAATCAATTATAGGACCAAAGTTAATATTTGCCCTGACAACAAGAGATAACTGAATCTTTTGGTTTTTAAAAATGTTCCATGTGCTGCAGACATCTCCCCTCCTTCCTATTTTTTTTTTCATCAAGCAAATTCCTAAAGCAAGTTTGTCTTTCATCAGGGGAATATGGGCTCATTAATGGCTAACGTTGGGAACAAGAAGCATTCTCTGGCTTTTAGACAATGATCAGCACATCATTAAGGTTCCAGGCCCTGTGCCCCATTAGTGGCTGTCCGTGGATGTTTTCATATCAATTTTTTCTCCCCTCAAGGCACTTGACATTTCTCTTGAGTTAGGGGTTTTCTTCCTATCTCTATGTGTTCAACCATAACAGGCTAATGGGACCAAAGAAGCATTGAGAATATATATCGCAAACAAACCAAAGTGGGGAAGTCCTAGAGACCAATGGGCTTATATATTGGATTAAAGAAAACTTATAAAAAACTCTACTTCCTTAGAAAGTTTCTTTGATGTGTGCCCCAGATAAGTCATTTGATTACTTTTCCAAATTCCACACTCAATCATAGGATTTTTCCCCCTGAGGCAATTGGGGTTAAGTGACTTGCCCAAGGTCATACAGCTAGGAAGTGTTAAGTGTCTGAGGTCATATTTGTACTCAGGTCCTCCTGACTTCAAAGCTGGTATTCTATGCACTGCACCACCTAGCTGCCTCTGAATCATAGGATCTTAAGCTAAGAAGGGATCTCAGAAATGATCTAAGTCATCCCACTGTTTTATAGAGGAATCAATTAATTTACATATTTTAGGTTTGGGATACAATGACAAAAATTATATACTCCTTGACCTCTGGGAACTTACTGCACATAAGTGGAAGCAAAAAATTTAATATATGCATATATACATGCAATATATGTCCATACATGCATATAGACATATACACATATATACATGTGTATATGTATACATATATAGCTACATATAAAATCTACAAAATGAAATAAAATGGATACTAGATTTATGACTTCACAGGTACCAAGAACTCTTTGGTAAGGAACCTTTTCCATACCAATGCTAGCCAACAGTTTCTCTTATAATTCAGCTTAGACACTATTAGTTGCTTAGAAGCCTGAGAAGTTAACTAATTTGCCCAAGGCCATATACTCAGTATGTTACAAACATAGGGACATAGGAACATAAACCTGAGTATTAAAGGAAACTACGAATTCTAAAATGCAGAAAGAAGGAAAGCTAATTCTAGCCAAGGGGAACCAAAGTCAGATCTGCACTCACTATTCTATTTATTATCATAGAAACTAAACAGAATTAATTAAATTAATATAGATCAGTGTTAAGGACCACACCTAAGTGTGAAGGAGCAGATCGATTCTCTGCAAGTTCCCACAGTGTGAATCGTAACATCCCTGAAGGAATCGCAAATCAGCCTTTACCGACTCAGATGTTGCTTATGGATTGGGGATGAAATAAATTGGAGGCAAAGGGGAAGAGGAAGAAGGTCAGAGAATGCAACTGTTTCTCAGTCTCCTTGTATTGTTATCATTCTCTCACGTGAAGGGATCTATTCTGCTGGTCATCAGCCACTAGAAGGTGGCTCCCCTAAGACCCAGCAGTCACTAGCAAGTTGTTCCATAACAGATTAGTATAAGGTCTTAGCCCTGGTGGGGATCAACAAAGACTTCTTGTAAAAATTGATATCTAATATTAGTATTAGAGGAAATCTGGGATTTTGAGAGGTAGAGGAGAAAAGAAAGTGAATTCCAGGAAAGGGGGATAGTCAATGAAAAGGTAAAGCTGGGCAGTGGAATGTTATATGAAGAACAATAAGAAGGTCAATCTTCCTGGAATATAGAGTAAATGAATTTAATGTATACTATACCTGGAAAGGAAGGTTAATAGAAAGGTACAATTATCCCTTCCAAATAACGGGGATTAGGAGTGTGGTCCTCTCATGATTTGGAAAATCTGTGTAAAGTTTTTTGTCTTTCCCTTCATACCACAGAAGAAGTCTGAATTTTCTCTAAGGGGTATTTACAGTACCTTATTGTAAAAAAGTGGATTGATCTTATACAATACAATACATATATTTTATGCATTTTCTGAGTTTCAAAACTTTTTCTAAAAAAGTTTAGCTATTTGTATGTTGCCTGTGGCTTCTGCAAAACTTCCCCAAAATTCCTATTTTAATTTCTTTTGCCAACCTACCCACAATATATTGCAATTCCAAAGGAGAAGAGTCATTATGTGGAAGGGATATTTGTAGTTTTCATTGAGGTCTAGGCAAGGAAAATTAGTCATCTAAGGTCATCCAGAGAGTAAGTAGCACAATGTAGTTATAAACTCAAGTCATCTGATTCTAATAAACTTTCCTCCAGACATCAAAGCCCTTTCCATACATTCTGCTCTAACCATTGAGATGTTCCCTATGACAGTTGATTTTTAGTATTTCTAGATTCATTTGACATCAAACATTCAATAGGTCAACAAGAAACATCTTTGACATTTTTGTCACCTGGAGAGTGACAAAGAACCCTGACTTGAAGGATGTAGAGCTAGAAGACTCTTGGTTTCCTTTAAGATAAAGCTCAAATATAATTTTCCTTAGGAGTACTTTTCTGATCCCTTTTACCCAATCTTGTATTCTGTTGTTATTTAGTGATTTAATTGTGTCTCATTCTCCATGATCCTATTTGGGATTTTCTTGGCAGAGATACATGGCATGGTTTGTCACTTCCTTCTCCAGCTCTTTGTATAGATGAGGAAACTGAGATAAACAAGGTCATACAGTTAGAAGGTATCTGAGGCTGAATTTGAACTCAAGTCCTCCTGATTCTAGGCCTTGTTCTTTATCCAGTAGCTACCCTAGTTTTAGATTAATTCCCATCTATATATTTTTTATGTACCTAGTTATTGTGAGCTCCCAAAAGATAAAGACAATAGTCTTTGTTTTCCCTTTCTTTATATCCCCCATGCTCTGCATAGTGCCTGGCATACAGTAAGCACTTAATAAATGCCTGTTGACTGAATGACTAATGTAGAAACTGAAGCTGAGAAGGATGAAATAACTTGTTCAGGATCATGCAGATAGTAAAGAACAGATCCAAAAGCTGAATCCAGGTTTTCAGGATTCACATCCATTTCTTAAAATTTCATTTTAGAGATTGTAGTATCCTAGATCTTGAGATTGTTCTCTGTCATTGTAAGAATATTGGTATGGAAAAGAAAGGTTTTTGTCTTGACTTTTCACTCTGCTATATAAGATAATGCATGTTATTTTATTTAACTTTCACAACAGCCTTAAGATTGGTATTTTTTTATCAGATGATATTTTTATTCCCATTTTACAGAAAGGGAAACTGAGGCTAAAATTAAAGTAACTTGCCTCTGGCCACCCAATATTTGAGGCAGAATTTAAATAGTTTCCTGACTCCAAATCTGGCATTGTTTCTGATGTGCCCCCTATAATGGAGACACTATTCAATAGTGGCTTTGCTTTGGGCATGGATCAGTTTTCCATGGAGCTGGAATTGAGCCAAGGAAATGAGTTAATAAGTTTTTGACAGAGGTTGAGGATCACAGAAGAGATTGTGTTCCAAATCCTTCCATTTCCCTGAGGGTTCAGTTGTTTTAGACCATCTTTCCGTTTTGTTCATGGGCTCTATTGAGCTGCTGCTGCTGCTGCTGCTACTGAACAGTTGCCTGGCAGCCTCTTCCTCACGGTCCATTGCATCTCAGTGATGCAATTGGCAGCAGTTTCCAAGGTGCTCCAGGGTGAGCTGGAGGGTATCTGGCTGGAGAAAGTTAGGCTAATGTGAGTCACTGACAAAAAAGCCCTTGCTTCTGAGGAGGAATTTATTATCCTCTGCTCTACTGGATCCATTCCTGTCTCAGCAGATCCTACTTCTATCATTAATTCCCATCATTAGGAAGCAACCTTTCTGCCTATGTTGGTCCTACCTCCTAAGAAATCCATAACCCCCAAAGGATATAAAACTGCATACCCTTTGATCCAGCAATACCATTGTTAAATCTGTATTCCAAAGAGACATTTATTTATTTGCTTATTTGTTTGTTTGTTTGTTTATTTTTCTTTTTTAATTAAAGCTTTTTATTTGCAAAACATATGTATGGGTAATTCTTCAACATTGACCCTTACAAAGCTTTCCATTACAAATTTTTGCCCCCTAGTCCCCACCCCTCCCCTAGATGGCAGGAAATCCACTACATGTTAATTATGTTAAAATACAAAGAGACATTTAAAAAGAGAAAAGTACCCACATGGAGAAAAAAAATATATAACAGCTTTTTTTGTGGTGGTAAAGAATTGGAAACTGAAGGGATGCTTATCAACTGGGGAACAAGTAGAACATTGAACAGAGTAACAACACCATGCATTGTTCAGCTGTAATATACTCAGCTCTTCTCAGCAAAGCAAAGATCCCTGACAATTCCAATGGACTCCTGAGGGAAAATACTGACCACATCCAATGGAGTCTGAATGCTGATTGAAGAATACTTTTTGTTTTTTGTTTTTGTTTCTCATGGTTTTCACCTTTTGTTCTGAGTCTTCTCTCACAACATGACAAATATAGAAATGTGTTTAACCTGATTAGATATATATATATAACCTATAGCAGATTGCTTGCTGTCTTTGTGGGAGGGGGGAAGAAAGGGAGGGAGAAAAATTTGGAGCTCAAAATCTTAGAAAGATGAATGTTGAAAACTATCTTCATATGTAATTGGGAAAACAAAATACTATTTAGTAAAAATAAAATGAAATAAAATCCCTAATTACTCTCAAAGATAAAAATAGAAAGAAAAAAGAGATTGATGGCTAACAAGATGAATGCTTTTTTTTATTAAAGCTTTTTATTTGTATAACATATGTATGGGTAGTTCCCCAACATTGATCTTTACAAAGCTTTCCATTACAAATTTTACCCCCAGTCCCCTCCCCTCCCCTAGATGGCAGGAAGTCCACTACATGTTAATAATGTTGAAATGCTTGAGAAGTTATGCAAGAAAAATCCTATCTACAAGAAAAAAAAAGAATCAGAGAAAGGCAACACAATGCAAGCAAATGTCAATACAGATCATGAAAATGTTACTTTGTGGTCCATATTTCATATCCCTCTCTCTGGGTGTATATGGTTTTCTTCAGTGAACAATTGGAACTGGTTTGAGACAATTCTTTGTTGCAGAAAGCCATGGCCATCAGAATTGATCATCATGTAATACTGTTGTTGCTGTGTATGATGATCTCCTGGTTCTGCTCGTTTCACTCAGCATCAGTTCATGCAAGTCCCTCCAGGCCTCTCTGAAATCATCCTGCTGGTCATTTCTTACAGAGCAATAATATTCCATAACATTCATATACCATAATTTATTCAGCCACTCTCCAATTGATGGGCATCCCTTCAGTTTCCAGTTTCTAGCCACTACAAAAAGGGCTGCCACAAACATTCTTGCACAGGTGGGTCCCTTTCCCTCCTCTAAGATCTCTTTGGGATATAGGCCCAGTAGGAACACTGCTGGGTCAAAGGGTATGCACAGTTTGACAACTTTTTGAGCATAGCTCCAAATTGCTCTCCAGAATGGTTGGATCCGTTCACAGTTCCACCAACAATGTATTAGTGTCCCAGTTTTCCCACATCCCCTCCAATATTCACCATTATCTTTTCCTGTCATTTTAGCCAATCTGACAGGTGTGTAGTGGTACCTCAGAGTTGTCCTAATTTGCATTTCTCTGATCAATAGTGATTTGGAGCAACTTTTCATATGACTAGAGATGGTTTTAATTTCATCATCTGAAAATTGTCTGTTCATATCCCTTGACCACTTATCTATTGAAGAGTGGCTTGAATTCTTATATATATGAGACAATTCTCTATATATTTTAGAAATGAGGCCTTTATCAGAACCATTAAATGTAAAGATGATTTCCCAATTTGATGCTTCCCTCCTAATCTTGTCTGCATTTGTTTTGTTTGTACAGAAACTTTTTAACTTAATATAATCAAAATTATCCATCTGGTGTTGAATTAGGAGTTCCAGGTCTTCTTTGGACATAAATTTATTCCATCTCCACAGGTCTGAGAGATAAACTATATTACATTCCTCTAACTTGCTTACAAAGTCCCTCTTTATATCTAGATCATGAACCCATTTAGATCTTATCTTGGTATGTGGTGTTAGGTATGGGTCAAGCCCTAATTTCTTCCACACTAGTTTCCAATTTTCCCAGCAGTTTTTGCCAAATAGTGAGTATTTATCCCAAAAGCTGGGGTCTTTGGGTTTATCGAATACTAGATTGTTAAGGTTATTGCCTAGATTGTCCTGATATCATATCCTGTGCCACTGATCGACTGCTCTATTTCTTAGCCAGTACCAAACAGTTTTGATGACCGCAGCTTTATAATATAGTTTTAGATCTGGTACAGCAAGGCCACCTTCATCTGCCTTTTTTTTCCATTAATCCCCTTGAAATCCTTGACCTTTTGTTCTTCCAAATGAACTTTGCTACTATTTTTTCTAGATCTGTAAAATAATTTCTTGGGAGTTTGATCAGTATGGCACTAAACAAGTAGATTAGTTTGGGTAGTATTGTCATTTTTATTATGTTCGCTCTGCCTACCCATGAGCACTTAATATTTTTCCAATTGATTAGGTCTGATTTTATTTGTGTGGAAAGTGTTTTGTAATTTAGTTCGTATAGTTTCTGACTTTTCCTTGGCAGATAGATTCCCAAATATTTTATCCTATCATCTGCTATTTGGAATGGAATTTCTTTTTGTATCTCTTGCTGCTGAACTTTGTTGGTAATATATAAAAATGCTGATGATTTATGTGGATTAATTTTGAATCCTGCCACTTTGCTAAAGTTGTGAATTGTTTCTAGTAGTTTTTTAGATGAGTCTCTAGGGTTCTCTAAGTATACCATCATGTCATCTGCAAAGAGTGATAGTTTGGTTTCTTCATTACTTACTCTGATTCCTTTTATCTCTTTTTCTTCTCTTATTGCTAAAGCTAACATTTCTAATACAATATTAAATAGTAATGGTGACAGTGGGCAGCCTTGTTTCACTCCTGATCTTATTGGGAATGGTTTTAGTTTGTCTCCATTACATATGATGCTTGCTGATGGTTTTAAATAGATGCTACTGATCATTTTAAGGAAAAGCCCATTTATTCCTATACTCTCTAGTGTTTCAATAGGAAAGGGTGTTGGATTTTATCAAAGGCTTTTTCTGCATCTATTGAGATAATCATATGGTTTTTGTTAGTTTGGTTATTAATATAATTAATTATGCTGATAGTTTTCCTAATATTGAACCAGCCCTGCATCCCTGATATAAATCCTACTTGGTCATAGTGTACTATCCTGGGGATGACTTTCTGTAATCTCATTGCTAATGTCTTATTTAAAATTTTTGCATCAATATTCATTAGGGAAATTGGTCTATAGTTTTCTTTCTCAGTTTTCGCCCTACCTGGTTTAGCTATCAGCACCATATCGGTCTCAAAGAAGGATTCTGGCAGTATACCTTCTGTCCCTATTTTCTCAAATAGTTTGTGTAGTATTGGAATTAATTGTTCTTTGAATGTTTGGTAGAATTCACATGTAAATCCATCTGGCCCTGGAGATTTTTTCTTAGGGAGTTGGTTAATATCTTGTTCTATTTCTTTTTCTGATATGGGTCTATTTAAATAATTTATATCCTCTTCTGTTAACCTGGGCAATCTATATTTTTGTAGATATTCCTCCATTTCATTTAGATTATCAAACTTACTGGCATAAAGTTGGGCAAAGTAACTCCTAATTATTGCTCTAATTTCCTCTTCATTGGAGGAAAGTTCTCCCTTATCATTCTTGAGACTAACAATTTGATTTTCCTCTCTCCTTTTTCTTATCAAATTAACTAAAGGCTTATCTATTTTGTTAGTTTTTTCATAGAACCAACTCTTAGTTTTATTTATTAATTCAATGGTTTTCTTGTTTTCAATTTTATTAATTTCTCCTTTCCAATTTAGTATGTAATTGAGGGTTTTTAGTTTGTTCTTTTTCTAGTTTTTTTTAATAATAAGCCCAATTCGTTGATCTTTTCTTTCTCTATTTTATGCAAGTAAGCATCTAGAGATATAAGATTGCCCCTTATAACCGCTTTAGCCGTATCCCACAAATTTTGGTATGTTGTCTCCTTATTTCCATTCTCCTGGATGAAATTATTGATTGTGTCTATGATTTGCTCTTTCACCCATTCATTCTTCAGGATTAGATTATTTAATTTCGAATTAACTTTTGGTTTATTTTCTCCTGGCCTTATGTTGCATGTGATTTTTATTGCATCATGATCTGAAAAGGATGCATTTACTATTTCTGCCTTTCTGCATTTGATTTTGAGGTTTTTATGCCCTAACACATGGTCAATTTTTGTATAGGTTCCATGGACTGCTGAGAAAAAAGTAAACTCCCTACTGTCTCCATTCAACTTTCTCCATAGATCTATCATGCCTAACTTTTTTAACAATTTGTTTGTCCCTAGTTTCTTTCTTGTTTATTTTGTAGTTTGATTTATCTAATTCTGAGAGAGCAAGGTTGAGATCCCCCACTAGTATCGCTTGGCTGTCTATTTCTTCTTGCATCTCTCTTAATTTCTTCCCTAGGAATTTGTGTGCCATTGCACTTGGTGCATATATATTTAGTATAGATATTGCTACATTATCTATGGTACACTTTAATAAAATATAGTTTCTTTCCTTATCTCTTTTGATTAGATCTATCTTGGCTTTTACTTGATCTGAGATAAGGATTGCTACCCCTGCTTTTTTTTGTTCACCTGAAGCATAATATTTTCTGCTCCAGCCTTTTACCTTCATCCTATATGTGTCACTATGTTTTAGATGTGTTTCTTGTAGACAACATATTGTGGGAATCTGGTTTTTAATCCAGTCTGATATCCACTTCCGCTTTATGGGAGAGTTCATCCCATTCACATTCACAGTTAGAATAACTAATTCTTTATTTCCTGCCATCTTATTTACCCAAGTTATGTTTTCCCCTTTCCTTTCCCCTTTCTCCCTTCCCCCCTCCTCAGTACTTTGCTTTTGATGACCCCCTCCCCCAAACAATACTCCACCCTTTAGATCCCCTCCCCCTGTTTTTACTCCTTTCCCCTGATTCTTCTATTTTCCCTTCTATTAGTTTGTCCCTTATTTTTCCTCCTTTCCCTCCCACTTCCCTCTAGCAACAGACAAGTTTCTATGTGAAATCAAATGTCTGATATATACTTTTAGAGCCTGACCTGATGAGAGTAAGATTTACACAATGTTCATCTCCCTCCCCTCTTTCTCTCAATTATATTAGGTTTTCTTTGCCTCTTCAAGTGATTTTACCTTGTTTTTAACCTCCTTTTTTTTGGATCTTATTTTACCACTTTTCCCCTCTTTTCCCCAGTATGACAACCTTTTCCCCTCTAGTTCTCTTTTTCATATTATCAAAGTAATATCTAGTTAATTATACCCCAAAACTTTAAGTATCCCCCTAGTAAAAATAAAGTTCTCAAGAGTCCTTTCCTTTTTACCTTTTTATGCATCTCTTGAGTTCTGTGTTTGGGTGTCGAATTTTTTGTTCAGCTCCGGTCTTTTCATTAGAAATAGGTGAAATTCACCTATATCATTGAATGACCATCTTCTTCCCTGGAGGATAATGCTCATTCTAGCTGGATAGGTTATTCTTGGTTGTAATCCAAGTTCCTTTGCCCTTTGGAATATCTGATTCCAGGCCCTTCGATCCTTCAGTATGGAGGCTGACAGATCCTGTGTGATTCTAATTATTGATCCTGGGTATTTGAATTGTTTCTTTCTAGCTGCTAGCAGAATATGTTCCTTGGTGCTATAGTCCTGGAATTTAACCACGATATTCCTTGGGGTCTTAATTTTGGGGTCTCTTTCAGGAGGTGATCGTTGAATTCTTCCAATGGTGATTTTGCCCTTTGATTCTACAATCTCAGGGCAGTTTTCTTTCAGGATTTCCTGGAAGATAGTGTTTAGATTCTTTTTTTCATCATGGCTTTCAGGAAGTCCAATAATCCTTAGATTGTCTCTCCTAGATCTATTTTCCAAGTCAGTTGTTTTTCCTAGGAGATATTTCATATTTTCTTCTAATTTTTCATTTTTTTGATTTTGTTTGACTGATTCTTGAAGTCTTATTGAGTCATGCTTTTTTTAACCTCATCTTCATTCCATAAGGGCACCGATACCATAACTGAAATTAGCTGCTTAAACAAGTGAAACAAAAACAAAACATGAGTATTTATATGTGTCAGCCCCTGCTCAAGAAACTTCTGTGACTCCCAATTGATTCTAGGTCAAAATATAAAACCATCCTTAGCATTTAAAGCCCTCTACAATAAGCTGCCAGCCTATTTTTCCAGATTTATTACATACTTCTTCCTTCATCTATTTTACTTTCTGGATGGACTAGTCCCCTGCATTTGACATTGCCTCTCTTACCCTTGCAGCTTTGCACAAGCAGTGCCAGCCATGCCTAAAATGAACTTTGGGATCACCTCTGTCACTTAGAATCTCAGCACCATCACTGCTCCTTATTTGTACCATCTCTTATAGGAAGCCTTTCCCTATCTATTTAAGTGTAAGTTATCTCCCTTTTCCTTAATTAGGCAATTGGGGAATAATAGAGACTCCTCTGGTCCTGGCATCCAGAAGACAAACATAGTCCAAATATTGCCATAAATGCTTACATGAATCTACCTGGGGAAGGTACATTTCCCAATGAACAATACATGCCCAAATCATCACATTATCCTGTTGAGGGGACCACATCTTCATGATCTGCAGAGCTACTGTGCAATAAAAGCAGCATGGATATCCTTGTACTTAGGTAGCTAAGTGGATAGAGTTATGCACTTGGAACTAGAAAATTGAGTTCAAATCCTGCCTTGGATACTTACTAGTTACCTATACAAGTCACTTATCATTCAATCTCAGTTTCTTCATCTATAAAATAGGAATACTTAAAGTAACTATTTCATGGAATTGTTGTAAGGTCCAAATAAAATTATAAACATATATGCATATACATACATATATATACATACATACACATATATCTATATACATACACACATATACCCATTAAAGATATATATATATATACATATGCATATATATATATATAACCTTACAAATCTGAAAGTATTATATAAATGTTTGCTGTTACTATGAATCATGCACATATCTGTTTATATATATATATATATATATATATATATATATATGTTAGTTTCTCTAATAGGAGATAAAGTCTCAGAGGGACAGGGACAGCTGCTGTTTTGACTTTGTGCCTTGCAGAGGGCCTGCTACAGAGCAAGCCCTCTTATAAAGCTTGTTGAAATTGCATTGTGATGGATTGGATTGGATTGGATTTTCCAGCTACCTTCCTGGGCTTAAATTAGACACATTCTATTACTCTTTCAATAAATAAGATACATTTTCAGTGCAAACAACAAGGGTTTTAAATTGCATTTGCTTTAAATTATAGCTCATGTTGAAGATTAATTTTTCCAAATACACTTCTTGAAAATAAATTAGGTCACTGGCATATGCCACCAATTTCTAGATCTAAAGGCCAACTTTTTAGTGCTTCCTAAATATGGCTTGGTTATCACAGAAATAATTGCACTGAATGGCAACTGATTTTTTGCTAGAAAAATACTCAAAGTCAAAAATTGAATAGTCTAAAGACTAATAGATTAGACTTAGTATTAGATCCCATCTTTCACCATTATTTTGCCCATAATAGATGTTTAATAAATGTGTGTTATATTTGTGGGCATATCTACTGAACATTTACCATGGGCCCAGTATTATGTTGGCTGTGGTGATAGGCATAAAGAAATATGACACAGCCTCAAGGAATTTCCAGCCATTAAGGAAGTTAGACTAATACAGATGATAAGCAAAATCATTATGGAAAGTGATTATCAAGAAAGTCTAATGACATCTGTACCCTTTATCAAGTTAATCAAGCTTTCCATTCAGGGTAGCTGAAGCAGTCTTCCCTGGTTTCTTTCCTTTACTTCTCTCTAAGGTGATCTAAACTTTACCTGGGGTGAATAGCTGGGAAGAGCAACATGGCAGCTGACACTAAATGTAAGAATTGGGACTCACCAACTAACAACTTTTGAATGAAGAAAACATAAGGCCTTACCATCTGTCCTTCTGCTGCCCTCTCCAGATACCCAGACACTGCTGCCTAACCTGCTAATATGCCCTAAGGACCCTTTCCCATCTGTAGCTAACCTTGCCTATATGGTCTTGGAGAGGATGGATAGTCTCACTTTTGCTATTTGCGATATCCAGTGTTTAGCACATAGTAACTGCTTAATAAATGATGTCTCATTCATTAATCCAATAAATTTGCCTGAGTTCTATTGACCTCTCATTTACAAATGAAATACAAAATGGTATGATCACTAAGCATTTAATGAGATATGTCTATAATTATAAGCACAATAAGAGTTCTGGAAAGGGATGGATCATTGTAGACTTGGTGCAGTCACGAACGGCTTTATAGAAGTGGTGAAAATGTAGATATTATAAATCAGTATCTAAAGATCATGGATACATAGGTAGAAGAGACCTCAAAGGCTATTTAATACAAGCCTTTTATTTCAGCCCATTTTACTGAAAACCTTAAGCCTATGAAGATTAAAGGGCTGACTGAATGTCATTGAGAGAATAAACATCAAAGGGGAAATTTTAACACAGAACCCAAACGCTTGATCCACATTCATTGTACCTACCATACTTCCTTCTCAATTTCAATACTTTTTGAAGAATAACAGAATCATATATTTAGATTTAAAAGGAGCTTTAGAGGTTATTTAATCTAATTCTTTTCCAGTTTTACAAATAATAATAGCTAAAATTTATATAGTGCTTTCATATTTGTGATTCACTTTCTTTACATATATTATCTTAATATTCACAAACACCTTATTATTATTCCTTATTGACAGATGAGGAAATGGAGATTCTGAGAAGTTAAGAGACTTTTTTAAAGTCACAAAGGTAATAAGGTGGAAGTAAAGGCTGGATCTACTGACCCCACACTCACAGAGTCAAAACCACCTTAGAAATTCGATTTTGTAGGGACCTTTGAGGAAAAAGGAATCTGTTGTCAAACTGCTGTTGTTGACCTTAGTCTCTATTTTGTGTCATTTTCCAGCACCCCACCCTTTGCCTCCATGACAAGTAGTTATTTTTTAGGAGTCCAAATGTCTTCCCATAATTCCATTTTTATTTCTGTTTGAGTTTTAGGGCAGCTGTCTCCTGCCAAACAAGATGGAAGCCCATTTCCCATTGATTCTTTTCAAGATTTTATGGCTTGTGTTTTAAAAGGGAAACTACAATTCAGGAACAGCTGTTTAGCCATTTAGAAATGTTACATCTGCTTCAATAAGAGGAAAATTCCAATTTCTGCCAAATATGGCTCTGTTGGAACAAAGTCGTCTAGCCTCTCATATGGTGGTAGAATGCGGTCTCTTAGATCCAAGTCAGATATACCCAACAGAAGGTATAGTCTTGACTGAGTATTCAAATTCCCAAATGGGGTTTGAACACCATTGACTTGAGTGGGTAGGTTAATTTCAATAGCAAAGAACTTTGCACTATCATGCAATTTGGAACTTCAGCAATGCAATTTGGGTTTTAATGTTTCAACAGAATATGGTTAAATTCATCAACATGGAAGAGAAATACAGGGTGTCTAGATGGACAAGTATCATATTTTAGTTGAAACAGTCAGCTCTAGCAATCCAATGCAGTGCTTAATGGAAATGGTATCAATTATCCAAGAATTTGGATTGTGAAATGTGAAAATAAGACATTGGAATAGGAAGGAGAAAAGAGTTGTCATTAAGAACATAAGTTCTATAACTGGAAGGGACCTTAGGAGTCACAAGAAAAAGGGAGGCATCTAAGGGGTTATATGGCAGTTTTAATAATATCTGAGTGTTTCAGTAGACCTCAAAGTCATCATGAGTCATCAGTATGATGGGGCAGCCATAAAATTTCTTGTGACCTTGAGATGCATTAATGAGAGAGTTATGGAGTCTATCTTTAAGGAGGTGATATTTCTTCTTGCTCTGTCCTGAGCAGATTTAGGAAGGACACTGAGAGATTGGAGAGCATCCATAGGAGAGAAAGTAGGACGCTGGTGAACAATCTGGAGTATTATATGAGAATGTACTGGAGCAAGGGAAGAAGAAGACTGTGAAAGAGAAGACTCAAAGGACACACAATAACTGCCTTTAAGTAGCTGGAAATCCCTCAGGTACAATAAAACATTAGATTTTTTTTTCTTTTTTGGTCCTAGAAAGCAGACCAAGGTACAATGGGTAGAAGTCTCAAAGAAGGAAATTTCGTTTGTTGTCAGGAAAAAGTTCTTAATAATTATCATTGTCCAAAAGTAAAATGAGCTAGCTTCAGAAGTACCAAGTTCCTCCTCATTAGAAATCTTGAGGCAAAAGATAGCCAATTACTTTGGGGACATACCTTGTTTTGTCAATGGGTTCAGATTAGATATCCACTAAGGTTTCTTCTAACTAGATAGTCCATGATGGTACAAAAACTTTGTGTTACAGAAGGAAATTAAGGATGCAAAGACATGAAGGGCCTTGTACAAGGTCACATGAGTAGTAAATTGCAGAATAATCATTTGAGTTCATATTATCTAATTCCAGATTGAGGATCTTCTCCTAATTACCTTTGTTACCTCATGCAGATCTCTTAGCTTTTCTTCAGTTTTTTCATCTACATAGAGGAAGGATGGTTTGGGATTATATTACCTATTAGATCACTGCTAGCCCTCAATCCTGCAACCTCTGCATAACTGATAGAGAAAGTGTGGGAAGTGGGCAGAGATTTCAGTTTGTCCATTGTCTGGTGAAGCCCAAGGACACTTTTTAGAACAATGTCTTTAAATACACAAAAAAATGCATGGATTTCAAAGGAAACTAACTAGATTAAAATGGTTATTGAAACATTTTGAAAATCAAATTTTCAGACACCAGATTAAGAACCCTTGAAGTTCATTCAACCCTTCCATTTTACAGAGGAAGAGACAGATACATCATTTAAGTAGTAAGTAGCAGACCCATAATTTTATATGTTTATTGAGTTCCTGCAAATAATCAACTTCTCTGCAATCTACTGGAATAGAGTTGCTCAGGGTTGTGCTAAATTAATTGTCTTAACCAGGGTCACACCTCCTCTATAGAATGTGTTTTAGATAGAACTCAATCCCATGTCTTCTTGACTCTGAATCTAGCTTTCTATCTGATATGCCATGTTAACATTTAAAAAAATAAATTTGTATTTTTCAGTTAACAAAAATTGGGTTTCTTTCCTTCCTGTCCCTTTTTCCACTTGGGAAAAACCTTGTAACACATGTTTGTAGTCAAGCAAAACAAATTCTCACATTAACTATGTCCAAAAGACATATCTTAATCTACATTCTGATTCCATTATCACTCTGCCGCAAAGTGGGTAGTATGCTTCCTCATGGTCAGCTGGAACTATGGTTAGTCATTATATTAATTATAATTCTTAAACTTTTCAAATTTGTTTTTACAATGTTGTTCTTATTGTGTAAGTTGTTCTCATTCTGTTTACTTCATTGTGTATCATTTTATTCAAGGCTTTTAGGTTTCTCTGATTATCCCCTTCATCATTTCTTATAGCATCATTTTATTTCAATACATTCCTTTACTATAACTAGTTCAGCCATTACTAATTTATGGGTACCCACTCACTTTCCAATTCTTTATCATCCAAAAAAGAGCTACTGTAAATATTTCTGCATATTTGGGCCTTCTTCCTCTGATCTCATTTTGCTTATAGACCTGGTAGTGGTAGTATTGCTGGGCCAAAGAGTATTCACAGTTTAATAATTTTAAAGTGTATTTTTTAAGTTACTTTCCATAATGACTGGACCAATTTATCCTTCTCCTAACAGAACTTGAATGCACATGCTTGCCTATATCCCCTCCAATAGTTAATATTTTCCTTTGTTAATTTTTCCATTCTGTTATAGATAAAGTAGAATCTTGGAACTGCTTTCATTTATATTTCTCTAGTTATTAGTGATTTGAATATGGCTTTGAATATATTCGATTTCTTCTCCAGAAAACTGTTTGTTCATGTCCTTTAAAAGTTTATCAGTTGTAGAATAGTTTTATTCTTATAGATTTGAATCTGGACAAATGAGATCTTTATCATAAAGATGTTATTTCCCCCCTACTTAACTGTTTCCATTCTTATTTTGGATGCCTCTTGTGTAAAAACATTTTGATTTTATGTGATCAAGATTGTCCACTTTTCCCTTTACAATCCTTTCTATCCTTTGACCTCTAATCATAGATCTTTTTTTTTGTTTGTTTAGGACTTTTTTTATTTCTCATTTTTTTAAAATTTTATTTTATTTGCATAACATATGTGTGGGTAATTCTTCAACAATAACCCTTACATAGCTTTCCGTTACAAATTTTTCCCCCCAACTCCCGACCCACCCCTCCCCTAGATGGCAGGATATCCACTACATGTTAATTATGTTAAAATATTGGCAAATCGAATATATGTATACATATTTCCAAACTTATCATTGTTGTGCAAGAAAAATCTTATCTACACAAACGATATATCAGATAAAGGAAACACAATGTAAGCAAACATCAATCAAGGAGTATGAGAATGTTATGTTGTGGACCACATTTCTAATCATAGATCTTTATGGCAATTTCTTCCTTGCTCCTTTAATTTGTTGATAACATCACCCTTTATTTTGTTTGACTGATTCTTGAAGTCTTATTGAATCATTCACTTCCATTTATTCAATTCTAATTTTTAGTGTATTATTTTCTTCAGTTACCTTTTTAAACTCCTTTTGCAATTAGCTAATTAAATTTTTTTTGTTCATTGCATTCTTTTTCCATTTTTTCCATTCCTTCGTGCAATGATCTCATTTTATTTCCCCAGTTTTCTTCTAACTCTCTCTTAAGATCCTTTATGCAATCTTCAAAGAAAACCTCGTGAATTGGAGACCAGTTCATGTCTCTCTTTGGGGCTTCCTCTGGAGTTGCTTTACTTTCATGAACCTCAGGATTTGAGGTCTGTCTTTTCTCCATAAAAGCTGTCTATGGTGAGAGTTCTTTTTGGTTTTTTATTCATTTTTTTAAAGGTTTGAGGTCTGTTCAAAGCAAAGGAGGGATAGCTGCTTTAATTTGCCCTGGAGCAGTTCTGCTGATTGATTTCAGGTGCTGGGTAATCCCGGCTAGGTCCCACGTTCTTCCTGGTTTACAATCTACCTTTTACAAAAGGCAAATCTGCCAAACCACCTGCTTGCACCCAGAGCAGAGTGGTCTAAGAGGCTCACAGAAGCTTCCCAGGTGCATGGAAGCTGCAAGGCTCTGACTTTCTGCCCCAGCTCCTTGTCCTGGACTCCCTGTGCTGTGGTCTGGGCTCCCAGAGTGTCCCCCTGCCTGTTTGAAACTGCTCTGAAGTTCTTCCAAGGTAACTTCTTCTGGGAATGTGTTGTAGTTCAAATATTTGTGGGTGCTTTGATTCCAAAACCAATTTAAAGGCTTCATCTGCTGTTGGTTTGAGAGTTCAGAGGAGTCACAGAGAGTTGTATCTGCTCTCCACCATTTTGGCTCTGTCCCCCAATAACATGCTTTATGTATCATTTTGGAACTTATCTTGGTATAGGATATAAAATATTGGTCTACATCTGTTTTTTATTTCTAGTTTTCTAGTTTTTGTGAATTAGTGAGTTCTTACTCCAATGGCTGAGTTTTTTAGGGTTATAAAACACTAAAATACCATATTCATTCACTTTTGTATATTGCATATCTAATCTCTTCTACTGATAAACCTATTTCCTAAGCAGTTCTGATAATGGTAGTTCAAGTTCTGATAATGCTAGGTCTCTTCTGTTCCCTTTTTCCCCTCATTATTTCCTTTTGATTCTTGATCTTTTGTTCTTCCAGATGAAAATTAATTTTATTTTTTCCAGCTCTGTGAATTTATATATGTTTATTTTCATTTTTGTGGTATTGAATAAGTGAATGAATTTAGGTAGCATAACAATTTTGTTATATTGGCTCAGCCTCCCCATGAGCAATTAATATTTCTCTAAATATTTTGTTCTGTCTTTAGCCACATTCTCTTAAAGAGTTTGTATCTGCTTATCCCAAATTGGTATATTTGTAAAACCAACCAACAAATAAAAAACCTAACTCCCTAGGTTCTCTTGAGCAAAAAAAAAAAAGGTTATTATATCTACTCAGGAATCATTCCATCAGTCTGCAATTCTAGGAAAGGCTTATTTTTCTGGCATTGTGTACTTTGTCTCCTGGAACCAGAGCTAATGAGTCACAAAAGCCAGTGAGATGAATTTCAGAAAACCTTTTCTTTCTTTTAACTTCCCTGCTTTTGTTAATGTTACTTCTCTGCTATCAAGACATTTGAATCATCTCTGAAGCTTCTAATCAGGTGAAAGTCTTGCCCTCTACTTCCTTAATATTTCTTGCAATTAATTGTCTCTTTTAAGCTCCTATTGAAACCAGCATGGTTTGGCCCCTTATTACCTCTTATGGAGATCACTGACATAACCTTTAATAGGGCTTCCTTATCTGCTCCAATCCATTGTTCACCAATATCTAAATAATTTTCTAAATGACTTCACTCCCCTGCTCAAAAAACTTCCATGGCTCTACATAAGTGAATAAAATTCTAAGTTGGCAGTTAAAACATTCTACAACATAGTTCCAAACTAATTTTCCAACCCATATTTTCATACTATTTCCTTCTCCACTCTAGATAAAATGGACTATGAGCTATTCTCTGGTCTTTTACTATCTCCTACTCCCTCCATAAATTGACAAATGCTTAGAAGGGATTTATTTTCTGATATCACAGAATGAGAGTCATAAGTAGAGAGATCAAAATGGTAGGTGATAAACATCTGATGCTTATCAGATGTATGATATTGTGAAAGTCTTCCTTGGACTCAATTTCATTATTTGAGGAAAAAAGGTGAATTTGTCCTAAATAACCTCAAAAGTCCATTCCAGCTTTAAGGATCCAAAGGTTGAAATTCTTTTTTTCCTTCAAAACTACCTTAGATCACACATGACCCATGAAACACTCCTTTTGCCTTCCAACTTCCTTGGAGGTCTACTGCTTCCACTTGGCTTTTTGCTGACAATTGCTATTCTAAAGCTTTTCCTCAAGGAAATTGGGAAAAGCCTATGTCGATTTCATTCATCCTATTAAAGGTTATGTCTATGGTCCCCATAAGAGGTAATAAGAAACTAAATTGTTAGCTATAAGAAAACTTAAAGGAGACAGTTGCAAGAAATATGACAATTCAATTCCATTCAATTTCTATGCCTTGTGCATAGTGGGAGTTTAATAGAGAGGTATTGAATGGAAATTTTCTTTTAAAAAAAATTCAGGTTTTGTTTTCAGATTGTGATAGCACATTTTCCCTCTAGTTTCTAATAGGATAAATTGTTTCCTTATGCATAGTGGATGGAATATTATACCTCAAAGAAAGATTGCTGAGTTGGGTCCAACCCAAGAAATTTACTGTATCTTGTAATCTCTGGAACATCAATTAAGGAGGATGATATTAGTTCCCATTTCATAGACCTGTTTTTAGGCTCAGATGAAGAAACAGATTTTAAAACTTCTGGAGAGATGGGATTTATAAAACTCAATCAAGAAATAAGCATGTGAATTTAAATGGTCAGGTACAGGGATAGGCACTCCAAAAATCAAAGTCTTTGCCCACAAAAAGCTTGTATTCGCTCCAGGGATATACTGTGAGCATTTGTAAATATACACAAAATCATGGCTAGAGGACCACACTTGGAAACAGGAAGATGTGGGTTCAAGTCCTGCTTGGCTATGTGATCTTGGATAAGTCACTTAACCTATCAGTGATGTAGACAGTTTCAAGAGAAGACATCAATCTGCTTTGGTAAAGGAAGTTTTAATTTGAGAGTTCTTTATACCATTGAAATCATCAGCCCAATTGCTATTACTATACCAAAAAAAAACCCACCAAGATAATTGTAAAGGTGTTGGTGAATCCCTAGCTTTCCAGAAAGGCTCTCTTAAAGTTAAAACTTTTCTTCAATTTACTCTAGAAAAATAAACTTAACATACAGCTAGTGCCCTAAATAGGGAACCAAAAGCAATGGAGTATTTGGTGGTGGGAGGGGGGGTGTTCCTTTCTCCTGGTGTCCTCCAGGCTCCCTTCCTTGCTTTTAATAAGGCTTGCATGTCCTTTTAGAGTCAAAGGCAAGATAATCACACTAGTAATGGTCCCTGAGGCCAGGTATGCCCCTTCAAAGGAAAGTTAACTGTTGAATGAATTTGGCCAAGGTAGATAGCCAACCTAGAGAGCTCAGCTCCCAAAGGAGCTAATTATCTGCTGATAATGATTCTACCTTCACCTGCCTTTGGCTTTGTAGACCTAGCACAAGAAGCAGATTGATTAGAGGCTATTAGCTTCTGGTTTGTGAGGACTTTGCCTCCAGCTAACTTTTAAAAAAAGAAAAGGTCTTTTCCTCACCTGTGAAGCTGTGTGCTTAACTCCTGGATATTTAGAAAAACCCCTAAACTTTTGAAAGTTGGAAATGGGCTTTATAATTGGAATGCCTCCTGCAGCATGTAACTGCTCTGATTTACTTTGCTCCTACAGGTGTTTGTGTTTTATGAGGGGGGAAAAAGTGCTTTCACTGGGCCTTTGGACCAGTCACATTTTACTTGTATGATTTAATAGGCATTGACACTTGGCTTGATACATGGTCTGGATTGGATATTATCTTAACCAGCAGGAATAAGTTAGTGAATCTCTGCTAGTTCACATTTTTGGAAGCTTTCCAATGAACAGTCATAAAGTAAACTCCAATTGATCTAGAACTTTTGAAAACCAGGAACAATAAAATAATAAGAACCCCGAATCACCCCCACACAGACACACGAAGTTTTATACAGTGACGTGCTATTCATGATTATAACCCTTGGGCATCCAAGTTCCTAATATGCCTTCTGAATCATTAAAGAAAGATTACATGATATTTAGTACCATTAGATATATTTTATTGTATTTAAATGCCTTTAAAATTATTCATTAAACAAATATTTATTGAGTTGTTGCTGTGTACAAGACCCAGCTGGGCCACAGAGCTTACATCCTGCCTCTCAAGAGTCTTGGGAGAGTTGAGATGTAATCCCAGTATTTCACTGTCAGGATCTGTTCCCAAACAAAAATTCCCTCTGACAAGTACTTCCCAAATGATCATCCAGATCCCCTTTGACTTTGGCCTGCTGGTAATTAGCAAGAAGTTATTCTTCACCCCAGTATTAAATTGTCACTTTATAGAATTCATTCTATTACTCTTGGCTTTGCCATCTGTAGCCAGACAAAACAAGCCCAATCCCTCTTCCATGATAACCCTTCAAACATCTGAACACAGTGATTATCTTCCCACTAGACCTTCTATGATGACAATCTAGAACTCGTACTGGTCTGATTAATCACGCATAAACTTGACACACTAATGGCTCTAACATAGTGATATCATTTGGTCCCCTTTGAGAACAAAGGATAACAACTAATTTATAATGGTGATGATAAAAAAATAGCGTTTATATAGGGCATACCATGTGCCAGGTGCTGTATTAAGTCTTACAAATATTATGTCATCTGATCCTTATAAGAACCTAAGGAAATAGGTGCTATTATTTCTCCATGTTACAGTTGAGGAAACTGAGGCAAACAAAAGATTAAGTGACTTTCCCTAGTTAAATAACTCTGTAAGTTAATAAGCATTTGTTAACACTTACTGTATTCCAGATCCTTTGCTAAATGTTGGGGATACTAAAAAGAGTATCTAATTCCATTTTTTCAATACATCCTTATGTGGATGGCTCATTAAGGGGCAGCTAGGTGGCACAGTGGAAAATGTTGCCAGGCCTGGAGTCCAGAGGACTCATCTTCCTAAGTTCAAAATTGGTCTTACTCACTTACTAGCTATATGACCTTGGTAAAATCATTTAACCATTTGCCTCAGTTTCCATATTTGTAAAATGAGCTGGAGAAGGAAATGGCAAACTACTGTAGTATCTTTGCTAAGAAATCCCAAATGGGGTCACAAAGAGTCAGAAATGACTGAACATCTCTATCGCAGCCACTTTCTGGGTGATAGGTATCATTAAGTTATATTAATCCCATTTTAAAGAAAAATGGAAAGAGGAATCCTTTCTTCCAAGGATTATTAAGGCAGTTGAGCTGGGATTTGAATGATCAGTTGGATTTCAAGAAGAAAGAGTGAATTCTAAGTAAAGGAAATCACATTGGCAAAAATGAAGTGGCAGGAAAGCATGATAAATGTTTAGAGAAAAGTGGTAATGTTCCTCATGGATGACCTCCGGCTAGGTGACCACTTGTCAGGGATGCTGCAGAGGAAATTGCTGTTAGGAACTACATATGTATTCCAGTATATACCCTAACTTGGGGCTGTGAAATTGATTTTTAAGAATATATTCAGAACTGTATTTTAATATAATGGGACAGAGACAAAAGGAAATGATTTGAAGCATATTTTTTTTTGTGATTCAATCTAGATGATCTCTAAAATCACATTAAACTATGTGAGTCTGTAATCCATAGATTTAATCTTGGAGATTGGAAAACTATAAGAAAGAGCACATTGGAGGATCTTGTAAGCATACCACAGGGTGATAAAAAATAATAGCAGCTAACATTTACAAAGCAATTCAGGATTTGCAAAGTGTTTCATATCTATCTCCTTGGATTTGATCTTTAAAATAACTCCTGAAGTAAGTGCTATTATCACTCCCATTTTGCAGATGAGGAACCTAGTCTGAGAAAGGATAGTAGGTGTCTGAGGAAGGATTCATATTTGGGTCTTCCTGATTCCAAGTCAGGCACTCTTATCCACTATTCTTTTCAGATGTCCAAAGGAATCAAAGAAAATTTTAGCATGAGAGCGTGTCATAAATATTAGAGATGCAGCAGCCTCCTAATTGGCTTAGTCTTTCCCCTTGAATCCATCCTATACACTGCTTCCATATCAATTTTCTGAAAGTGTAGCTTTTATCATGGAAACTGCTTATTAAAAACTTTCAATGACTCCCTTCTGCCTAATATCCAAAGTTTTAAGTTGTTAGATAATGCTTAAGTTCCTTCATTAATTCCTCTCAAGTCATTTATCTAGATTCATCACCTTCCCCTCACCTTTATTCACTCTGTGCTTTAGGCATGTGTCTTTGATAATTCCCACTTTCCTACTGTTTTCTCTCCTTAACATGCTGTTCACTCTATTTTCATTCATCCAAATTTTTTCTTCCATTAAGAGTGAAATCAAATGCCAAATTCTCTATCGAGTCACATTCACCATGCTATTACATTGTCTGTAAATATCTTCATTATTAAAATTACTATTTTCCAAAATTCCTTTTTCCATTCCTGAGACCTTGGTTTATTTTTCATTCCATTTTTGACTTTATTAATTTGTGATTCTTGTAGGAATCCCTTTGAAAGAATGGCCTATGTAAATATTTGGTGTAACATGTTACCTAACATAGGCATTCCATTATTCTTTTTTGTTTCTTTCATTCACATGTTCTTTACCTATCCATCAATTTATTCATTCATAGGTATCTATTAAGAACTTTAGGTGGAATGGGAGACACTGGCACAGGACTCTCATCAGAGGAGGTATTGTGCTCTATAAGCAAAGCTGAACTGAAGTAATTCAAAAGAAATGTGAGATTGCAAAGTTAGAGACTCATCTAGACTAATTGTGCTTGACCCGTGGTAGAGCCTTCTGAGCTCATATTAATCTGATCAGCCACAGTCAGAAAGATTGGAACTTGACTCTAGCATAATAACATCATTTGGTCCTCTCCAAGAATGAAAGACACCAACCAATCAACCAACCAACGGGTATTTTCCTAGTCTAGATCTTAGCAGAATGAATCACAGAATATTTTACCTAATAGTTGTTTTCTTCCTATTAGAAAATTATTCAGTATCTTCACAAAATACAGAACTGAATACTGCATCTCCTTTCTCAATTTAAGACAGTAGACAATTGAAAAATAAAAGGAATGGGAAGTAGAGGAAAGAAGGGACATTTCTCATATATATATATATATATATGTATATGCTGTGCTCACCTCAAACCTAGTTCTTCATTTATTTTAATCTAGTAGCCAAGCCTTTGGTAAGAACTGTTGATATTAATAGTCTTTTAAAACTTGAAGAAGATTTATATGTGTGTGTATGTGTGTGTATGTGTGTGTATGTGTGTGTATGTGTGTGTATGTGTGTGTATGTGTGTGTATGTGTGTGTATGTGTGTGTGTGTGTGTGTGTGTGTGTGTGTGTGTGTGTGTGTGT
>JAJPUD010000366.1:563271-631538 GCA_023553655.1 Myrmecobius fasciatus
TGTGTGTGTGTGTGTGTGTGTGTGTGTGTGTATATGTGTGTATATATATGTAAAATCTCATTAGATATTTACAATTCAGTGAATGGCTACTAAAGGTATTATCATCCCATTTTACCGATGAGAAAATTGAAGCCTAAAAAGCTCAAGAGAAATGCCAGTAGTCCACACACCAGGAAAAGATGGAATCTGAACTCAGGTCCCTCCTAACTCCATAGTTTCCACCATAGCACCTGAGTTGACTTGAAAGAAGAGAAACATTTAAGCAAATAGAGATGTGAGGGGGAGGCTAATGTGCTTAAAGTAAAAATAAGTGAGAAAAGGAAAGGATGAAATTGAGAAACATATTCCTCCAGTTTTACAGAAAATAGGGTAAAGAGTAGTACTGGGTAAGATTATGGCAGATGGGCTTCTACTGGTGTAGGGCCTTAAATCTCACATGTATCAGATAAAGTTTGACAGGGCCTGGATACTTCATTCTGCCCATTTTCAAGTTAACTGGTCCCAGTGGTAAATTATAAGGCAAGCTCTTTACAAGTACAAGGACAAATTCAATTTACTGCCTTAGAAATGATAAAATTATTTTTAAAAGAAGCTTATGCTGAATTCTAAAAACAAGTTAATATTAAAACTCAACTTTTTTGATTGAACAGCAATTCATAAAAAACCCAAGATAAATTGAAAACCACAGTTTTGATTAATATTATTCTTTTCTTGATTTATTTGGAAAATGAAGGCTTATGAAGATATCAGTGTAAGAAGATACATTTCCTGTGCCTTTTTATGACACTCCTTAGTTCCTATATTTCATATAATTATATTATATCTGGTTACATAACAATTCCAAAGACTTGTCAAGCCAAATTTAGTTTAGCACAGTTACACAACCAAAATCTGCTTTAAGCAAGTCTATTCCAAGCAGAAAAACAACATTAGTTGAGTGATTGAACATATTTCTTTCCCTCTCTCAACAATGAAGTCATTTCTATCTTTTGGGGAGGAAAAAAGTTGTTTTTCTGAAAATTATTTCCCAAGTTAAAGATGAAAAGCTGCTATGATTTTGAAGTTAAAAATAAATTTTGACCATCAGAGACCTAATTTAATGAGCTATAAAAAAATTAGAGCTATAGTTAGTCATTTCAGACTCACATGCTCCAAATCCCTATTCACTGTGTCTTTGTATTGGGGAATATCTTGCATCGGAAATTTGCTTGAAAAATGTGCTATTAACCTTCAAAATGCTTGTTTTCTAGTCTTCTGCAATTGCTAAAGTACTTACTTGAATTATATTTGTTTCATCTCAGTAATTTATCACTTCTTTTATTGAATTATGAATTGGCCTTTGTCAATAAAAAGTTAAACAATGCATATTTGAAAAAAATTTAGTATACTGATAAGTTATATATATATACACACAATTAAACCATTATAATCATAATACTTATTTTCAAATATAGTTTAATACACATTCTAGCAAGGCAGTGTGATATAATTGATGGAAAACTATACCTTAAGTGAGTTCCCACCGCTGACAAATGGTGACTGTATCTCTGAGCTAGCTGCTCAATCTTGTAATGCTACTATTTGTTTCAGAAAAGGTACCAAATTACATCTGGAGAGGGAGTTTTCTTATCTGGGTGTTCTCTTTACCAGTGAAATCATCAGTTGAGTCTCTGTTCCTGTGTTCCATAATAAAGGGGTGGGCTGGTTTCCTACTCTAGTTTTCTTTTAATGTTCAGTGTTGCACTGACATTGGATACGGTGCCTTTGTGTTCTCTGAGACTATGTTTTTAGGGTATGAGTCCTTTCTCATGGCAGATTCGTACAAACTGAAGGAGTCTTAAGTAGAGATCGCTAATGATACACCTTTCTTCCCAGGACCAACTAGGTGAGTTAGAGATTTGTCCCTGAGATGACAGTAGGCTGAAGAATTGGAGGAGGATGGTGGGATAGCAACAGCAGGTCACAAAGACCATCTCCTAAGCTGAAGAGTAGTTTTGTTCTGCACCGATGGCTTAGAGTATCCATACTGAGGAAAGTCTACATACCTGAAGATGTTGATAGGTAGTCCCAAGGTGTAAAGGAGAATTTCAGCTAAAGATCTCAGGTTTAATGCCAGGTTCCAGAAGAAATGTGGGGTAAGGAAGATGATACACTAGGAAGAGCATTGGGTCTTGAATCAGAGAAACTAGGTTCAAATTCTATCTTTGAGATCAATTTCCTGTGTGACCTTAGACAAGTTATTTCTCTGGGACTCAGTTTGTTCAGGGTATTGGACTAGAAAAGGATCTCGGAGACTTATTAGTCCAATAATAAGGATAATCAGGATCTCTGAGCTCCTTTTCCTTTTTAGATCTGTCACTTGTGAAGTGTTCTACCTAGAGTCATGAAGATTCAAGTTCAAATATCCCTTCAGATGCCCTTGTTAGCCTGAAGAAAAAATTCCTCATCTTTAATTTCCTCATCTCTAGAATGGGAATAATTATAGCATTTACTACAGATTCATGAGGAGTGGATAAGATGTATATATAAAGTGCAGTGAAAAGCTTAAAATGCTATATAACTCCTAGTGGTTATTATATGAACCAATATGGAGACATTTTATATAGAAATACGCATTGTAAACTTGCTTGTTTATCCATATGCATACACACATGACATTACAGAACTGGTTGTATGTATGCACACAATCAGACCCCCAGACAAACCAGCCCAGCTATGTATGGAGAGCATCGTCCCTGTCATTTAGCCGCTAGATGATATATTCTTCAATTATCATAATCCATGAAACAAAGGACATTGCAAAATGTCCTTTAGCCTTGTCCATTTTTTGTGTGTCTGTAGTGACTGCGGCAGAGTGCTGAAAATGAGGGAGAGCCTTTTTTCAGGCACATGGGCTTATATCACTCTTCTTCCCTGCTTTGGTTGTCATGAGTCCAGGTAAAGAGGGGCAGCTGAGGCTGACAGGATTTGGGGAGAAAGTGAAGATTCTACTGACTCTAGAAGTATTTTCACTAATATACAGGCTATCATTGAGGAGAGGAGGGGAGAGAAGGAGAGGAAGGGAGAGGAGGGAAAAGGAGAGGAGGGAGGAGGGCAAGACAGGGGGAAAGCAAGGAGGGGAAAGAGAAGGGAGGGGAAAGGAGGAGAAAAGAGAAGAGGACTAGGAGAGGAAGGGAGGGAGATAAATGAGGGGAAAGAAAGGAAGGCATGGGAGGGAGAGGAAAAATAAAGGAGCAGAAGAAGAGAGGTGACAAAGAAGGGAAGAGGGGAGGGGAGGAGAGTGCAGGAAAGAAAGGGGACAAGGATGCTAAGAAACACATTTTTAGATTGAAGTAACTATTAATTAAACTTATTTGTCATAATGTGAAATCTTTATACAATGACACCAAAAGGTCCTATTTTTGGAAGAATTTAATATTGATTTTTTTCCAGAAATGAAACCAGACAATGTAAGCATGCTGCATTTAAATGATCAGATGGTTTATAGGTTCTACTTGGAGATACAAAAGAATTCTCAAGAGCAGTTTCAATGTGGGACCAATGGCAATGAATAAGAAGTATCACTTCACAAGACACTAAGTCATCTTGTTAGGTAGTGCTTATGATGAGCATAAGTTAAAAAACCCTAAAATGAAGATAATTACAGCTTAGACACAAACATCTGTTTTAGAGGATGAAGAGGGAGACAGACTATATGAGTAATTCAAGAAAATGCTCTGAAACAAAGGGTCCTTTGATGATCATACCTTGCTCAACTTTAGTTTTATATTCCTACTACCACCCACTTCCTTCACTCCTATTCAAATGTTGCTGAAAACCAAAAGATATAAAAGTGAACAGGTTTGCTACAAATTTATGTTAAATAATCTCAACTGGCCACTCACTGTGGGCCTGGGTTGTTACCCACTATATTATATTCTCTCTCTAAATTTTAGATAGAGAGCTAGGTAGATTAGAGAGAGAAAGACAGAGACAGAAAGAGATAAGTAAGTGGATAGATGGATAGGTAGGTAGATTAAAGAGAGAAAGACAGACAGAAAGAGAGAGGTAGGTAGATAGATGGATAGGTAGGTAGGTAGAGTAGAGGGAGACAGGTCGATAGATAAATAGATGGATGAATGAATAAGAAGGTAGATAAGTAGAAAATAAATACACATCTCAATTCTCACAACTATGACATTAGTTAAACAATGCACATATCATTATTCCTAATTTAAAGATGAGAAAACTTAAATAGCTAAAAAATGACAAAGCACTTCCCCCCTCCCTCAGATGATTCCAAGTACTTACTATCTTCCTAACAGAACAGTAGATCTGGGGGAAAGAATGGACACAGGAGAGTCTACTTTGGATGGGCACTAAAAGTCATGGCAGGTATGGGGAGCTGCTGAGGAATGGGAGGCAAGAAGGAGGGAAGCCCAGGAAATAGCTAAGTTCTTGGGATGCCTTGGGGCACAGGGGGAAGGGGCTGGTATATGAGAGTCCAGAGCAGATTATGACCACTGAAAGCAGAATATAAACTCTGCCTCTTTGCCAGTTCTCCCTCCGGCTGGCTCCGGACTGATTGTTTCTGTCATTCCCACAAGCTCCCCAGGATTGTGGCAAATGAGAATTGTGGGAGCAGAACATCAGTACCACGGCTTTGGGACAGCGCACTCACTGCTGTGCTGAGAGCTTGGCAGAAGGAGGGGAAAGCTGGAACAGGACCGATTTATCCAGTGCTAAAATTAGGGCATCGTTGACGGGGCCAATTATTAGTCATTGCCACATTTTCTCCCAGAAGGAGAGAGTCTTGCTTTGTGCTGCTGAGGCTGAGCAGGTGGAAAACAGTGCAGAAAGGTCTCCCTTTTTCATCTGAGGAGGGATGCATAATGAGGCAAGCCAGAAAGACTGTGACTCAGTGTCTTGATGTGAAGCAACAGTAGTTCTATTTTGGGGATATCTTGACTCCCCCTCATTCAATATATACCCTTAGGCCTAAAATATGAGCCTGATGCTATTCACATTTAGCTGGCAACCTACACAGATGGTGGTGAAGTGGATAGAGTATGGAGTCAGGACAGCCTGAATTGAAATCTGACCTCAGATGCTTTCTAGCTGGGCTGAACTTCTGTCTGTCTCAGTTTCTTCAACTGTAAAATCAGGATAAGAATAGCACCTTTTTCCACAGAGTTGTTGTGAGGATCAAAAGAGATATTTGTTTTTTAAAAAAAAAAAACTTTAGCATATTGTGTTGCATATAAGCCTATATAAAAATTTATTTCCTTTCAGAAATAATTCCCTTCTCTTTTCATTAAGCATTTATTAAGTGTATCCTAGGTGCTAGACACTGAGGATGCGATAAGTGGAAGAATTCCTGTCTTCAAGGAGTTTATATTCTAACTATTTCTTTATCTGACTACTTTCCCTACATAGATATTATGTTGATTGGATTAGGAAGGAAGGGGTTCCAGTGTATAGATGGATAAATATATACAATGCAAAACAAAGTACTTTCCTGAAGGAGAGAGCTCTCAGAAGTGGCAGAAATGGAAGGAAATGAAAGGAAGGGGGGGAAAGGAAAGTATCCCAGACATGGGAAACAACTTGTGCCAACAGTGTAGTGACAAGAGCACTGCGTTAGGAAGTCACAGGACTTGAGTTCAAATCTCACCTCAATTATGTACTATCTATGGGAACTTGGCAATCTCTCTGGGCCTCAGTCAGCTCATCTGGAAAATAGGAGGCTGAATCATGTAATGTCTAGGAGACTTGACTTACAATGAGCTACTCTTCATTGGCTTAGTACTTTGGAAAGATTCTCTCTCTCCTAGAGCCAAGTTAGTCTTACAATTTGAGATAAAAGATTTACCCAGATTTTTGTTCTGGGAATGAAAGGAAGCATAGCATTCCTTTCCGTCTTACCTGCCCAGAGCCACTTGGATGAATGGGGAAAGTCAGATGGACGGGGTATCCCTCTAAAATCCACAGATTAACCCCAGACCAAAATTCACACGGTCATTACTTGATCCATCTTCACTTTCAAGTAAAGATATGAGGTAAGACCAGATGGGAGAGCAACTAGCCAAGAAAATCAATTGCAAATGAAATATTTTAAAAGTTTCTCTCTCAATCAGTTGGTCAGCGAACATTTATTAAGCACTACCTAAGTATCGGGCACTTTGCCAGGTCCTGGGGATGCAACTACACAGATACCAGGTATTTAAATAGCAAGGTCACTAATATGTTGGAGGAAACAGGAAAGGTTTCATGTTAAAGGTAATGCTTAAGTAAGTCAACAGTAAACAAGAATTTATTTAAAGCCTGCTATGTGTTTGGTGCTGTATTAAGCTCTATAATCCTGAGAATTTTCTTGATTATTTTGGTTGAATGAAGGACATAATGCCATTATATCTAGACTGGGAGTGGATATCACAGTTCAACCAGTCCTTAATTTTTCTTTTTACAGATAAGGAAACTGAGGCTCACAGAGGCAAAGTGATTTGGGTCTGACTAATCAGACTCTTTTTACTGCAACACATTTCTTGTCATGTTGAAAGTAAATAATTACCTTCCCTTTAAAATAGATCTAAAGTTTTTGTACTTATGTTCCCACAGAGAATATAAACTGAATTTAGATTTGTAATTTTTTCCCATTTATATTCATTTGACACTAGCTATGTGACTAGAGGCAAAAAGACTTTACTCCGAGTTTTAATTTTCTCACCTATAAAATGGGGATATCCATGATAATTATACAAATATCAGAGTTGTGAGAAGGTTCATTGGTAGCACAGCAGATAGTGTTAGATGGGGTGAGGAAGAGTGTAGTTCAGAACCTACTTCAGATACTAGATATAATCTAGCAAGTCACTTAATTTTCTCAACTTCTCAACTTCCTTATCTGCAAAATAAGAATAATAATAGATTCTGCCTCACATGGTTGTTGTGAGAATCAAATAAGGTACATATTTAAAGCTTTGCAAACCTTGACACACAGTATAAATGCTAGCTATTACATGAGAAAATGTATGCAAAGTGGTTGACAAATCTTAAAACATTTTATTGGAATATCAGTTATTAGTGTTGTTATTGCATTTTAAAGAGATAACCACAGGTGTTTCATAAGGCGAATTTTTTTTTGTTTAGGAAGCAGAGGCCCATTTTACATGAACACATAAATATAATATTTGAATTACTTTTGCAATAACAGAAGAAAATTTCATGCTGATCCACAGGGAAATATTATTGACAAAGATTTTCAATTTTGAGAATGAATCTTTAAATTCACTTCTACCAGCAAATGAAAGTAGTTTTTTTTTTCAGGTAAATTTTGAATGACATCTTTAATAATCAAACCATTTGGGAGATTTGAAAGATGAACTAGAGAGGCTTCCATATTGCCAGGACTCTTTTCTGTGTGTTCTCCCTCACTCAACACCCTTAATCATGATTCCTTCTGTGTATGGTTCCAAGTGTTGCCAAAGCCTAAACCTTTCCTATACTATGATGAGTCTTGATGAGCCTTTCTAAGTAAGAGAATCTAGGCTAGTTCTCAGACAACAGATATTATACAGTCCATTTTGTGTCCAAGGTCAAATCCTTTCCAGGTTGATAAAGCTTTCTAAAGCTCTTGGTTTTCTGATATAGTTTCAGAACGTGAAGATTATAAGTGGCAGCATCTGAGATCACAGCCTCCACTATAAAGAGACATTGGAGAAAGACATTAGTGGAAGAAACTTGTTCTGTTAAATTGTGGAATATCCCACTGCACATTCAGGGTTCTAGAACTTGTTTGGGTTCACCGTCTATTTAATCTAATAGTAAGGTGCCCCTATATTTTCCTCTGAATCATACCTAACCTGCTAGAATTAAACATGGCATATGTTAGTATAACACCTTGTCACAATAATTTGCTCAATTTAAGCCTAGGGTACATTATTAATGGCCCCTAAGGACCACTTGATTCCATTCTCTTTGACTTCAGGGAATTTATTTTAGATGAAAAGTTGAGTTGAGTCTCAGTTAGGAGCTATGAGCTCCCAGTTAGGAAAATACTTAGCATTTAAGCAGAAGCTGAGCTTTAATCCCTGAACTCTTTGTGGTTGAAGCAAAATTCATTTTACCTGAAGTATTCAGGTAAATTAAAAGTAGATTATGCTACTGTGTAGTACATAGTATATACTATATGTAATATACTGTTGTGTATAATGCATATCTATATGTGCACCAGAAAGAGAGGAAAGAGCCAATCCTTTCTCAGGATTTCCTTCAATCTGGGTCATCTGCTTTAGGACATTTGTAAAGATGATGAGCCTCTTCAATATTTCCTTTCTTGCTTATAACACTAGAAGCAAAAGGGAGTCACTGGAGTTTCTTGAACAAGGGAATAACATAGTTGGGTCAGCACTTTAGGAATATTGATTTGGCAGCTATGTGGAAGATAGCTTGGAGAAAGGAGAGATTGAATGCTGGGAGACTCATTTGGAGGTTATTGAAATATCCCAGGTAAGAGATAACAAAATTCTTATGAATGAAGAGAATGGCTCAAGTGTGAATTATTAAAAGGAGGCAGATGGTAGAGGTACCACAATATTGATAATATTTGTCAAATGATTGAATATAAATGAAGAGGGAGAGGGAAGGAATTAAGGATGAGTCTTAGTTTAATCTGGGTGACGAGAAGAATGATGATGACCTTGACAAAATAGGGAAGTTCAGAAGACTGAGATTTTTTGGGGGGGAAACTTGAATTCTATTTTTAATATACTGACCTTGAAATGTCATTATCTGATTGAGGCTATCCAACCAGCAATTGGTAATGGAAAACCAGAGAGACTATGGCTTCATACAAACATTTTAGAGTCATTTGCAAAGACATAGTTTTGAATATGTGATCACTATGGAATATGGTACACAGAAAAGAAAGAATAGAGTATAAGAAAGAAATGTGATATAGAACCCCACCCAGGAAGGAAATACAGGATGATCTGGAAAAGGAGACTGAGAAGTTGGACAAGTAGAATAAAATCAAGAAAAAAGCAATGTCTCAAAAACCCAGGGAACAGGAAGTGTCTGGGAGGAGAGGGTGATCAAAAATATCAAAAGCTGGATGAAAAATGAGAAGGGTCCATTGAGTCTCTGGCAATTAAATGATCATTGGTTACCTTGGAGAGAACAATTTCATTTGAGTGATGGGGTCGGAAGCCAAATTACAAAGGGCTGAAAGGTGAGTGGGAGTTGAGAAAGACAAGACAGCAGATAGCCATTAGCCAGTAAAATATGAATTGTTCTTTGTGTGTATGCTTTTGCTTTTTATATCCATTCAATTCCCTAATGTCACACTTTAATGACATATAATTACAGCCACCATAAGAATTATTTTCTTATTAGGCTCAAATACCATTAGGACCCCATTCTTAATTGGTACAAGGGATTTTTCCTTTCAGATAAATAATAAAGGCTCAAACTGGAGTTTCAGACAAGATTTCCACTGACTTTTATTTGAAAGTCAAATCATGTGCATTAGTAATTCAAGGAAAATGGGAGGTTTCCTTTAGCAAAGCCGAAAGAATTATATCTGAGTAATTCTGTTACTCTTGTTTATGGGCCCTCCAAAGACCAGGGTTTTATTTCACCTTATTTAAGATTGGGGCTTCTTCAAAAATAAAAAAAAAATAACTAGACAATGGAGCCAGCTCTAATACCAAACAGCTACTTTAAAAGAATAATAATAGCCAGATGTAACAACATGCTCTTTCCCTACCAGAGCAGTTGTGAGCCCAGAGGGAATATAAAAACTAGAGCAGTACCCTTGCTGTCTTCATTTCTTTCCATTGACCCAGGAAAGAGACAAAATATAGAGTTGAGTCCTTCATGCTTTGATAGATCAAGTTCCCTAAATTACATTAAGAAGCAAATAAGCTCCCTTGCTCAGAATGTTTAATGCATGACTAATTCTCATTATTGTGATGTTGAAATTTTTAACCACTTATGGGAAAGCGATGAGGATTCAAGCTCTTGAGGCATCTGTGCATCATTTTTGAAAAGGCAATGATCAATAGATCATTTCTTAAGAGTCTCACTCCCTTCTTATCTCTGGCTTTATATGCACTACAATTCTAAGAGAAGAAAAAAGTAAGATCAGGGAGACATAATCATATTATCCAGATTGCATTGAAATAAACAAAAATTCAAGTATAAACAGCAGGAAAAGGAATTATTTTCAACAAATAGGACCTTCCCTTCCCCATCTATCTTGCAACAAAGAAAACTGACCCAGCAAACTTGACAGTGTATGTAAGCTTCCACATTTGTGACTCACACCTCTACCAGTGGTACCATCCTAAAGCTTGACCAAGACATATAATGTCAGTTTAAATTACATTTATTTAAAGCAAAACTGAAAATTGAACTATGAGGAGCATAACTATGTCTACATGGAGTCACTGATCCAACTGTGTTGGTAAAAATTCACTTTTTAGCCAACAACTATATTTAACCAACTATGAAAAGTTTTCACAAGCAAAAGAGTTAAGACATGATTGACCTCTTTCAGCTGAAGATATTTAATGTAATGACCTCTCCACAGATTTATAATGTTGTGGACTTAAGTCCTTAAAATCATACTCTATTGGATACAGCTGAGATCTGGGAGGGACCTTAAAGATAGTCTAGTCTATGATGAAGAAAATGACACATTAAGTGCTCACAGTCAAGGCGGCAGTCATGGGATCCAATTTCATTGATTACATGATCACAAGTATTTCCAATAGACTGCCTTCTTCTGGGTTTCAGAACTCTCTCATGGTGGGCTTGAATAGTAGTTGCCTTAGTTATGAATAGTCCCTTTTCTGGGGTGATAGAATCCTAAATAAAATAGGAAGAGAGATTAGAGGTTATCTAATCACTTTGCAGATGGGGAAACTGAGGCTCAGAGGGTAAAATCAACTTTACTAAGATAGAACTGAGGAAAAATTCAGGTGGTCTGACTTCAAATCTGCTGCTGTTCCTGGTATAGTATGGCTATTTTCTCTTATGTTTCAAAAACTCGCCATGGTTGGATTTCTGCAGCAGTCTCTTTGGCTATGAATCAGCCCCTTGTCCATGGCCCTGTCTATTCAGGAAAAAGAAATTGGCTGGGAGTAAGGGGTAGAGGTGGACCAGGTCTTTTAAAAAGCAGAAGTCTGATTCCTTCTGATATGGGCTGTTCCTTTCTAAGTCCTACTCACTTTCCCCTGTCGGATACATACAGTTATGGTGCAATGGAAAAAGCCCGAGAAGGGACTTTAGATCTGCCCTTAACTCCTGACTTTGCAGTTGAAAAATTGTGTCATTTTCCTTATTTTTAAAATGATAGTGTTGGAATGGTTGATTGCTAATGTTCCTCTAGCTCTAAGTGTCTATGAAATCATCTTCCTGATAAGATGTGATCTCCTCCAGGGCAAAGACTGTCTCATATTTGTCTTTGTACCCTCTGTGACTAAATTGGTGCCTGGAATAGAGTCAATGATTAATATGTGTTTGGCTCAATGGCTTCTTGGGTTAGGATACCTCCCCTTTCCCCTTCTTCTGATATACTTGGCAGCAGAAGTTTGTCATGCTCAGGGGGTGATATAGCTATTGCCTCCTGATGAAACAGTCCTGAGAGCTTCCCTATGAAATCTGGTCACTCCTTTCCCCAATGTACTAATTGTTCCCTAAACAGGACTAATTAAGACCTTAGTAGAACAGGGAAAGAGGCTAGTAAGTCACCAAAATCAACTAACATTTATATGCCCAGGAGGTGCTTAATAGTTGCTTGGATCAATCTCTCCCACTCTCTCCTCTACCCTCTCTCTTTCTGTATCTCTATATTTGTCTCTGGGTTTGTCTGTCTCTTTTCTGTATATAACTATGGAGAAAAAAGGATGGTGGATATAGTGTTGCAGCTGGAGTCATCTTTTCTGTGATCGATAGTAACTGAATGACTATAGTAGTCATTTAACTTCTCCTTGTCTCAGACCTTTCATCTGTAAAAATTTAATAATGTTTTAATAATGATGTCCATAGTATCTACTACACAGTGAGATTGAAATGAGTTCATAATAGTTTGCAAACATTAAAGTATATATACTTATCAATTATTATGAAATTGACATATCTGGACCATTCCCCAAACCTCCTCCCTCCCTTTTCCCCCTTTTTTCAGATGATATTTGAGGAACTAATTGATCGACCAACACACCATTTGGGTCATGATCATTCTCTTGAGTTGGGGAAAGCAAGTTTTCTGGCTTTTGTGAAGTCTATTACTTTGAGACCTTATTGGAGGAGCACGATCTCTCAGTGATGCTTCTGACTCACTCTATGCCCATCAGGAAGCAAACAAAACATTGAACTGCTTGGACCTCTGTCTCCATCTGCACTGTTATTATTTAGAGCTTTGAGTACATTTCATCGTCTCTAAGTGCTGTAACACTGTTTTAATTTATTCTGTCATTGAAATGGGATTGCCAAGAAAAAAAAGTAAAGTTAAAAACTAGGCCAGTTTATAAAGCTCAGGCATAAGGATCTTGAATTTCAAGATAAAAAGCAAAAAGGTGAGAAGCAAATTTGTATGGCTGCTTACAGGGGAATTGAAAGATAACAGATATTCTGTAAATAAATTAGGCACAAGTGAAGGGCCTCAGAATGCATTAGACCTTTATCAGAGAAAAGGGGAAAGTTTATAACAGGTGACATTAAAACAATTCCTTTTAAACATCCCAACTGATAAAATATTCAGTTAAATCAAACAGCAAAAACAGAAGCTATCACTGATAAAAGGATAAGAACTCCAATGAAAGTAGGCAGAAACAGGTGGAAAATGCATTCTAATGTCCTCTGGCTTCAGTACCATGCCCCTGAAATAGAAAATGCACCTAGAATCAGAGGACCAAGGGCTAGAAAGGGCTTTAGCTATTATATAGACCAGGAGCTCTTACACTTTTTTGGGACGTGGACCTCTAATGCCTTGCTCAATCCTAAACCTAGAGACCCTTTCTTGTATTAAAGTTTCAAAAGCATAATACCTGAGGTGACAATGGAAGAAAATTATTTTTATTGAAGTTTTTTTTATTTTCAAAACATCTGCAAAATAATTTTTCATCACTGACCCTTGAAAAACTTTGTATTCTAATTTCTCCCTCCCTCTTCCCTCTACCTCCTCCCCTAGATGGCATGTTATCCAATATATGTTAAACGTAGTAAAAATATATGTTAAATCCAATATAGGTATACATAATTATAAAATTATTTTGTTGCACAAAAAGATCAAAAAGTAAAAAAAATGAGATAGAAAATAAAATTCAAGTAAACCACAAGGGAGCAAAAATTCTATGTTGTGATCCACCCTCAGTTTCCACAGTCCTCTCTCTGGGTGTAGATGGCTCTCATCATCACAAGATCATTGGAACTGGCCTGAATCATCTCCTTGCTGAAAAGAACCATGTCCATCGGAATTGATCATAGTATAATCTTGTTGTTGCTATGCACAATGATCTCCTGGTTCTGCTCACTTCACTCAGCATCAGTTCATGCAAGTCTCTCCAGGCCTTTCTGAAATCATCTTGTTGATCATTTCTTATAGAACAATAATATTCCATGACAATCATATACCATAACTTATTCAGCCATTCTCCAGCTGATGGGCATCCATTCAGTTTCCAGTTTCTTGCCACTACAAAAAGGGCTGCCACAAACATTCTTGCACATGTGGGTCCCTTTCCTTCCTTTAAGATCTCTTTGGGATATAAATCCAGTAGAAACACTGCTGGATCAAAAATTATGCACAGTTTGATAACTTTTTGAGCACAGTTCCAAATTGCTCTCCAGAATGGCTGGATCCCATTCACAGTTCCACCAACAATGTATTAGTGTCCCAGTTTTCCCACATCCCCTCCAACATTCGTCATTATCTTTTCCTGTCATCTTAGCCAATCTGACAGGTATGTAGTGGTATCTCAGAGTTGTCTTAATTTGCATTTCTCTGATCAATAGTGTTTTGAAGCACCTCTTCATATGACTAGAAATGATGTCAATTTCTTCATCTGAAAAATTATCTATTCATATTCTTTGACTATCAATTGGAAAATGGCTTCAATGGAAGATAATTATTTTGAAATATAGTTATAAAAATATCTCAAATTAAATTCATTGAATGCAGATTAAGACCCGAAGAAAATTCAATCTTTTCATTTCAACTATCCTTCCACTGCACTCTCTATAATGCCTGTTCCATAGGCAACAAATTTACCTTCATCTTAAATCTTTTCCTCTCCCAGTTTTTATATCTACTAAGCTATTATTGAAACTTGGCTCTTTTGATACTTAATGCCCCTGACCTCATCCTGTCTAGTACTGGCTGTACCTTCACTCATTATCAGCTCATTGGTTAAGGTGGGGGCCTTGGGATTTTTCTTGCTATCCATTGCCTTTTCCAGGTTTTCCCTTTTTTTCTATCACTCAGTAACTTCTCTTCTTTTGAGATTACTGTTATTCATATCAATCACTCCCACATGCTGGTATTTATGGATCCCTAGTTCATTCCTTCTTTCCTTAATAATTTGGTACCAGGCACCCAATTTTTTTCTCTTCCATAACTCCTGCTTTCATCCTAGAGAACTTCAACATATGTATTGAGTCTACCTTATATGCCTTAACCACTCAATTCCTCAGCCTACTCACTTTCCATGAGCCACTCTTCAGCTTCACACTCTTTCTGCCTTGCCTTACAAAATCCTACTCTTTCTATACCCTAAGATCTTCTATATCTTGATTCCTCAATTCTTTTTCAGGAAGGCTCTCTTGCACTAGCCACTGTCTTCTTTTTCTCATCTGATCTTGGAACAATTTAACTCTACATCTTTTTCTCTTGAATCTCTAGCTTCCTTATAATATTGCTGATTATTTTTTTTAAGCCTCGGTTTGAATCATTTCCACCATTTTCTGCCTTCATTCCTACCCATGTGCTTCTGAATGAAGATGTCACTATTTTGCCATAGATCTATTACAAATATCTATTACAGATTCTTAAATAGGTCCTCACTACCGCTAGGCAATCCTACTATAATTCCCTTTTCAATTCACTATCCCACTAACCACAGCATCTCTTCCAAGCCTTCTCATCCTTCCTCAAATATCCTATGGCTCTCACTCTTCCCACTCTTTCAGTTGGGAAATTTGCCTCATATTTTACAGAAAAAAAGTAAGGCACTTTTCCTTGAGCTCCTTTTCTCCCTTTCCTGCATTTTCTATCTCTTTGGTGAATTCTCCTACTCTCTCCTTCATCCTGTCTTGCATGATGAAGCCACCTTATTTTTTGCCAAGGTCAGTCCTTCTATTTGTTAGTGATTTCATTCCATTCCATTTCCTCCAACAGACTGCATCCTGTGTCATCTCAACTCTTTTACTTATTTTAGATCTCTCCCTGTCTGATTCATTTCTACTGCCTGCATACATGTCCATGACTCCCACTTTCAGGAAAATCCCTCACTTGATCCTTCCTTCCCCATTACCATCCTATTTCTCCTCTGTCTTTTGTAGCTTTGTAACTCTCAAAAAGGCTGTCTACGATAGTTTCCTTCATTATCTCTTAACTGCCACATTCTCTTCTTAACTTCTTACAATCCAGCTTCTGACTTTGATCTTTCCACCAAAACTGTTCTTTCTACTCCTAATGATCGTTAGTTGCCATATCCAAAGGCCTTTTCTCAAACTTCATTTTCCTTGGATTCTCTGCAGTCTTTTGCCACTATTTATCATTTACTGTGATCCTCTTCTTTCTCTAGGTTTTTGGGATATCACTCTTTCCTGATTCTCCTCCTGATTATCTGAGCACTACTTCTCTGTTTCTTCTACTGGATCATCTTCCAGATCATATTTTCTAACTATAGGTGTTCCTCAGTGTTCTTCTCTTCTCCCTCTATATTATTACTTCACTGGCTAATCACATAAACTCCCATGGATTTCATTACCATCTCTATGTTGACAATTCTCAAATCTACCTCACCTGTCCCAATACCTTTACTGAACTCTAATCTTGCTTCTTCAACTAACTTTCAGAAATTTCAAATAGGTTGTCCAGTAGACATTTTAAATTGTCTAAAACTGAACTAATTATTTTTTTTTGCCTTAAACCTTTCCTTTTTTCCCTGTTACTCCAGGAGGTAACACTATTCTCCCAATCTCTCAGGCTTACAATCTTGGTGTTATTTTCAATTCTTCAGTTCCCCCTCCTAATCCTCATATGCAATATATTGTCAAGGACTATCAATTTCATCTTCCAATGAGAGGAAATAATCCCTTCTCTCCTCTGAGCAGACCCTCATCACCTCACACCCGTACTACTGCAATAGTATGTTTAGGGGATTGACTGCCTAATTCCCCTCTTCTCTCCATAGAGCTTCTAAAATGATTTTCCTAAAGTGTTGGTCTGACTATGTCATCCTGCTACTCAATAAACTCAATGCCTTCTATAATCCCTAGAATCAAATAGAAAATGCTTTGTTTGGCATTCAAGACCATTCCTAATTTAGCCCTCTCCTACTATTCCAGTCTTCTTAATCCAAATATATACCCACTGGCATTCTACAAACAAGAATGCTCTCTTTCAGTTCTAGGTATGTTTTCTCATTGTTCCCTATACCTAGAATGCTCCGACACCTCTATTTCCTTTAAGTTTCAATTAAGATTCCATTTTTTTTTCCTGAAAGTCTTCCTCAAACTTTCTTAATTCTAGAGCTTTCCCTCTGTTGGTTTATTCCTTCTTTATTTATCCTGTAGATAGCTTGCTTTTATACATTTGTCTGCATGTTGTTTCCCCATTAGATTGTATGCTCTTTGCAGATGAGATAATTTTGACTTTTTGTATCCCCAGCACTTAACATAGTGACTGGTATGTAGAAAGCACTTAATAAATGTTTACTAACTGATTGATAAGTGATTGATTTACTAAGTGATTGATAAGTAAACACATAAAATGACTCCAGGTTGTGTGTCTCCACATCTTGGCTTCTCTCACAATGTTTTTTCCAGGAGATCTAAAGAGTACATATGCAAATTTCAGAGATAATAATATTGTAAGTTTTTCATGTCACCGTCTCTAAGACTATGCGTGAATGAGACTGGAACATTTAGCAGAACAGCTCAGTTCAAAGGATGATAAAAATTCTGGACAGTACTACTCATTAGTCCCTGTGTAGCTCTGGTAAACCATTGAATATCTCTGGGTCTCAGTTTGTCATCTGTAAAATGGGAAGGATTGGACCTTTAAGGTTCATTGCAGGTCTGAGTCTCTGATCTCAATCCCTGGGAGGGTCAGGATGGTATGGGAGGGATTTGGATTCCGAGGCTCTGGGTTTGAATCCTGGCTTTGCTGTTTTCTGCCCGTGTGACCTTTTACTTCTCTGTCCTTCTTCAAAAAGAAAGTATTGGACCAGGTAATGTCTGATGTCCTTCCTAGCTCTCAACCTCTGAATCTACTTTTTAAAAGTCCTCTGAATAAGTTGTGGTATGTGAACTTTGTGGAATATTATTGTTCTATAAGAAAAAATCAGCAGGATGATTTCAGAGAGGCCTGGAGAGACCTGCAGGAACTGATGCTAAGTGAAGTGAGTAGAACAAAGAGAACATTGTGCACAGTAACAACAAGATGATACAATGATCAATTCTGATGGATGCGGCTCTTTCCAACAGTGAGGTGATTCAGGCTAGTTCTGATCGATTTATGATGGAGAGGGCCACCTGCATCTAGAGAAAGGACTAAGGGGACTGAGAGTGGCTCACAGCATAGTATTTTCACTTTGTTGTTGTTTGCTTTTGTTTTGTTTTATTTCTTTTTTTTCTTTTTGATTTGATTTTTTCTTTTGCTGCATCAAAATATGTATAGAAGAATTGCACATATTTAACATGTATTGGATTACTTGCCATCCAGGGGAGGAGGTGGGGGCAAGGAAGGAAGAAAAAATTGGAACGCAAAGTTTTGCAAGGGTGAATCTTAAACTATCTATGCATCTGTTTTTATGCATAGTTTTGAAAATAAAAAGCTTTTTTTAAAAGTCCTCTGAAGTCCTGTGCATTTTGATTTGATGAGAAATATGTCAACTATGTACTTGATTTTGAAAATGTGAGTAACTGAACGTCTTCTATCTGAAGACAGCTATCACATTTTCCCTTATCCTTCCCACCCACAGATTTTTTTTCCTCTTTCAGTCGAATCATTGCTAGTTCATACAGAAGTTTCTTCAAAATGCAGCCTGTGTTATATTTTTGAAAGGACAGAAGTTATTTATGACCCAAGAAAAGCTTGAATAATTTGAAGGATTTATTGTCTCCTGAAATACATGACCGAACGCAGAGGAGATGACAGATGTTTTGATGGATATGTTATCTCAGGTGTGTGCATACTCCCCATTTTGCTGGCTCATTATTCCCATCACCTTCTCCCCCAAGCTTCTACCACACACACACACACACACACACACACACACACACACACACACACACCTTTTCTCTTCTCTTCTCTTGCTATTCTTGTCCATTTCCTCCTATTGAGCCTCCACAGAGGATTTACCCACTATGCCACAGGCCTCCCTTTAGCCTTTTTTTTTTTTAACATTCCCAGGATAGCAAAGCAGTGTTTTGAGTTGGCCATCTGTCATCCCTCTAGGAATTGACCCACCCCCTTTATCCATCATAAAATGATAAACCCTTTAAAACTGTGAAGAATCCTGTTTAAATTTGTTTCCCCTTAAGCCTTGTTTTATTGATGACTTAAAAACATTCCTAAGGATTCAGGTTCTGGTCCCTTAAAAAAATCATCAACAACCTAGGAACTGGCTCAGGGTGAGTGACTCAAGGGCAGTAGGAGTTACACAGTTGTGTTCTATTCATTCCATGTGTAAAACATCTCTGAAAGTCAGGAGGAAGGCCAGAAAGGTGGGTTTGGGACCTAACAGGTATTCTAGCTCTGTTCTTTACTATTTCTGTGACCTTAGGGAAATGATAGTCTCTCAGCATCTGTTTATCCTTCCAAAATTTGGTTCAACCAAATCAAAGGCTTATAATCTGGGATCCATAATCTGCCCCCCACAAGGTGTTCATAGATCATTTTCAGAGAGTATATTATGACAGCTATATTTCAATATAATTAGTTTCCTGTGTAGTCTTATGTATTTTATTTTAAGCACTTAAAAATGTCATTCTGAAAAGGGATTCATAGGCTTCAGCAGACTGCCAAAGTGATGTAGGACACAAAAATATTGAAGAATCTTCCAACTCGATGTTCTCATCTACTTATGATGCATGCTTCTCTCTGCCCTTAAAAAATATTCTTAATTATTTTTTGCTGTACAGCAGGTCAAGTGATTTCCCAGACTTTTCTCTCTCTGGTTCTAGGAATAATAAGCAATCAAATGACCATGGCTGTTGGAAAGTGCCTGGCAATTGATCTGTACAGCTTTACTGGGCATCCATGTGACTTCCTAGACAAAAACATCCTCCTGCTAAACAACTCAATCCTAGCATGTTGTCTGCCCTTATTTAAAATGTAAGTGTATTGAGAGCAGGAATTATTGGCTTTTGTATTTGTATCCTCAAAGCTTGGCAGAGCCTTTCTTTTTCTCTCTTTCCTTTCATTATCCTTTTTTCTTTCTCTTTTTCTTTTCCTTTTTCCTTCCTTTCTTTTCTTGTCTTCATTCTCTTTTTTCTTCTCTTTCTCTCCTTCCCTCTTTCCCTTCCTCTCTCCTTCCCTGCCACCCTTTCTTTCTTTCCTTCTTTTTCTCCCTCCTTATCCCTCCCTTCCTTTCTCTCCATCTATCATTGTACCTATCTTCCCATGTAAAACTATCTTTCTACCTATCTAACAATGTATCTGTCTGTCTGTCTCTACCTATCTATATCATGTTCATAATGCTTCCCATATGTAAATTGTAAGCTCCTAGGGAACAGGAACCATTTTACTTTTATTTCTGTATCCCTTATGCTTAGTACAGTGTAGAAAACAGAAAATGAGTACTGATTGATTGAAATGTCTGAGATGGGCTTCAAATCCAGTTCATCTGTGCAAGTTCAATCAAGCCCTCTATCCAAGGCACTGGGCTGAGAAAAGCCTATTTTAAACATTAGCTCAGACAAAGATCAACAGGCAGCTAGCTTGCTGCAAAGACTGTCAATAGTCAAATCCTCAATCTGCACATTTTTTCCAGTTATGCATGCCCCAAACAAATCTAACCTTTGAGGCAACTCAACCCTAACCAAGCCTGCACCATTTCAGGCAGCTTTCAGCAGGTGTGGGTCTTGTAGTACCTTAGAGGAAGTGAAAAGAATAAGGAATCCTTGAGAGAAGAAAGTCACCTTTAGATCTATTTCTGTCTTCTTGGCAAATGCTCAGTTTAGGGATGTAAGCTGGTTTAATCAATGAAGAAAGATCTTCCAATTTAAAAGATAAACAAACTCATAGGATATGTCTCCTTCTCGCTCTCCCTTGAGATAGCATCCTTTACCTTTTCTCCTTTCCCAACTAAGGAATCAATAGAAATACTTCTATCCTAAGACATGTGTAGCCTTCTGAATAATTCTGTAGCAGCCCCCTTGAAGATGATTTAAAAAAGGCTTTTTAAAGAGGTTTTTATTCGTCTTCTAGAATACATTTTCTTGCATCTGTTTCAGATATTAATAAGATCATTTGTATTATTGTTAGTACTGATTTTGCAAGTTACTTTCACACATTGGGGATAATATTCAAAATCATGTATGGAAGGGAGAATCATTTTTATTTTATAAGCAAATTCCAAAGACCTTTAGACCCAGATGTGGATTAGTATCTCTGGTCAACTGTTCATGAGTCAGATAATAAAGTTACTATCTGTGTGATCTTGGATAAGCCCTCAGTTTCTCCCCATATAAAATGACCTCTGGGCTCCCTTTTCCTCCATCTCCAGATCTATAATCTCGGAAATTGAGGTTAGCTTTAGCTGGAAGACTGGAGGAGCTTGAAATTACTGACGTTTTTTTACATCCAAAGGATGAGAATTTTCTGTTAAAAATGTTTCCCTCAGGGGCATCTAGGTGGTGCAGTGATTACACCACCAGCCCTGAAGTGGGGAGTATCTAAGTTCAAATGTGACCTAAGACACTTAACACTTCCTAGCTGTGTGACTCTGGGCAAGTCACTTAACCTCAATTGCCTCAGCAAAAAAATAAATAAATAAAAATGTTTCCCTCTAAGACCATGATTTTTGTCAAAAATAACCTTTAAATGAAAGGTTTCATTCTTTTGACTATGATTCTTAGATGCCATAGACATGTTTAAAGACAGAAATTCAAAACACTGAAGAAGACTCTGATGAGTAAGTAACATGTTATTTTTCCCTCCAGGAATTAGTAACAAGAGATCTTACTTGGCAGAGACGGGCTAGAGGCAGCTTGTACTGGCTTAGGAAAGCTGATTATTAAATTTTCAGTGTGATCATAGACACCTTGGAAATTGGCAAATTCTACATACAAATCAGGCTTGACTAATTGTTTTGTTGATTATATAGACTCACAACAGTGATGGATAAATGTTAATGACGTGGATGAAACGGGTATATTTCCTCCCCAAAGAATTAGCTGTTAAATATTTACCACACATCACAGATGCTAGTCATACGAATTTTTCTCCAACTTGGGTTCATCACTATACTGAAATAAAGATCTTTATTCTTGGGGGAGAATCAACAAATTGGTAACTTCTCAGATGTCAAAGATATGAATTAATCCTTCAGTGAAGCTGTTATTTCACTGATGCAGGTAATCACTTCCTTGGTGACCATCAAAACCTATTCCTGCTTTCTCCTCCTGTTACTCTTGCCCATGTCTTGCCATTTTTTCACTTGAACATGTGCCTAACATGTTTTATGCCTTCTCACTGTTTAATATATATATATATTATTTTATGCTAACATTCACACACACATCATTGTGCTATGTAGGAGGGATATATACAATGGTAAATGTGACACAGATCCTGTTCTCTAGAACCTCACAATCTTAAAGGAAGAGGATCTCTCTCTCTCTCTCACACACACACACACATATATATAATTGATACAACATAGAGCAACAAGTGAAAATAATATAGATTGTAGACTCCTTGGGAAGTGATAATTGTTTCATTTTTATTTTTTCAACTAGGGTACTTGGGTGATTATTATGACTGATAATAAGAGGAACAGGAAAAAGTGCTGAGAAATAGAGATAGGATAATAATATGAGCTATAACAGGCAAGATGTGGGAGTAAGAAGGTTTGATCAAGAGAAATGTCTTGGAGAAAGCTGCACCCAAGTTAAATCTTAAAGGAACGGAGCAAATATCATAGAGAGAGAGGTAGGATTAAGGGTAGAGAGAATCAACTCCATTTCAAAAGGACTTCTTTACTATATTTGAATCTATGTACTTCAGGTTTCTGCAATTTAAAGTTGGCAACAGTCTGGTTCATTCTTCTGAAGTAGAGTAACTTGAAGATACTTTATGCTTAAATTTACCTCAGTTATGATTTCCCCTTTGTCAATATTTTTCTAACTCTCCAATGTGTTTATTGCATATTAGTTGTGATTTAAATCTTTCTTGTTTAATTGTCTTTCCCAACTACTAGACTATAAACTCCTTGAAAGAGATGATGTCTCTTCCCCAATGACCAGAGTGTGGTTGGGCCCTTCACAAATGTCTGCTGATTGATTGACTGTACATATTTCAATGGTATTATAAAAATCCAAAGAGAACTTTCTGCAAATAAGGTCGAAAGAATAGTATATCCATTGGGATTTTGTGGAGATTATTGGAAGTTGATTATTTTTCTTTTTTTTTTTATCTTTCAACTGCTATTGTGAATGCCTTTTTCAGTGGAACTAAGAATCTTAGGCAGGGAAACTCTTAACTTACCTTAGCACTATAACTTGGTTTGAAAGCTTTCTTTCCATAGTTTTTTTTTTTTTTTTCTCTGTTCCAAAAGGTTCTCTTCCTTTGAAGTGGATCCCCTGGGCAGTTGGAAAGTGTTGCTTCAGGATATGGAAAGAAAGGTTTTCCCTCTGAAAGAAGGCTTTTCATCCCAGAGGCTCTCTCCAAGGACAATATACTCTAAATCTAAAAAAGCCATCTTCTGACCTTTAGGATGCTCCCAACCACTTCAATGTCTAGCCAAGGAAATCTCTTCTCTTCTAACAATGTTAGCAAGCATTTAACAAATTAGACATGAGTAATGGATATGTGTTAAGAGCTTGTCTCATTTTATTAGGACACAGTGACATCTGGTGGCATAATTTCTTTTGTTGAGGCTGAAGACCACTTAAAATCTTGGTCTTTGGTTCAATCGGAGAAGTCTTAAACATTTCCTTAACATTGCCTTTCACTTTCTGCACACAATGGGCCACCAAATGTGCTTCAACAACATTGACTCAGACTCTGCTTTCTTTCCTAATTTTTAAACCACTGTTTCTTTTCACAAGATTCATCAGTTTGTTCAGCCTCAGTGTATCCCCAGATTCAGACATGTTGTTCCAACCCCTTTATCTTTTTATTAGAGACATAGAAGTGTATCATAGAACCAGAAATCTGAAGCTGGAAAAAACTGGAAAGACTGCCTAGACCAATCCTGTCCTTTTATAGATAAGGACCCTGGGAAGTTAACTGATTTGCCCCAGATCACAAAGTTTACAAACCAGAGCCCCTAACTTCAGAAATAGTGCTCCTGCCACTCCAAAGTACCCGTGTAGGAACTTGTGCTACTAATGGCAAAGGCAGCTAGATGAGTAGAATATTGGACCTGGAATGAAGAAAACCTAAATTTAAATTTGACCCCCGACACTTAGTAGCTGTGTAACTCTGGGCAAGTCACCTAATCCTGTTTGCCTCAGTTTCCTCATCTGTAAAATGAGCTGGAAAGGGAATGGCAAACCACTTTAGTATTTCTGTTCAGAAAATCCCAAATTGGGTCATGAAGAGTTGGACACGATTGAACATCATCTGAAAATGACTTTTTTCCTCTTGTAAGAGGAGAAACAAGTTTGATATCAAAGGACTCGTGTTCAAATCATACCTCTAAATGAACTTCTCCCTGACTCCATTTTCACTACTATAATCCTACCGAGCAGGGCTGTGAGGATCAAAATGGGATAGCATTTGTAAAGGGCTTAGAATCGTCCTAAGCATTCAATAGGTGCTTAACAAATGCTGGTTTACTTTCTTCCCGCAGATGTAGATCAAAAAACACATAACTTTTGAGTGTTAGTTAAATGGAATTTAGAGAGAATATGTGATTTGTCCATGGGTCATACAGCTTGTAAACTGCGAGAGAGACGACTTAAATCCAAGTTTTCCAGATTCCAAGTCTAGCATTTTACAGATTCTATCATGTTTCTTCTTTGGTCCAACTATGGGTTATAAAATTAAAAAATATTCTTTTCTATTCCTTAGGAGTTACTGCAATATCACAGCTTTTATGAATCAGTAAATTCCGCCGTTAAAACCAATCTTACTGAAGAAAAGATTTTATTGGGAGGGAAAAAAACCCTTATGGCAGTTGCACAGAAATTCTTTTCAGCCATTTAAATCTGGTAATTACCAGGATCCTCAAACTGTCTATAATTAGTACATACATTTTATAAAATGTTTTAGGTGTTTTGAACAGATGTAATTTTAAAAAAAATTAACTATATCTGAACATCAGTTATATGTATTTCTCCTCCATTATAGCCTCTGATATTCTCTTCCAGGCTAAAAGAAACTTTCTGTTTCAGAGAATTTCTAGTCACCCTGTTTACAATATTTTGGCTAATGATGAATTGATCAATTTCCCTAAAGGCCTGAACATTGCTCTACCCAACATCCTCCCCATCCATTTCAAGGTTCCCATATTTTCAGCCTTCAGACTCCTTTTAAACTGCTCATCATTCTCATGGCAGACACTTGGGTGAGTTCTAGTGACCAATGAAAGCAACACCATTTGAAAAGTATAGCTGAGTAGTAGTATTCTAAATGTGTCTACTTTGTGATCTCCTTACCTGCTTAGACTGTTCTAACTTTACAGTGAGGAGAATAAGCATTTAACTAGTGCCTACTACATGTCAGGCACTATCCTAAGTGCTTTACAAATAGCTCATTTCAGGTTATATGGGGTAGGCTATCACAAGCAAGATGTTCCTAAAAGAAGAAGAGGGAGAATTATTTAATGACCAGTTAGAGCAGAGGAGAGACTGCTTTCAGAGTCAGATGTAGTAGTAATTGTAAAACACTTTCTGGAACATGGCACGTTCATAACTGCCCCCACAGTTCTTATAGCAAAATCCAATCCAAATGTTTTCAGCGTATTTCAAATAGACAAAATGTGGATCTATGGAATTAGTGTGCATTTAGGATAAATGTACATTAATTAATATCACTTTATCTGGTATAGAGAAGGAAATTGGGGCTTAAGCAGAGGGAAATGTCCCATCCAAAATGAAAGTGTGTTAGAGGTAGACTGGGACTTGAAACTGGCTCTCCTGGTTCCCAATGTTTTACTTCTACTAGGTTATGATTGAAGTATTGGAGGGAAGGAAAAGGGAACTGAATGGCCTGTTGTTCTCAAAGGCTTTGCCTACTAGTATAGCAAAGTCATCAGCAGCAGTCTTTATCACACTGGAACAGTTCTGAATATCTTCTGCTCACAGACGGGCTCCCTAAGAAGATATCATCACTTAGTGGTGAATAACTTGGTTATTTCATGGTAGCCCATGAAATAAAGAAAAATACAAATAGACATCAGTATTATGTCGTTCTCCACTCTGTCACCCTGTTTCTTAAAAATGTAGGTGATCAAATAGTAGAAAAGGGGTACAGTTCTGAGGTAAATAGGTGGCCCAGAAATCATAGTGCTGAACTGATCTGAGTTCAGATGCTACCTTAGACATTTACTAATTATTTGGCTTGAGACAAGTCACTTAATCTGTCTCAGCCACAGTTTCTTCGTCAGCAGAATGGGAATAATAATGATAGTGCCCATGGAGAAAATAGCACCCACCTTAAAAGTGAGAATCAAATGAGGAAGGAGAAAAAGTATTTATTAAGAGCTCATTATTTGCCAGCTCTATGATAATAGCTTTATAATTTGATCCTCACAACACCACCAGGAGGTTTGGTTCTATTATTATCTCCATTTTTTACAGAAGAAACTGAGACAGAGGGTAAGTGACTTGCTCAGTTACACAGCTAACAAATGTTCAAAGCCAGATTTGAACTCAGTTTTTTCTGATACCAAGGCAGCCTAGGTAGTACAATGGGCCTGGAGACAGGAAGATTCTTCTTCCTGAATACAGATCTGATCTCACACACTTCTTTGCTGTGTTAAATTTGCCTTAAGTTTCTTCATCTGCAAAATGAGCTAGAGAAGGAAATGGCCAATGACTCTTTGGCATCTTTGCCAAGAAAATCCTAAATGGGGGACAAAGAATAGGATGCATTTGAAAATGACTGAACAACAACTTTCTGATTGAAGGCCCAGCAAAGACTTTTGTGAGATAATATATTTAAAGTGCATTATAAATGCTAGCTATTAATAGTCTCTTTATAAATAATAACTGTTGGTTTGCTAAATGAGATATCCTTGTCCAATAGTCAACTAACTATACTACTGAAACAGAATGATATCAGCTCTGACATCCTTGGCATATCATGTCAAGAAAACCAAAAGGAGCCCACCTCCTCCTTGCCAGCGGGATGGTTGGATGCCAAGTGGAATTGATGGGAATACATGGTCAGCAGTAACAGAGCAGGAGGAGGCACTGGTCAGAAAGGGGAGTTTCTTTTTCACATCATATACTTTCCTAGCTCGTAAACCCAAAGCTCTAAGGGGTCTTTGTGTTCATGGAGTTAAGCACCCTCATTTTCCAGATGAGAAGACTGAAGCTCTTGGGGGTCATGTGTTCTGACCAAGATCACAACAATAATAAGGAGAAGAGCTGGGAAACAAGGCGGGGCCTTGGGTACCATGGCCAGCACTTTCCTGTACATCCCAGCATTATCATACAGTGCTCAGAACCTTAACTGATATGACGCCTCATTGATTTGGGGCTTTTATTTGTGATAATGTGGAACTGTTTAGCTCACCTTTCACACTGAGTCAAGATGCTGCAGAGAAAATCAAAATGACTTTTGGGGCAGATCATTCCTTGGCTTTATCCCAGAGACACCTCCATTTCTTGCAATTTCCAAAAGCCTCACAGAGGCTTTCACGGTCACTCTATGCTGTTGACTAAGTGAGGCAAAGGAAGCAAGGTTAGGTTAAACATGGCGGTGTCCCCTGGGGAACTGAGAGAGAGGATTGCAAGTGATGAAGTTCCCAACTTCCTGCTTGCTTTTAAAAGAGCAGCTCAGAATGGCTTCCCATTTTCAATTGTCCTAAGTTGAAAAGGAACACAGGTAAGACTATTCACTGTGTAGATTTCCTGCATAGACTCTTAAGTGTTAAAATGCTCTCTGTTTACTTGTGGTGAATAGGAAAGAAGGCAACCCTGTGCACCTTACTTACCCATTGGAGATTGTTGGGACCAAGACCAAGAAGAAGCATATTTTATGTCTAGTTATGTGTACTTGTTTATATTTATGTAGATATATGTATGGGTAAAGCTTTCTAAGGTTATAAGTTGTAGAGAAGGTGCCAATCTACATGGATGCAGGAACTTCCTTTCTGGGTGCTGATGAATCACAGATTTGGTGACAGGAGTCTCAATGTCTTAGAACACCAAATCTAGAATTCTTTTCACTATGATATCTCACTTGCAATAAGCATGGTTCTCTTCCCCAGATCTGCTGGTATTTGTGGCCCCCTTCTTGTTCTGATCCCTCATCCCAATTTCCCCCCACTTTCACAACTGAAGCAGTTGAGTAAATTGCGGCTTCCACATAGAAGATGGGTTTGTATTTGGGGAGAACCAGGTTTGGAATTTCCAATTTATTTTCCCATAGAAATACTGATACAGGGTGGTTTGTTGCTTTAGATTGAATTAGTACAATACATATTCCATCTACGTCAGGAATTAACTAGGCTTTTACACAAGTAGCTGGGATTTTAACAACTCTTAAGTCATTTTTCCATAGAAACAATATTAACAGACTAGTACATGGAAAATGCTCATACTACTGTTGGTCCATAAACATATTTTAATCCTAGTCAAAATGATAAATTCTTATATTTTTATACATGTGTACTATATATGGATATACCTACATTTATGTGTTATATATATGTATGTACATATATATACATATATGTGGTGTGTATGTATATGTATAATCTTATCTAGAACTATTCAATTCAGCCTACATCCATTATGTCTCCTGTGTTCTAGATAGTGAGCATACAAATACAAAGAGGAAATAGTCCCTGACCTTAAGGAACATACATTCTATTAAACAGGATATTAGTAAGAATACACAGAAATGACTGTTGTTGGATTGAAAAATGGTTGCTGAGCAACCAAGAGAGAGGTCCAAAAGTCCTTCCATGGAAGCACCTGAAACTTATTCATTGGAGAGCTCTTTAATTCACTTAAAGCCGATTTGCTTTTACTTTACAAATAGTTCTAACATATTGTGTTTTTTGCTTTTGTGAATTAGAGACCACAAATTATAAAAGTGGGGTAGGGAACGCTAGCAATAGGCATAAGAAGGCAGGAAAAGAACAATGAAAGAGGGGGGAAAAACTGGTTAGCCAAAGAACAATAATTTAAGACCATTTGTACTTTAGGCACCCCTGAAGGACTTGTAATAATATTTTAAAATGAGGATCCTGTATCTTTAAGCAAATGTTTTTTGAGAATACCAAGAAAGAAACTAATGAAAGCATTCAAGTCATTTAAAATTTTTTTCTTTTTTTTAAGAGTTTAATATTTTGAGCCCTAAAAAGAGTGGGGAGCCTTAATGTTCTGGAAAATGCACTTAGAGAAATGGAGTCTGCCTTGAGCATGCCAGATTAAAAAAAAAAAGGCTTCACAGAACCTTTTTTCTTAATTTATCTATGAAACAACAAGATATTTTGGGTAGATGGATATTTTCATCTGATCTACACTCTGTGAATAGCCCCACCTGCTCACCCTCACTTGCGGGATAGCCCATTCACAGTCAAAAAAAGAGAGAGGGAGCTAAAACACTATGATACACTAAGATAAATAAAAGTATCAATGCAAACTGACACTTAGTTGCTTTCAGGCTTAAGTAAATGTTCAAAGGACCAGTACAAGCACATTTGTAAATAAACTCTTGATAAACCCAATCAAACCACTTTCAGATGGGAGCCAGATTGACTCTCTCCCCCATTCTCATTCATTTCTTCCCTTCAGTGAAAAAGGTGGTTTACTGACACACTAACTTCTACCTGAACTGCTTTGAGAAGAGCATTTAATGAGTAAGTTGCCTGGATTTATATTTTTGTTAGAGTATTTAGAGTTGTTTTCCTAGCAAAAACATGAGCATTTTAGATTCTTTTTCTCATGTTCTGAGGCTCTCAGTTTTCTCATTTGTAAAATGGGAGCTTTAGATTAGAAAAATCTTCCCTTTTAACTCTAAATCCTAGGAACCTAATTTGCTACTAGATTATTGATCCTGGATGGACAACTTTTTGTCCTGATGACCACTGACTATTGTGAATAGACTTTGATTAAGCATTTATCTCATCATAATAATAATAGCTAACATTTACATAGGGCTTACTATGTGCCAAATACTATGTGTGAAAAACTTAAGTCCTTTGGCTGCAAAGAAAAAACAAATTATGCCCCTGCTTTCAAGGAGCTTACATTATTTTTTTTAAGATGAACTTTTAGTAACTGCTTTCATCAACCTTTTTAAGTCATAGTTACAAAACAGGAAAAAAAAACACCAATTTTTTTTTTTTTTTTTTGCTATAACAAGGTGGGAGGGGGACAGAATTCTTTCACTATATAGAGAACTGACATTTCATTGGGACTCTAGACAAAAGACTTTCCTCAAATGACTCCAAGGTGAACTTGTCAAAACAAAACTACCAGATTTGATGAGGAGCTAACATTCTAATAGATGAGACAACATATACATAAATCCGTACATACAACACAAATATAGAGTAGATTGAATGTAGCCTTGGAAGGAAAGAAATGGACTGAAGAGAAATAATCTAAGAAAAGTCACTAAAAGATTTAACTTCTTAATTTGTAAATGGGGATAACAACATCTTCTTGACCTATTCCACATGATTATTGCAAAAACAATGAGACCATAATTAATGGGATCTTGGATAGTTTTTGGACCATATAGTCAGTTTATTCATTTTGGAAATGAGAATATGAAATAACTTGCTCTGGGTCACAGGAAAATTGAAGGAGTTAGAACTTAAAAGGTCTCCTGGCTCAAATTCAGTATCTCCTCCTCAAGATAAGTTACTTCTTTTCCCAAAGGGATCACAGGCAAATGGAATTAGAACTATAAAGGATCTCAGAAGTCATGGAGTACAATTCAATCATTTTACAGATGAGGAAACTTGAGAGATGATATTGCAAACTCTAAATGAGTCATCCTGTTCCCACTGTCAATCATGTAACACACAAAAGGAGGGCTAATTCCTAGCATTGTCTTGTTAGCATATCTAAGGCACAGTCAAGTGTCCCATCATGTGGCTGTTCATGTAGACAAGCATGAGTTTGTTTTCAACTTGAATCCTCCCTAACTCTCTAGATGCTGACCTTCCCCTCATCCTCTTTTCCCTTTTAAAAAGCCTTCTTCACTCACAACTTTCTGATAAATAATTTTTTTGATTTGCCCATGGTCTTTTTTTTCTACAATGAAAAAACCTTTTCTTTATGAAAATGCCTTTGTGAATTTTTCACATTTTGAACCCCTCTCCCAGTATCTGCTACTTCATGATTTACAGAAGGACCACAATTGAGACAGGAAGATTAATTAGGAGGCTATGCAATAGACCAGGTGAGAGGTGATGAGGACCTGAGCTAGAATGACAGCGAGAGAAAAGGGCATCTATGCTGTTGAAGTAGAAACAATCAGATTTGGAAACTGATGGATATATAGGGTGAGTGAAAGTGAGGAATTATGAGAGTGAAGGGTAAAATGGTAAATTAGAAATTGGAAAGATGATGGTGCTGTCACCAGAAGTAGAGCAGAATATATATATTGTGGACTAGACTGGAATTAGGAAAAAATAAATAAGATAAAACATAAAAATCAGCAAATTTACCAACTGGGAGGTCTTTTTCAGGAAAAAAAATGACATATTTTAGGGGAAAAGGGTAAAAAGGAATATCTTAAAATTTTCAAGTGAAATGAAGGAAATAAATGTCATCTTTTATTTTTAAGTAGTTTCTAATAACCATCAGCAATAATGCAGAAGCTATTTCCTTTTAAACAGAAACATTTAAAAGTAAAAGCTTTCTGAACCAAGTCTTATACTAATAAAAAAAAAAAAAACAAACTAAATTGCCTTTGGGGTTTTTGGAAGAACCACCCAACTGCCCAATGACACTGACTTTCACCTATGTATAATTCATTTAGTTGAGAGGCAGAAATGACAATGTAAACAATGCTACAACATAATTAATGAGCTAAGAACACAGACTCATACAAGTCCGGAATATCAATGCTGACATCAATATCATTTAGCCTAACCAGAATGCATTATTAATCATAACAGAAGCACTGTTCCATACTCTACCCAGCTTTATTAATATTGTGTCTCTTCAGAATATATGTTGTAGGAAAATTCGGGTGGGCTATTAGTCCCTAGACATTCATAAATTCTCATGTAGGAATTGACCAGATTAAAAAAAAGTCTTGACATTTTCCCTAAGATATATTTCTGTGGTCTAATGATGCTAAGGTATTTTGTGCTGTTATTTTTCATGGTATGTAATAGCCCCAAATCTATATAGTGGAATCGTTTAAAAAAAAAGCTACATATAAAGCAGTTTGCATTTTTAATGCAGAATTTCCTTCCTTGGACCTTCTCATAGTGGTCTGAGCAAATGGTAGAATTTTCCCTCCTAGTGTACATATAAAGCTATCTGACATGGACTTTTTTTATGATTAGTGGCAAGGAAAGAATGCCTCATTAACTCTCAGAATTTCCTATAACCATAAGCATCTCATAAATAATTCATTTTGTGTCCTATATGTATCCCTAGTGTTATGGAATATGGTTACACAGCAAAAGATTATAACAATTCATACCAAGAGCCTAAAAAATTAAGCGCCTAAACTATATGAAATAAAGCCATGAAAACATTGCTTTACACCAAATTTTGGAAACTCAAATTATTTCAGAAACGGAATTGTGTTAAATCTCGGCCTTGGTCCTACTGGGATCTTTTGAATAAGCAATGTTATTCCAAGCAATGGTAACATTTTACTTAATGACCTAGAAAGTTAACTCATTTGACTAGAAGATATATATATATATATATATATATATATATATATGTATACACACACACACATATATATATATATATTATTATTATCAGAATGATGCCTAATAGGCATGAGAAAAAGCTGTATCTAACCACTGTGCTGTGTATAAACTAGGAACATTCAATAAATGTCTTGTTCAGATTTAGAATCCCAGTGACTTGTCTAGGGATTTTCCTCTTTACAGGCTGGACTTCAGTTATCAATTTGCTTGCTTGTTTTGTCTCTTTGGGGTTCAATATACTTTAGCTTTATATGAAAGCAGTAAAATGATGGTACATCAAAGTGCCTTCATATGAGAGTACAGAAAATTCAAGTATACCATGGAAAAGAGGGAAACAATGTAAACACACACACACGTATAATGTGGGTCTATATGTACATATCATACACACAAGTTTATATAATCTCATGCTTTACTGAAATAAGTTTTGAGGAATGGGCAAAAGACCATTTTTGTATTTCCCATAAGGCACGCCAAGGTCTCCAATGAATTAATGTTGAGGGTAATGGAGAAAAACAAAATGTAGCACATGCATACATGTTAGTTCCTTCAGTAGAGTGGTTTTCAGGAGCCAAAGGAACTCACTGGCTTTGTCATTCAATCTCCAAATTGTACAATGGGAAAGTTAAGGTCCAGGAAGCTTAAGTTCACATAGATAATAAAGGTCAGAGACTGAATTTGCTTTCAAGCTATTGCTCTTCTCTATTGTAATGCAATGTTTTGTTTGTCTTCACATCCCCAGCACCTAGCATGGTGTCTGTACTTAGCAGGTGCTTACTAAATGTTTGCTGAATGATTGATGGTGGATGTGAGTAGGATCCAACATATTACCAATGAAGAATTGCAGATGAGAATCAATGTAAAGGATGTCAGACAGCAAATAGATGTAAGGTAGAGAAAAAGGATGGATTGCTGAATAAGGACTAGCTAAATCTTTAGCCCATTGCTTTTCACTTTATCAGGAAATCTGGAGCATGGATTCTTAACCTGGGGTCCACAGACACTCAAAGGTGCAGGGAGAGATTTCAGGAAATTTATGAACTTGGTTGGGAATAATTATACTTTTATTTTTACTAGCCTCTAACTGAAATTTAGCAATTCTATCCATTGTGAATGTAGCTGACACATCTTATTCTGGGAAGAGTGAAAGACTTCACTACTAGGTACCTCCAAGTATCCAGGACACAAAAAACAGTTAATAATCTGATATAGGGGGAGGCCTTAGGCACACTGGGCAAAGCTCCTCTGATGGATTTATGGGTGTTCCTAGGTGGAGGAGGTCAAAGATCCACTGGAGAATCAAAGAATACCTTTAGAACTACCTCTTGTGTGATTTTGGCTTACAGATGAAAAATCAAATTTTATGCACAACTCATTCAGTATCCCTTCTGTGATCAATACAGGCCACTAACAAAGGAGCCCTCCTTAAGATGAAAAATAAAAATAAATCCATGAGATAGGCCAGATATGACCACCACTTCCAAAGAACTGTAGTCCTTCCCCTCTCAGCACTCCAAGAATCAACATCATTATTTGAAAAGGAGATCCAGACTTGTTCATGTGTACAATATATGGTTTTATTTTCAATACCAACACAGTAACCACAAGGACAGCAAGAGGACCATGATGGCAATAATACGGAAAGCATTCTTTGACAAGGCCAGTTGGCCATTCACATGATAGCGTGGATCTGGAACAGGTTCATAGCATACACTGGAGAACACAGACCTTAAATAGATACCAGTCGCAAACGTGGTGTGCTTTATGACAGTTTTCCTTTCATGATGTGACGGTCAATATTTACAGCTCCTCAAAATCGTGGCCACTTGTGTTCATTGCTTCTGGGTGCATGACTCTTCCCATGAACAAGATGGTACCTACAACAGAGGGGGGAAATACAAAGGAGAATTTTACCAAAAAGAGTGGATGAGAGAGCCACTTTTGTGTCTTTGCTTATGGTTTATAAGGTATCTATCATTTATTAAAGTTATTTATTTATGTGAATAGTTTTTATATTTAATTTATATAAATTTATTTCTATAAATTTTACATTATAAATTTGAGATAAATATATATTTATAAACACTGTGTGCCAAGCACTTACTAGGGACACAGTGCTCTAAGAGCTTACAATTAAATGAAAGAGACAAGACTTATATATCTAAATCTATAGAAAGCAAGCTACTTACAGGATAAATAAGAAATAATTAACAGAGGGAAGGTTTTAGAATTAAGAGGGGTTGGGGAAGGCTTCCTGTAGAAAGTAGAATTTTAATTGGGATTTAAAAGGAAGCCAGGGAGGTCGGTGTTGAGAGCAGAGGAGGGAAAGTGCTCCAGGCATGGTGGATCCCCAAAGAAAATGTACAGAAGTGGCAAGAGGATGCTATCACAGTCCAGGCTAAGTAGTAAGGTATAAGAAGAGTGGAAAGATAGAAGGAAGCCAGATTATAAAGGGCTTTGAATGCCAAATAGAACGTCACTTGGAGGCAAGTGGGAGCCACTGGAGATCACTGAATAATGGAGAAGGGTATCCTATACTTTAGGAAAACCACTGTAGTGGCTGAATAGAGAATGGTCTGGAGTGAGGAGATTTCAGGCAAACAGATCCTCCAGCAGGTATTGCCATCTCAGGTAAGAGGTGACTAAGGCATGGGGGAGAAGGGGACATAATCGAGAGATATCACAAAGGTAAAATGGGCGGGCCTGGGCAACAGCCTGGATGGGGGAGGTACAGTGAGAGATGGAGAAGAATTAGGATGATGTTGCCAATATGATAGAATCATAGGATTTGAGAGTTGGAAATGCCCTGGGTATCCATTACCTTCAGGTATACTTAACTTTTTCGTGACATATACTGCCCTTTGGCTGTCGGGTAAAGTGAATGGACCCCTTCTCAGAATAATGCTTTAAAGTTATTGGAGAAAATGTCAAATTTTACTTAATAATTAGTGCAAATAGGATGTAATTTTTTTCCAGTCCAAGTTTAGGGATCCCTTGAAAGCTATGGTCCAAGAATCTTAGATTAAGAACTCCCAATCGTATTCCATGCATGAAAATAATTCTGTTATTTCTGGTTTCTTTTCGTCCTCTAAAATACCCTTGAAAGGTGACAGCTCTCAGACAATGAGGAACCCAATGCAATGTCTCCTCAGGTCTGGAAAAATTCAGTGTGACTCATTAACAAAGGTTTACCACTCATGACTTACCTGTTCTCCTATTCCTGATAAGGAAAAAGAAGGGATGGTCGACAATAACTTGGGGATAGAGCACTGCCATGCGACTAATGGCGATCATTCCTGTGGAGAAGGGAAAAGTGGGTAGAGGTTACAGAGGGTCACTACCTGTGTCAACAAACTGCTATCACGCACCAGACATCCTTAGGTTTGAAAGCGTCCAAAATGGTCTCTCATCTTATCAAAAAATTACTCTTGCTCTGTATGTCACCAAGAACCAGGACTAACAATCTCTTCTGAGTGAAATAGGGGTCCAGAGTAATTACATGTCTACTTATGCTCTAAGAATGATTAAAAATGACAAGGGGTGATTTATGTTCAATGTTGCAGAAGCCACTAATAACTTAATGGGAGTAAGAGGCCTTAAGTGAGTCCTAGCAGCTATTCCTTTGCAAAGGAAAGGGAAATAGATGTTAACATTCTGCCTTGCTTAAAAGTGTACTCCATGATTCATAACAAGTAACAGCCTGATTCACTGTCTCTTGGGGAGGGTCCTATGGGCATTCTTAGGGAGAAAGACCTTTGTGTTCTCCAAAGGAGATCTGATAGATTAATTCCTTTTGAACCAAGGAAAAAAGACCTAGAATTTTTCTTTTTAACACCAAATACATGTCAGATGGCAAGTTGTATTTACAAGGCTGGTTTCTTCACCAGAATAATGAAGAGATGGGCTTCAAAGGCCTGTGTTCTATTCTAGCTCTAAAATACATAATCCTATAGTCTGTGATTGCTGTATTCATCGATACAGTTTTGACTCATAAGTAGAATATCTAAATTATATTCTATATCATTTGTATCTCTGCATGCGCACAAATAAACATACACTTTGCACCTATATAACCTTTCATAGCATAAATACTAACAATCTGTAAACTCCTCTAAAATTTAGAAGATGGTCTTCTGAGGTTGTCATGCTGCCCCATTCCCCTAACCAGTTTGTTATCTTGGTGCTAATTCAATTGTCCACAAGATTATGTGAAACTCCAAGGGTCACAGAGTCAAGATTTGAACCAGGACTTCTGCTTCTAAAGCCAGCACTACTAAAAACCCAGGGGCTAGAATGGTAGATATCAGAAGGAAACCAAATGAATAGACCATCTCAGCATGATATATTCCTAGTAGATACCATAAAAGTCTGTAGGTGAAATCTACTGTATTTGACTAGCAAAGGAAGATCCTCAATTGCAATTCATAGTAATCAGGGCTGTCTATGGTTATATGGAAAGTAAGATAATACTTATTATGTGCTGTTCTCTTAAACATAAGCAAAGAGAGAGTTTCTGCCCTTAAGGAACCTACAATATAATAAGGAAGATGACAAAAAACCCAGGGATGTAGTGCTGTTAGTGAAGGCAAGGGAGCATGATGTTGAAGTTCAGAAAGTCTTGAAAGGACTAAAGGCTGGCCCATCTGGGTCTCTCCACAAAATGGAGGATCTAGAAAGAACTCAAGGGCCCATAAAGCATGGCCCAGGGTGAGAAAACCACAAGGAATGATGGATGCTCACAGGAGGACTGATGATGAAGCATAAAGGAGGCTCCAGGAGGCATTCACCAATAGGAGAAAGGGGCCAGTCTTAGCATTAGTGAGGCAACACATTTATACCAGGGAAATATATTTTTAAAGCACAATATGTTATTTTCCATCTTGTATTACTGTTTATGTGCCTTTTCAGAAAACAATAACTTCCCAGTGATGGGAAGAATTCCCCAATCACTCCAGAGCAAGAATGAAAATTAAAGATGCAACACAGCAAGAAAATCCATCTTGATAAACTGCTGCCAAAGCCTTCCTACCACTCATTAGAGGCCAAGTGGGGAGGGGAGGAATGGCTTAACAGGGCACTAGAGACCTGGTGCAGGCCACTCATCATCTCCAGGAAATGATGCCTTGTTCAGCACTAGCTCTGTCCTGGAGTCAGAGTCTAAATCAGCTTCTTGGTACAATCTTGGAAGTGTGTATGTGTGGGTGGATGAGCTCCCTTTGGGGTATTAAAAAAAGTGGGCTGAAAACAAAAAGCCTGGCATGCTGGATTTTCATTTCATTTCTCAAAAAGAGAACCCAGTACCTGAGGCAGCGGCAGCTTCAGAGCCTTCCTCATTAACCTCGATGAAGGACTTGTGGACCGCTCGGGCCAGGAAAATCTCCTTGTTGTCTGGGAAGAAATAAGAAAAGAGAAGTATGTTTTTTTGTTTTTTTTTTTTTTATAGCTGAGGCAGAGAGTAAATTTCCCCCAAACACCATGAAACAACAGAATGGTTTAGTCTGAAATGAGATTTTCCTGAGAAAATGTTTCCTTGCTTATTTTTTTCTTTGTTGATAATCTTAGCATCTTTAGCCTTTTAGCTTGCCAGCAGAAGGGGAAATGAGGAAGTGTTAGCACCTAGGGGCTTCATCCCAAGAGATAAAATTCATAGGGAAAAGGTAAATTTTCCATTTTTTCTGATTTTAAGAGGGGGAGGAAAAAAGGATAGCAGAAGGAATAGCATCAAAATTCTACCAAAACTAAAGGTATAACAAGGAGCCAGGGGTCCTACAGTGCATGCTAATCACCAAGAATAGAGTTAGGAGTTCAAATCTAGCCTTAGACAGCTACTAGCTGTGCAACCTTGGGCAGCCTCAGTTCCCTCATCTGTAAAATATAATAACAGTCCCTATGTTACAGGATTGCTGCGACGAACAGATGAAGTAATAATTGTAAAGCACTTGGCCCAATACCTGGCTTGTAGTGCTATAGAAATATTATTATAACTACTAGCTACTACTTTTTTCTCCTAGTTTCTACTACTATTATTATTGTTGATTTCACAATTTGAAAAACATCGAAATTCATAGTCATACCTCACAGTTATTGTTTGTGTGACACACGAATTTAGGAAGATCATTTAACCTGGACTTAGTTTTCTCACCAATGAAAGCAGGGGGTTGGATTAGATGAGATTCCTTACAATGCTGGACCCATAATCCTAAAATAACTCTTGGGGAAAAGCACATGGGGAATAAGATCAGGTGTGATCACTGTCTAGGGATTCTGCTTATCTGTTTTTCTTTATAATTAAAGAAGAAACTTTGGGTGGCAAGAATGGTATATATGACCTAAGATTTTTTCCACCTTTAAATCTATAGTCTTGAAATGTTTGATAGGAAAAAAAAATTAAAGCCAGCAATACAATTTTAAGCCCATTAAAAAATTATTCCATTTGCTTTTCTAAAATGTTTTATGACAATAATAAGTTGTAGACATTTGTATGAGAGAGATTTAATAAAATCAAATAAACTTCAATTTGTTTTACATTGGTTGTTGGAGAGGACAGAGGATTTAGTTCAGGGCTGTGATTTAAATGATGCCAGGAACTTCTGGTGTGGAAAAGCACTGCAAGAATACTGCCTGGGTCACTGAGAGGTTAAGTCATTTGGCCACAGTTTCCTCATCTGATCTTTCTGACTGGAAAGCTCTTCCTTTATCCATCATACCTGACCATCTCTGCACTGCCTTTTAAAGAAGTTCTTTCAGAAACAAAATTGTGAAATGGTATTCTCAGCTTTGTTTCAACCTTTTAGAAACATGGAATTAATCTCTAACAATCCACCTTTCACTCCAGCTAACTCCTTCCCCTTGAGGGCATTTCAGACCTTCCACACTTCTCTAGTATCATCAGAAATCACCTCTGTTGTCAGTCCTTAACAGTAACTTTTGAGCCTGGTTTTCTTGGTGAATTCCCTTTGTAACTTATTAGTGTGAGTTTTGAGAAAACCACTTTGTCTCTTCAGGGTCCACCTCCTCTTCCTTCTACAACTCCAGAAAAGAAAAAGAAAAAAAAAAAGTCTTATCCCAAATACCAATGCTGGAACTTGGGATAACTCCTTTTGGTTCCACGTCAGGTGATTCATTTTGAAATCATGATGAGTTATTTTGGGAGGAAACTGGATGAGCCCTGTCCACATGCCCAGAATGAAGCACTACTCCACTGGGGGAGATGTGTGGGCAGGGGCTTCCTGGGACGTTGAGACAGAAGTTTCAGGGCATGTATTGCCTGGCCATTTGCTTATCTTCAGTCAGTCAATAAATATTTATTAAGCACCTACTGTATGCTAGGTACAGTGTTTAGCACTATATGAGTATGAGAATAATTTCATTATTACACTAATATTATAAGAAGAAAACATCTCCATTTCCTGGAACCAAGATGGCAAAATTGGACTCTCGTTTCACTTCCAAACAGTAATAAAACAGCACCCCCCCAAACAAATCCTAAAATTACCAAAAAGAAGGGTTGAAACAATCTTCCTTTATCCCAAGAAATGTGGCAAGTCAGCAGCAAGCCACCTCAGCAACTAGTGTGGTGGAGCAGACCAACTCCAATACCAGGAACCTCCACATGACACAATGGGAATGGGCAAACTACAGCTCCAAGAACAGCCCCATGCTCTAGCACATCCCTGGGCAAATGCAGGAAATGTACCACTGTCCTTTATAAGGACCTAAGCTAACAGGAGCCACTAGCACTGCTCCTTCCTCCCTTCACTCCCCAAACTTCAGCACAGCTCTGGGCAAACAGACGCCAAAATGCCCCTTGTTTCAATTTAGCCACTTCCAACACCTCCCCTTACACTCCACTGGCCAGACTCAGCACTAGGGTCCTGGCTTAGAATATTTATGGAAGTATAAATTACCTAGATGGACAGATGAGGAAATAGAATGCCTAAATAACCCCATCTTAGAAAAAAAAAATTGAGTAAGCCATTAATGAACTCCCTAAGAAAAATTTCCAAGGCCAGATGGGTTCACAAATGAATTCCACCAAACATTTAAAGAATAAAAAGTTCAATACTATATACACTATTTTGAGAAATAAGTGAAGGAGTCCTACCAGACACCTTTTATGAAACAAATCTGGTGCTGATATCTAAACCAGGAACAGCTAATGTAGAAGGAAAATCATAGACCAATTTCCTCAATAAATATCTATGCAAAAATGTTGAACAAAATACTAGCAAAGCAACTACAGGGATTAAATGACCAGGTGGGATTTACACCAGGAATCCAGGATTGGTTCAATATTAGGAAAACTATCAATGTAATTGGCCACATCAATAACAAAACTAAAAGAAATATTAACAGGTGCTGAAAAATCGTTTGACAAAATACATATCCCGTTTCTATTAAAAAAAACACTAGAAAGCATAGGAATAAAGGGAGTGTTCTTTAAAATGATAAGCAGTATCTATTTAAAAACATCAGTAAGCATTATCTGTAATGGAGATAACTAGGAGCCTTTCCAGTAAGATCATTAGTGAAATAAGGATCCCCGTTATCACCACCATCATTCACTAAAGAACTAGAAATGCTAGCTATGGCAATAAGAAAAGAAAAAAAGGAAACTGAAGGAATTACAATAAGCAAAGAGGAAACATAACTATTGCTCTTTACAAATGATATAATATGCTTAAATTCTACAGAATCAACTAAAATACTTGAAATAATTAACTTTATCAAAGCTGCAGGATATATAATAAATTCATAAACATCAGTAATTCTTTTTCTGACCAACAGAGCCCAGCAGTAAGAAAGAGAAATTCTATTTAATATAAATGTAAATGATATAAAATACGTGGGAGTCTACCTACCAAGATAAAGCCAGGAACTATATGAACACAATTACAGCACACTTTTCACACAAATAAAGTCAGATTTAAACAACTGGAAAAATATTAATTGCATAGGCTGAACCAATATAACAAAAAAATTACAATTATACCTAAATTTATTGATTCAGTTCCATACCAATCTACCAAAAATATTTTATAGAGCTAGAAAAAATAATTAAAAAATTCATCTGGAAGAACAAAATATCAAGATAATCAAATTAATGGAGAAAAATACAAAAGAAGATAGCATGACAATATGAGATTTCAAACTATATTACAAAGCAATAATCATCAAAACTCCTTGGTACTGGCTAAGAAATAGAGTAGTGGATCAGTGGAATAGATTAGGTAGGTACATAATAGTAAATAACTGTGATAATCTGGTGTTTGGTAAACCCAAAGACCCCAGAATCCCCTTTAGGATAAGAATTCATTATTTGACAAAAACTTCTAAGAAAACTGGGAAACAAACTAGGTATAGAGCAACATGGGGACAGCCCAGTCAAACTGAGACTGTTGAAGACCTTAGCTTAAAAAGGCCAAAATCTCTCATTTCATCCAGGGCTATCTCTAGTTGTCTTAATCTATATCACACCACTGGATCCAGATGGCTCTGAAGGGGAAAGTGTGGCAGGTGACCTTGCACAGTCAGCCCTCCTTCACTCAAATCCAATTCACTTGCATGTCATGGCATCACTTCCCTGATGTAATGGTCCTCTGAGAATGAAGGACAAAACAATAACTACCACCATATACCAAGATAAGGTCAAAATGGCTAAATGCTTTCAATATTAGGGTGACAACATAAGAGCTAAGAATAGTCCATCTGCCAGATCTATGAAAGAGAGACAAACAGAAAGAGAATTATGAAATATAAAATAGATAATTTGATCATATTAAATTAAAAGGCTTTAACAAAACCAAACCAATGCAACTCTGATAAAAAGCAAAGCAGGAAGCTGGGAACGAACGTAAATTTCTTTGATAAAGGTTTCATTTTTCAAATTTATATAAGCCATTTTCCAACAGAAAAATGGTCAAAGGAGATGGAAGAGGCAGCTTTTGGATAAAGAAATCAAATATATCTGAAAACACATAAAGAACTGCTTTAAATCACTTTTGATGAGAGAAATGCAAATCAAAATAACTTTGAGGTACTACTTTAGATCTATCAGAAAAGGAAAATGACAAATCTTGGAGATGTGGGAAAATTGGCACACTAATGCATTGTTGGTGGAGTTATGAATCGATCCAATTCTCTGGAGAGCAATTTGGAACTACACCCAAAGGGCAACCAAATTGTATATACCTTGAGTGTAATCTATAATGGACCCTATCAGGTCCATTATTTCAAAGAAATCATTTTTTTTTAAAGGAAAAGGACCTACATGGGCAAAAATATTTACAGCAGCCCTTTTCATGGTAACAAAATACTGGAAATTGAGGGAAATGCCCATCAATTGGGGAATGGCTGAATAAGCTGTGGTATGTGAATTTAAAAGAATATTCTTGTACTATAAAAGAGCAATATGGGAATATTTGTATGATCTCATGTAAAGTGAAATGAGCAAAACCAGAAAAAAACAGTATCTACGGTATCGGTATCGGCAACATTGTGTGATGGTCAACTATGACTGACTTATCAGCACAATGATCCAAGATAAACACAAAGGACCCATAGAGAAAACTGCTACCCATATCCAGATAAGAAATCGATGGGCCATAGATGCAAATTGAAACATTTTTTCCCCACTTATTTTATTCTTTCTTATGTTTTCCCCCTTTGATCTATTTCTTCTTTCACTATTGTGACCAATATGGAAATGTTTTACATGATAGCATACATATAACATATCAAATTGCTTACCATAAAGGAATGGAAGGACAGATGAAAATTAAGGAATTCAAAATCCTATAAAATGAATGCTAAAAATTATCTTTAGTATAATTGAGGAAAAATAAAATATTATTAAAAAAGAAGAAAACATAACAGCAGCATTTTTAATTTCCTCAATGCACATCTGTGAATGCCAGTGTTGCCATCCCCATTCAGCTGATGAGGAAATGAAGTGTTTGAGAAGTGTCATGACTTGCCCATTGTCTTGGACAACAACTTATATTTTCAGTGGAGAACATATTTTTCTTTTTTTTTTTTTTGAACTTTCATTGATTTTCTTTTTTTATATATATAAAGCTTTTTTATTTTCAAAACACATTCCTAGATAGTTTGCAAAATCTTGTGTTTCCATCTCCTCCCCTAGAGGGCAAATAATCCAATACAGAACATATACTTTTAAATTACATAATGTTATGGTTTTGACAACATCATTATCATCTGTTTCCTCTTGTACGTTTTTTCTCACTGAAGTGAATTTTAACTCAACTGTATATATAGTTCTTCCTTTGGCTTTAGTCATCTGAAAAAAAAAATCTTAAGATATTTTAGAGTAGGAGTTCCTGACTGTTTTTGTCTCATGGACCCCCTTCTCACAATAATGTTTTTAATTTTAATTTTATAAAATATATAGGATTACAAAGAAAATAATTTATATACCAAATCAGAGGGGCTAGACAGAAAAACAAAAGACTAAGACAAAATCAGAAGAGAATGTACCATGTTGCTCAGATTCCTTACATTCTTCCTTCCTTCTTTCTTTCCTTTCATATTTGGCAGCTGATCTCTATTTATTAGTTTTACAGGGCTTTTCACTGGCCTTCCTGTTGGTCTTCTTTCCATGTGCTCAGAGTCTCTTCCTGCTTTATCTTAGGAACAATCCTACACTGGATGTCTCCAGTGAAATTGCATGGTCTAGTCTTAAGGTTCATCAAAAAGGGGTTCAATCACTTTCAGCACTGACTAGCTCACCTAATTCTTCTTCCAAGTCTCCTACAAATCAAAAGAAGACCGCATATTCACACCCAGCACAGTACCCGTGCTTAATATTTATAGACTGAGTGACCAAAAGCAGAGGTAAAAAAAAAAAACTTTCACACAACGACTCAAATTTCACAGAAGCACTTGTGCTTCAAATTGCTGATAGTGATTGTTAGGTCAAATTAATTCCAAGTAAGCATGAGACTGAGTAGGTATTTTGAGGAGAAAAACTGTGGCATGCCTAGTGACAATCTAGCACCTAGGTAGGGAGCTGGGCAAAGACTGAAAATTATCTTAGTAGGGCAGAACTAAGAAATACTAAATTAAGCTTGTGAATATCCATGTGGGAGACTTAGAAAAGGAATCTCTGGTCCAATCAGTCCCACAGCCCCAACACTGCCCCTAGACTCTCCCTAGGAGTACTTCGTCCATTCAATAGCTCATTAATTTCAGACAGAACTTCTCAAGAGTCTCCCTTCATCACATTCTCTCCTGATACTTTATGGACATCCTAAAAGAGAAGGAACTCAAGGATGAATTCCTAATCAAACCTGACAACACCAGACGCTGATTTTTTTTTAGATTGCGCAAACATTTTCTTGCCTTCTGTACCATCACAAACATGAGAAGGGTTCTTAGATTCCATAGTCTCCATAGAGTTTGGATGTTGACTTTATGGGACATATTTGATCAAAGACATTTTCAAAGATCACCTCTAGCTATCTATCAATAAAGCCCCTTGAGATTTGCAGCTCAAGCATAAGTCAGCACACAAAGCTCTTTTCTGAAAGTATGAGGAGAAATTACAAAAGGGTGATGTAAGAGCCCTTCAAGGATAAATTCACAGAATGGCACTAAAAGCTGATTTGTGTGTGGCTTTTGCTGTGTCTCCCTAATTTCTTTATTTTATCCAACCTTTTATTATTATTAAAGCCTAGGTTTTATGCCAAAAGATTTAGTGCTTGCTCTCTCTCATGCTCTGGGGAGCTCAAAGAGATTCATTTATTAATCCAAAGGCTGATAGTTGTTGGTCTGCATTATACATACCGCACCAAACACACAGACACACACACGTATATATGCACACACACCCAAAATCTTTCTGCAACTACTACTCTCAAATGAGTCCTTTCAATGCGAATTAAAAGAAGAAACTCTCAGCATTTTCCTTAATTCCTCACTCAACAAAATCTTTTGCTATTTTCCAGGTTAAGGGGGAGGGGGCTGCACGAACACAAACACAGAGACAGTGGGAAGTAGTATATAGAATACTGGACTCAGAATCATGATGATATATGGGTCCAAATCCATTCTGGACACAGTAGCTATGTGACACTGGATAAATCACTTAATCTGAGTTCCAGTTTCCTCAATTTTAAATTGGGATGACAATAACACAAACTTTTCAGGGTTACTGTGAGATTCAAATGCTAGACTATGTGTAAACTAAAAACTAAATAATTTAGACTATTCTATCTAATTAGATATATAATTACCAAATAGAATACCAATAGACAGAACCTATAGCATGATTGTAGGATGATGGGAAGAAGCCCAGAAAATGGGAGACATCAATATCTTACTCTCCCTGACTCTTTACCTTCTGCTTTTACGCACACTCAGGTTTCTCCAATCTTAAAAGAGCTTGTCATTAGTTCTTTTGTCCTATTCATCTACCAATCCATCTCCCTCTTCCCTTTGATGTTCAAAATATCTGACACTATCAATATCTGATCCTTCTATCTCTTCATCACTTTCTGACATGTCCTTTCCATCTCCACCATTCTATAAAATGTCTGTTGAAGACAAATCCAATGGAGGTTAGACATGTTTTTTCCGAAAAAGTGACCTGGCAGGTGTACACATGGGGTGACAAGGATACTAGAAAGTGACCTCGTCAATGCCTTCCAAAAGGCTGGTTTACCTTCCATCAGCTTTTCCCTGAATCTCCCAGATTAACAGTCCTGAGAACCATTTTCAATGATTTAGCAGAGTATCTAGAAGCATCTGTCCTTGATAAACCCATGAAAGCTTCTGGTAAATCATAAATGGGAGAGTTCTGAATGGCAGAGTGACCTGACCTTCCATGCACAAAAATACTCATGACTACCCTTGGCATGAATAAAGAATGATTTAAAAGGAGGAAAGGGCAAAGATGGGAAGACATGCTGAGAGTCTACTGCCATAGTTCAGAAAGGTGATGAAGGTCTGGCATAAAGTGGTATAGATGTGAATGAAGAGAAGGGGATAGACCTAAGAGAACATTTGAGGAAAGAATTCTGCCAAAAGACCTGGAAATTATAAAAAAGAGATGACTCCAAGATCTTCCCAACACAAAGGCGACATCAAGTTTCCAACTTGGAGCATTGGACAAAAAGAGTGAAGTCAGGAGGAGTGGCAAATTTTAGGGCAAGGATGAATCAAGAAAGGGTTTCTGATGGGGTGGGAAGAAGGAGGTATACAGTTGGCAGGAACTGACAATGATGAAAAAAAAAGATTCAAAAGAAGTGTGTCAAGGAAACATTGAAAAAACAAAAGAGATTAGAAGTTCCATAGGGGATCCAAGCAAGCAGAACAGTTTTATTACTATCATTCTAAATTTAAAATATACCAAAAAAACAACAACAAAGAAACTATGAAATAGACATTCACACCTCCATCTGCAATTCCCATTTTTGTTGTTTGGATGTTTAAAAGTGCATATTTGTTACAATTTATACTAAACAAAATTAAGTAAAAATAAGTAGATTGGTTTGGGGCATGGTAATTTTGAGGCACTATTGACATAAATACATAAAAAAGGTCATTGAAAATGGAATTTCAGTTTGGGGGAGAAATCATATCTAGATATTTGAAGTTATTATAACACTTCCTAGCTGTGTGACCCTGGGCAAGTCACTTAACCCCAATTGCCTCAGCAAAAAAAAAAAAAAAAAAAAAAAGAAGAAGAAAGAAAGAAAAAAAAAAGTTATAGGTTGAAGGCATGAGAATAAATGAGATTGTGATGGAAGAAGAGGGTCAAGTTAAGAATATTGAGTGACACTAACCTTAAAGTCTTTTGGAAGAACAGAGAGACAAAGAACAGTTAGAAGCAGAGAAGAAAAATAGGGGATTATGGTGCCTCAAAAGTCAGAAGAGGAGATTAAAGAGAATGACTGTGTTTCAATAATATCATATGCTTCAGAGATGTCGAGGAGAATAAGGAGTGGAAAAAAAACTACTGTATTTGTTTTATATTTATGTATGTATAAAAATTTATTTTATTTGTAGAATGGAAGTGATGGAAAGGACATGTCAGGAATTGATGAGGAAGTAAAAGGCTCAGATACTGCTACTGTCAAATCAGGCATCAAAGAGAAAAGGGAAATGGGTTGTTAGACGAGTAGGACAAAAGAGCTAATGGCAGCCTTTTTAGGGTTGGAGAGACCTCAAAAACTGAAGATAAAGAATATGGGAATGAGTTATTGATGCATGAGAAAGACAATGCCTCATTCTCTGGGCTTCTTCCCATCATCCTATACTATAGATCTCCCTAATACCAAAAATAAAAACCTACCTTTGACTCTTTTATCCCACCCACCTAGTATTTAATCATCTCCCCTACCCCCCTCCTACAGGTTCAAACTTTTTCAAGCTGCCTTTATCTGATGTCTGTATTTCCTCATTGCCCATAACCTTCCACTATGGATCCTGGAAAAGGGGATGGCATGGGCTCGAGGACACATACTGAGAGACAAGCCTTAGCAATGTGTCTCAATAACAACTATTTTACTCTGACACACAATGGAAGAAGTAAAAATAGATTGGACCGAGATGTTATACCGAGTGAAATTGAGTAAACTCTTATTAGATGGCCCAAGACTCCTACTTCATGCAGAAGATTACATTATTCATTCTAAGGATGGTGGTTCTGAACAGTATTACAAGTTTAAAGTCAGATAAAAGGGTCTGGAACAGTCATTGTAGGGAATAAGAGTCAATAAGAGTAGGGTAGGAGAATCACTAAGCAGAAGTCAGAGTCCTGTGGGGGGTTATGCACTAGAATTTAGAGCAGACAAAATCAGCTCAATTTCCTGGTCAAAAATTTTCGACAACTCTAGAAAGGAAGAATTAAATTAAAGGTTCCCAAGTTTTCTGGACTTCTATATTCCTTAATTTTTGGTAAACCTTCTCATAAGCCCTATTTCTTATAAAAAGAATAAAATTCGAGAGTTTGCCATTCATATTAGAAATAGAATAGATTAATTCATTTCAATAGGATAATATTATTAGTTACCAGATACTCCTTGTATCTCCTTCACAAGTTTCTTTCAGATGTCAGGAGCATAACTCAGATTGGAAATGTCTGAATTAATTAGAAGTTTACTTAGTATTAAGTATCAGTAATTCCAAATGGGCAGAAGAACAAGGAATGAGGAAGCTAAGATGATGGCTGGTGATCAATAAAATAGTAGACCATGGAGCTAATGATCCAGATGGAAGGAGGTGATAGAGGAATTGGGGGTGTGGTCTGGGAAAATAAGGAGGCAGAAAATGACCAGAGGTCCTGGTGAGAGTGAGGTGCTTTTGGATGAGTGGGGTAGAGACAGAGCAGTTCATGAGTGGAGAACATATTTCAAACTTCTGAAGTCTGGAACTGGTGAAATCAGTTAATCAAAAAGCATTTATTAAGTCTATGCACTAGATATCAAGTGCTGTGTTAAGTACTGGAGAGATAAAGAAAGACAGAGATAGTCTCTGCCATCAAGGAGCTTATAATCAAATGGAGATGATAACATACATAAATATGTGCACGCAAGAAACAGAGTGTAAATGGAAGATAACTTCATAGGGTCCTAGGCTACTTGTATTCAGAACTTGAAAGGATATTTAAAAGCCATCTAGTATAGTCCTTCTCATTTTAGAAAAGAGGAAACTGAGTCCCAGAATGTGATTGAAGGGATACAAGTCACAAATGAAAAATCCCAGATCTTTAGTCTGTGAATACAACCTTGGTTCATGTCACCTTAACAGGGAGAGAAGGATGCCCATTGCATCAGTCTGATGGCTAAGATTGGGATGGAAAGGAGGGCAGAAGAGAAGAAAGGAAGAAATGCGAAGTATTTGGAAATTGGATTTTCATTAGATTAGAGGCTCTTTGTTTTATCTGGAATCCTTTGGCAGTCAGTCTAGTAAAACTTAGACACTTCTCAGAAGAATATTTCTAAATGAATAAAACAAAACACATAGAATTACGAAGGAAACCAATTAGAGGTATGTACAGTTATTGAAATACTCTTTACCTTTCATTGCGAATTTACTTTTAAAGAGCCCCTTCACTTGAAGAAGCTCTCACAAGTAACATTGATAGGCAATTACGTTGTTAATAGGGAACTGGCAGAAATCCACTAAGTGTAGCTCAGAATCCTCCTGGCAAAAAATCTTAACAAGCCCTTCCACAGGAACTCCTAGAGCAAATGCCTTTCTGCCATGCCAGTCAGCAGCAAGAATCAGAGAGATCAGTCTCCACAAGGATGGAAACCAAAAGCAGCAATTGTAGGTTACGCCAAAATGCTACTACTTTTCATACAAAGTAATCACTGGGTTTATACAGAGTAAAGACTGCTCTCCCTGATAACAAAGGAGAAATAAGCTGCCATGTGCCATCTATTATCTGTTGCAGAAATAAATCCAAGTGTAACTGTGAACGGATCCAACCATTCTGGAGAGCAATTTGGAGTTATGCTCAAAAAGTTATCAAACAGTGCATACCCTTTGACCCAGCAGTGTTTCTACTGGGCCTATATCCCAAAGAGATTTTAAAGGAGGGAAAGGGACCCACATGTGCAAGAATGTTTGTAGCAGCCCTTTTTGTAGTGGCTAGAAACTGGAAATTGAAAGGATGCCCATCAATTGGAGAGTGGCTGAACAAATTATGGTATATGAATGTTATGGAATATTATTGTTCTGTGAGAAACAACCAGCAGGATGATTTCAGAAAGGCCTGGAGAGACTTGCATGAACTGATGCTGAGTGAAATCAGCAGAACCAGAAGATCATTATATACAGCAACAACAATACTATATGATGATCAATCCTGATGGACGTGGCTCTCTTCAACAATGATGTGATTCAAAGCAGTTCCTATTGTTCAGCGATGAAGATAGTCATATACATCCAGAGAGAGGCCTGAGGGAACTGAGTGGGGACCACAACACAGCATTTTAATGCTTTCTGTGAATATTTCCATGCATTTTGTTTTCCTTCTTAGGTTGTTTTTTTTTTTCTCTCTCTTTCTAGATCTGATGTTTCTTGTGCAGTAAGATAACTGTATAGATATAATGGATTTTTCATATAATTTAACATATTTAGCATGTATTAGATTACCTGTCATCTAGGGGTGGGGGGGGTTGGGGGAAGGAAGGGAAAAGCTTGGGGAAAAAAGTTTTTTTGCAAAGGTCAATGTAGAAAAATCACTCATATGTTTTGTAAATAAAAAGCTTTTAATAAAAAAAAAAAAGAAAAAAAGAGAAAGAAATCCAAGAACTTTTCAGGAGAACTGGTTTCCCCCACGATTCTATCTGTCCTTCTTCCTTCTTGCAAAACTGGGTTTTTTAAAAAAAAATTTTTTAAAGCTTTTTATTCACAAAACATTTGCATGGATAATTTTTTAACATTGACTCTTGCACACAGCATAAGTTCATACAAGTCTCTCCAGGCGCCTCTCTATTGGTCATTTCTTACAGAACATTAATATTCCATAACATTTGTATACCGTAATTTATTTAGCTATTTAGTCAGACAAGGTCCTCATAACAATTGATTCACTTACTCTGGTGCTACAAATCTCTCAAGGTGAATAGATTCTCTAAATGTGCAAAACTACTGCTACAACTGAGGAAAGACCAAGCCAAAAATGCAGCCCTACTGTAGGCAAAATATACAACTCTCCCCTCCCCCAGCCCCAAGCTTGGCCAAGATAATAGAAAAGACTTTCTCAATCACTAGAATTAGGAAAAGCTATTCCACGGTTACTAACACACTGGTGATGGAGTGAAAAACACTGTCCCCCCCCCCCCCGGGGAATCACCAACATTTTTTTCAGGCTGAATATCAGTTCTGAATGGATCAGTCTTGGATACTTGGCGGGGAGCCATGGAAATATTTCTCATTCCTCCTTATGTGGACAGAAACATTTGGAGAAAATTCTATCAGTATTCTTGGCCATATGCCCCATGAATAAAGTGGAAGAAATGCCATGCTAAATTTAATAATATGCATTTATTAAGCGCTGAATGTGTGTCAGGCGAGGTGATAGACAATGGAAACAAACACAAAGACAAAAAATATCCCTATCCTCAAGGAACTTATGTTCTAGGGACTGATTAATAGGGAAAGGAAAAGGGAACAGATTCTATAAGGAAAGAACTATGGTAGGAGAAGGGGTGATTAGGAAAGGCCTCAAGCAGGAGGAGACCCTCTTGTCTGAGGCTCAACATGGCACAACCCAAATCTGGCCAACCCAGGGCTAAGTTTAATTGATCAGATTATGACAACATCCCATTCAAACACATTCTCTTTCCCTCTTCTTTTACTTTTTTGCTCATTTCCCTAAGAGAAGAAAGAGTCACATTTTCCCATCCATAATGGAACCTCAGTCCTACCTGCCCCAGCATCTCTTAGCTACAGAGCTGGATTCATTACATTAGAAACAAAGAAGCATTTTAAAAAAATGTTTGTTTTAGATCTACTTTTCTCTTAATATGCATCTGACACATTTGTCAACAAAAATATTTTATTCTATTAGCTGATCCTAGAATACTGAAGATCCGGTATTAACTTTATCCTATTAAGTCTCAAGATCCTCTCTTGTGGAAAGCTTTTTAAGAATGCCAAAGATTTATTGTACTAAGGTTTGAAAAAAGGAACTCTAGTAGGGCTTTTCTTCTTAAATGATTATCTTGTTTGATTTTGTCTTATTAAAGTTTCATTGTTGCCTGTCATTTTTATGTCCCAGTGAATTTAGATCTGCCAATTCCCAGGAAGGTATCCCTTGTAACAAGGAAAACCTATTACTAAGTAAAATGGAACATGGAGACATATTGGGAGGGTGTATAATAGACTGCTACTAAAGTTGCTTCCATATCTCCAGGGAGAGAGAAAAAGCCATTTCTTCATCTCTTTTCAGGAGCCAAGGCTGATCATTCAAATTATAAATCACTTCATTTCCTGTTAGCGATCTTTTCATATAACCACAGTGACATGGATGCTATCTTTCGAGTTTTGCTTACTTCCCTCTGAGTCAATTCATACAACCAACAGAGTATTTCTTTAAAGTCTCTGCCCTTTAGGAGTTTGTGCTCCAGTGAAGGAGAAAAGATATGTACCAAAATAACTATGCCATACATCTCTGAGCATAATTATACTCTTGTCCATAGAAACAAATTACTTTTCTTGTTAAATTGCCCTGGACTAAATCAACTACGTTACGTCAAAACATCCATTGCACAGAGAGGGTTAATTATCATTCTGAATGGGCCTCATGGAACGAAAATGGATTTTTAAAATAATGACTGGGTCTTACCAGACAGAGCACTAAAATCTGCATTTCTGTTGAAAACTTCAGAAATCCCCAGGCCCTTCAGGACATCGTTGAGGTCAATTTCCTGCTCTATGGTGAACCTGTGGAACAGATAAGAAAACAATCCATTTTAAGTTTAAGGATGGCAGGTAGGAAGCATATAATCAATGGAGAGATCATAATGAGTAAGCTGCCCAAATGTACTCTGGAGTACAGGTGACATCTGATTATTACTGATAAAAAAAAAAAAGATAGCATCAGAAGGCCTTAAAAGCAGAAACCAATACACCTCTGAAGGAAAAGCGAGAGTGGAAAGATCAGGTGTTCAAATCACACATCCATCTCTGTTTTAGGCAGCAATTGTATTGTCCCCAACAGTGGGACTAAACCCGATAGGTTCCCAAGGTTTTTCAAAATCGAAACTCATTTGGCTGGCAGATGCCCCCACTGGGCTGGGAAATTTGAGGTGCCTTTCCTTGTATCAATCCTCGGGTGTTGCATTTCCCCTGGCGGCCACCCTCACTTCTTTGTACGGTTTGCTAAGGAAGAGACTCAGAATAAATGGATTCTCTTCAGAACTCTCCAATATCACTGTTTCCAATGAAATCCAAAGAAAAAGGAAAAGCAAATGGATGAAGTTTCGCACTTGGCTGGGCCCAGGTTTCTTTTGAGTGGTAGCCCAGAAAGCTGAACATGGAGGTAAAAATTCATATCCCACCATGGACAGTGACTGGCCGTGTAACCTTGAATAAAGCATTTTAATGTCTCTTTGCCTCAATTTTCTCCTCTAAAAAGGGAAATAATAACGTTAGCACCTAACTCCATGGGTTGTCACAGGGCTTAAAAATGTAATAGATGTAAAATCCTTAGCAAACTTTAAAGTTCCACAGAAGGGTTTATCATCTTTATTATTAGTTATTGTTATTGGTTCCCAGGTGCATTAACTGTGGAGATCAGGATGCTTTCATGATGTTTGATGTAATTGAGAGAAAACTTGACACCATTGAATCAGGAGAACCATATCTCAAAAATCTCTCCTTTGGCTCGATGTTGAACAGGAGATCTCTGATCTTTTTGTGTGACAGAAACCCTTCCTTTGATCATAGAAACTCTTCTCAGAATCAGGTGTTTAGATGTAGAAAATAAAGTACATGGGATTGCAAAGAAAACCAATTATACTGACATATAGGTATCAAAATATTTCTTTAAAAAACATAGCAAACACAGATTAAGGACTCTGAAGACAGAGTGTTGCTTTTGAGATGAAAATAAAAAGGAAAATGAAGAAATAAAAAGCTAGAAATGTCAGTCTGAATATGCAACTGAAGGAGACAGACAAGGAGCTCAGTGGAGGAAAGTAGAGTTAGCCCCATGAGATGTAGAGATGTAAAGGAGACCTACTGCCCAGAAATTAAACAAGTTAAGACTCATCAGTAAAGGAGTGTCTTAAGCCAGGGCAGAAAAAAGATATTTTGTAGTTGGTTAGTTTATCAGCCAGTAAAGTCCTCTGAAAGTCATATTTCAGGTTGCAAGAGAAACAGCCCAATGCATCACCAAACACTCTGAAAGAAAAGAACCAAAGAAATATATGGAGTTAAAAGAAAAAAATAAAAAACAAAGATAATATAAGAAGATGCCTCTATGATGATACTAAGTAGCTAAGAATTTGAGATTGTTTGTAGACAATTCTTGAAGGCCTAAAAACACGTTGGTTAACCAGGTTTGAAATTATGCAGCATAGGACACAATGCTGATGGCTGCTACTATACTCATAGTGTAATATCCACGTGTGGTAGTGAAAAAGAATATTCAACCTAAAGTCAAGAAAACCTGCATTCAAACCCTCCCGAGACAGTTACTAGAACTGGGCAAGTCCCAGAACACCACCAAGTCTTAGTTTTCTCATCTATAAAATGGGGATGACAAAGGATTGTGGAGACTGAATGTGGATCACCACATAATATTTTCCCCTTTTTTGTTGTTGCTTGCTTTTTGTTTTCTCATTTTTTTCCTTTTTGATATGACTTTTCTTGTGCAGCAAGATAATTGTGGAAATATGTATAGAAGAGTTGCTCATGTTTAATATATATTGGATTACTTGCTGCCTAAGGGAGGGAGAAAAAATTTGGAACACAAGTTTTTGCAAGGGTGAATGCTGAAAATCATTTTTGCATGTATTTTGAAAATAAAAATAAAAAAAAGGAAAACAATAAAATAAAATGGGGATAGTAATCCCTTCTACCTCATCACCTTATTGTGAGAGTCAAAATAAGATAATGTATACACATACTTTGCAAACCTAAAAGCACTATCTGAATATGACCCATTACTCTTGGGAGGCACTGGTCAATATGATGAGGCTAAGAGAGGTCACTAAATGTTAGAAAAACATACAAATATGAGGTTCTAAATATGAACTAAATTAAAAAAAGGGGAATCTAGGCTGGTTTTATTAGTATGCATATTCTTTCAATGGGAAAAAACAACAACAAATCTCATAAAGAAACCTGGACCACTTAAGGCAAAAATTTCAGATGCTTGAATAAACACTAGCATAAAGTAATAAATTATTTATTCAGAATGCCAGTCATGATGGGCATATAGGACAAGATAAAAATTACAGAAAAGTTATATTGTACACTCAAGGACAATTGTCATTTCCTAAAGAAAACTAAATACTTAATAACCTGTAAAGACAAGAAAATGAAAAGAATTCTAAATAAAGAAAGTTGGACAGTCTTTCCTTGGCCCCAGACTCATGAATAAAGTGAGTTATTATCTGAATTGCACATTTTTTTTTTTAGTACAGTTCACCTTTTGGGAGGAAAAAAAAAGGCCAGGAAACTGTTTTTGTAATTCTAAGTGGTATTAAAATTTAAGTTATGAACAAGTTGGCAGTAAAGACCAAAGCTGTCTTTAACTGCTTCCTAGTATGCCTCCCTAAAACAGTGGAAATGTAATGCAAGATTTCATTGAATTCTGTCAAAATGGGAAAAGTATGATTAACCCTGCCTTGTTTAGTAATTCAAGACTAATACAAATGAGTAAACGAAACTGCCCACTTCATAATTGGATAAGATCTTTCAAAAAATGAAAATTTAATTTTCTTCTGCTAAAGCCTTTTATTTCTTGGTGGACAGGGCCTGTGGGTCACATTTCCTGGTGAATATGTTTGAGTCAGAACATAAAATATTTATGAAGCATTTACTTAGTGTACTGATAAAATCTCATCTGCCTCTAAATCCTAATAGGCACTCAGCACATGAAGCTATTGCCATTGCACCTTAGAATTCCAGGGAAGTGAGATAAGTATCATCAAATCTAATTGAATGTAGAACCCATGATACTTTGTGTTAGAAGAAAGAAAAGAAGGAAGGGGGAGGAAAGAGAGAAAAAGAGGGAAAGGAAGAAAGGGAATGAGAAAAAGAAAGAAAAGGGAAGAGAGGAGGAACGAGAGAGAGATGGAGAAAAGGAGAAAAAAAACAAAGTAGTCTAAATGATTACTTTTTCAAAAAAATTTATCTCATTTGAAAAAACAGAATAAGAAAAAAGAAAAACAGAAAAGGAATGCAAAAGCAAAAAAAAAAAAAAAGCATAAAGCAAAACAAAAGAGATCACTCATGTGCCCAACAGAACATCAGGGAGGATTCAAAATATATAACAACAAATTTCCAGATCAAAAAAGTGTATGTATGTGTATTTAAATTTATATTAGTAGAAAAAAATTATATTCATGAAGATCCCAAATTATTATTCAACTCATTTTGAATTTGACATGAACTAAACAAAATAAAACCTGATCAGCTCATTTATAATTATACAAGATTAATTACTAAAACTTTACAAAAATCAAGTATTTGGTAACAAATTGTTTTCAACAATATATAACTGAAAAGATGGAAAGTCATTCCCTCCCTGAGGACATATTTGTCACATGGCAGTCCTGGACTCAGGAAGACCTGAGTACAAATCCAGTCTTAGACACTTATTAACTATGTGATTCTGGGCAAGTCATTTAACTTTTGCCTCAGTTTCCTTATCTGTAAAAATGGGGATAGTAATAGCACCTATCTTTTAGGTTGTTTTGAGAACCAAATGGGATGATTTCAAAGCATTTAGAATGGTGCCTGGTAATAGCAAGTACTAGCTAGAATTTTATTATTATTGTTATTATTACAAATGGTTCTCATGCATAAAATGTTACTGAGGACACTAGTGAAGAAAACTTCATTAGACCTTGCAAAAAAAAAAATAGCTGAGAAAGAAACTTATCTTTCTCAGACTAAGAGTCTAAAACCAAAAATGTTTCCATAGGTAGAAATGACGGATTAAAATTAAATAAGATAGGGGCAGTTAGGTGGTGCAGTGGATAGAGCACCAGCCCTGGAGTCAGGAGGACCCAAGTTCAAATCTGGTCTCAGACACTTAACATTCCCTACTTGTGTGACCCTGGGCAAGTCACTTAACCCCAATTGCCTCAGGGAAAAAAATTAAATAAGATAAAATTACTTGTCTAGACCTTCCATAATGGTAAATGTAAAGCTTTTTTTTTTTTTTTTTTTTTTTTTTTTTTTTTTTTAGATCAACTGTTCAAGAAGAGGCTGTGGAAAGCATTGTTAGATAAGTCTGTCTGAAAAAATGTTGGGGGTTTTAATGAATGGCAAATTCCAAAGATGTCAAGAGTACATGGAAATCTAAGAAGGTGACATGACCTAGAGCTCAACGAGGGGAAGTACAGGATTCAACTTGGCAGTAAAGATGAAGGTGGGGCTGTCCTGTGCTAGGAAGCTGATGCTATTTGGGAGCAGAGTTCAAGGAATAGAGTATTCCGGGGTAAAATGCAGATAGAACAGGGGAAGTTTGGGCTAAATCCCCATGCTCCAATTACAATGGCTAGAAATGGTATGAGCATGGAAGCAATGCTGCAGATCTAGGAAAGCTGGGGCTAATAATGCTCCTAGATGGATTGATACAGAACCTGTTTCCTTTGGGGAAGAAGAATATAAAAGCAGTTTTTAGGACTCTGGGGGAGAGTTCTTAAGACCTAGGGGAGCTCCCTGCTGACCACTTTGTACAGTGCCCGGCACACAATAGGGGCTTGATAAATACTATTTGACTATTTGACTTCTTTTAATTTCATTTAGAGACTTTTATCTGCTTTGATCTTCCTGAACTTCTTTTGAATAGCCTGGAGAAGTGCTTTTACTGGGGGTATTTAAATTATGTTTTATTAAATGGATCACTGGTTAGCATCTGAGTAATGTATTAGGCCAGATGCAGAATAGCCACCTAGATTTGAGGGAGGCAGCGGTAATCCTACTGTCTTTTGTCCTAGGTGGCTAACCTCTGGAAGGTTCTGTTCTAGCTACATTTCATAAGGAACATCAACCTGGAAACTATGGTAACAAGTGTAAAAACCCACCAGGACATTATTTGATGATTATTCAAATACTCTGGCACAGTTTGGCCTAGAAAAGATCTGGGGGAGGGTAGGAAGGACTGATGACTTTATTCAAATATTTGAAGGACTTCCTTGTAGAAAAGGGATTAGAAGGGCAGCTAGGTGGTGCAGTGGATAGAGCACCAGCCCTGAAGTCACGAGTACCTGAGTTCAAATCTGGTCTCAGACAAGTAACAGCTGTGTGACCCTGGGCAAGTCACTTAACCCCAATTGCCTCAGTAAAAAGCAAAAAAAAAAAAAAAAAAAAAAAAGGGATTAGAGCTGTTCTGGTAGGACCTAAACATCAGAACCAGGAAGAAATGGGTAGAAGGCATAGAAAAGATTTAAAGAACTTCCTTTCAATAGGATAATGAACTGACTTGGGAGGCAGAAAGTTCTCCTGTAGAGGATTTCAAGCAAAAGCTGAAGACTTTTGGACTACATTGATATACAGGTCAACTAGACAGCTTCTGCAACCACTTAATATTTATTCCTTGATTTTGTACAAAATCCAAGCAAATTACCAAAAAAAAAAAAAAAAGTTTATTTGACTTTCTAATTGCCCTTCATGCTAGTTGGTTCTGTTGATTATTACAATTTCATGTGCATAAGTATATATTTTGTATGTACAAATATATGCATATAAACATACACACATGTTTAAACACACACACATATATAATATGTGCATATATGTGTTTGATATAAGATATATGTTTACATGTTGTTTCCCTTATTATATTTCAAAGTCCTGGAGACCAGGAATTGTCTTTATATACCCAAGGCTTAGTACAATGCCTGAAACACAGTAGATGCTTCATTTATATTCACAGACTTGACTTTGACTCATTCCATCATATTCATTGAGTACCTACTAAGTACCAGATATTGTTATAATATCTTACATACTCCTCTGAATTGGCAAAAGCCAGCTATCAAGTAAGATTCTGAAGAAACACAGCATTTCTGTGAGAAACGACCAGCAGGAAGATTTCAGAGAGGCCTGGAGAGACTTGCATGAACTGATGCTGAGTGAAACGAGCAGAACCAGGAGATCATTATACACGGCAACAACAATATTATATGATGATCAATTCTGATGGACATGGCTCTCTGCAACAAAGAATTGTCTCAAACCAGTTCCAGTTGTTCACTGAAGAAAACCATATACACCCAGAGAGAGGGATATGAAATATGGACCACAACATAACATTTTCATGCTCTCTATTGAGGTTTGCTTGCATTGTGTTTCCTTTCTCTGATTTTCTTTTTTTTTCTTGTAGATAGGATTTTTCTTGTACAACTTGTCAAGTATTTCAACATTATTAACATGTAGTGGACTTTCTGCCATCTAGGGGAGGGTAGGGGACTGGGGGTAAAAGTTGTAATGGAGAGCTTTGTAAAGATCAATGCTGGGTTCCTAGAGGAGAAGTTAAGAGAGATGCAAGGAGAAATAGACAGTAATACTATACTAGTGGGAGATCTCAACCTTGCTCTCTCAGAATTAGATAAATCAAATTCCAAAATAAATAAGAAAGAAGTTAGGGAGGTTAACAAAAGGCTAGAAAAGTTAGGTATGATAGATCTCTGGAGGAAATTGAATGGTGATAGAAGGGAGTATACTTTTTTCTCAGGGGTTCATGGAACTTATACAAAAATTGATCATGTGTTAGGGCATAAAAACCTCAAAATCAATTGCAGAAAAGCAGAAATAGTAAATGCATCCTTCTCAGATCATGATGCAATAAAACTCACATGTAATATAAGGCCAGGAGAAAATAGGCCACAAGTTATTTGGAAATTAAATAATCTAATCCTGAAGAACGAATGGGTGAAAGAGCAAATTATAGACACAATCGAAAATTTCATCCAGGAGAATGACAACAATGAGACAACATACCAAAATTTGTGGGACTCGGCTAAAGCGGTTATAAGGGGTAATTTTATATCTCTCGATGCTTACTTGCGTAAAACAGAGAAGGAGAAGATTAATGAACTGGGCTTACAATTAAAAAAGCTAGAAAAAGACCAAATTACAAACCCTCAATTAAATACCAAATTGGAAATTCTGAAAATTAAAGGGGAGATCAATAAAATTGAAAATAAGAAAACTATTGAATTAATAAATAAAAGTAAGAGTTGGTTTTATGAAAAAACCAACAAAATAGATAAGCCTTTAGTTAATTTGATTAGAAAAAGAAAAGAGGAAAATCAAATTATTAGTCTCAAAAATGATAAGGGAGAACTTTCCTCCAATGAAGAGGAAATTAGAGTAATAATTAGGAGTTTCTTTGCCCAACTTTATGCCAATAAATTTGAGAATGTAAATGAAATGGAGGAGTATCTACAAAAATATAGATTGCCCAGATTAACAGAAGAGGAAATAAATTATTTAAATAGCCCTATTTCAGAAAAAGAAATAGAACAAGCTATTAATCAACTCCCTAAGAAAAAATCTCCAGGACCAGATGGATTTACATGTGAATTTTACCAAACATTCAAGGAACAATTAATCCCAATACTATATAAACTATTCGAAAAAATAGGGAAAGAAGGTGTACTACCAAATTCCTTCTATGACACAGATATGGTGCTGATAGCTAAACCAGGTAGGGAGAAAACTGAGAAAGAAAACTATAGACCCATTTCCCTAATGAATATTGATGCAAAAATTTTAAATAAGATTTTAGCAACAAGATTACAGAAAGTCATCCCCAGGATAATACATCATGACCAAGTAGGATTTATACCAGGAATGCAGGGCTGGTTCAATATTAGGAAAACTATTAGCATAATCAATTATATTAATAACCAAATTAATAAAAATCATATGATTATCTCCATAGATGCAGAAAAAGCCTTTGATAAAATCCAACACCCATTCCTATTAAAAACACTGGAGAGTATAGGAATAAATGGGCTTTTCCTTAAAATGATAAGTAGTATCTACTTAAAACCTTCAGCAAGCATCATATGTAATGGAGTCAAACTAGAACCATTCCCAATCAGATCAGGAGTGAAACAAGGCTGCCCACTGTCACCATTACTATTTAATATTGTATTAGAAATGTTAGCTTTAGCAATAAGAGAAGAAAAAGAGATAAAAGGAATCAGAGTAGGTAGTGAAGAAACCAAATTATCACTCTTTGCAGATGACATGATGGTATACTTAGAGAATCCTAGAGACTCAACTAAAAAACTACTAGAAACAATTCACACCTTTAGCAAAGTGGCAGGATACAAAATAAATCCACATAAATCATCAGCATTTTTATATATTACCAATAAAGTTCAGCAGCAAGAGATACAAAAAGAAATTCCATTCAAAATAACTGTTGATAGTATAAAATATTTGGGAATTTATCTGCCAAGGGATAGTCAGGAACTATATGAACTAAATTACAAAAAACTTTCCACACAAATCAAATCAGACCTAGTCAATTGGAAAAACTTAAAATGCTCATGGGTAGGACGAGCGAATATAATAAAAATGACAATACTACCCAAACTAATTTACTTATTTAGTGCCATACCAATCAAACTCCCAAGAAATTATCTTACAGATCTAGAAAAAATAGTAGCAAAGTTCATTTGGAAAAACAAAAGGTCTAGAATTTCAAGGGGATTAATGAAAAAAAAGGCTGAAGATGGTGGACTTGCTGTACCAGATCTAAAACTATATTATAAAGCAGCGGTCATCAAAACCATTTGGTACTGGCTAAGAAATAGAGTAGTCGATCAGTGGAATAGGATAGAATCACAAGACAAACTAGGCAATAACTATAGCAATTTGGTTTTTGATAAACCCAAAGACCCCAGCTTTTGGGATAAGTATTCACTATTTGACAAAAACTGCTGGGAAAACTGGAAACTAGTGTGGAAGAAATTAGGGCTTGACCCACATCTAACACCACATACCAAGATAAGATCTAAATGGGTTCATGATCTGGATATAAAGAGTGATTTTGTAAACAAGTTAGAGGAACATAATATAGTTTACCTCTCAGACCTGTGGAGATGGAATAAATTTATGTCCAAAGAAGAACTGGAACTTTTAATTGAAAACCAGATAGATAACTTTGACTATATTAAGTTAAAAAGTTTTTGTACAAACAAAATCAATGCAGACAAGATTAGGAGGGAAGCAATAAATTGGGAAATCATCTTTACATTTAAGGGTTCTGATAAAGGTCTCATCTCTAAAATATATAGAGAATTGTCTCATATTTATAAAAATCCAAGCCATTCTCCAATCAATAAATGGTCAAAGGATATGAACAGACAATTTTCAGAGGATGAAATTAAAACTATTTATAGTCATATGAAAAGGTGCTCCAAATCACTATTGATCAGAGAAATGCAAATCAAGACAACCCTGAGATACCACTTCACACCTGTCAGATTGGCTAAAATGACAGGAAAAGTTAATGATGAATGTTGGAGGGGTTGTGGGAGGGCTGGGACACTGATGCATTGTTGGTGGAGCTGTGAACGGATACAGCCATTCTGGAGAACAATTTGGAGCTATGCTCAAAAAGTTATCAAACTGTGCATACCCTTTGACCCAGCAGCATTTCTATTGGGCTTATATCCCAAAGAAATCATAAAGGAAGGAAAAGGCCCCACATGTGCAAGAATGTTTGTGGCAGCCCTTTTTGTAGTGGCTAGAAACTGGAAATTGAATAGATGCCCTTCAATTGGAGAATGGCTGAATAAATTATGGTATATGAATGTTATGGAATATTATTGTTCTGTAAGAAATGACCAGCAAGATGATTTCAGAGAGGCCTGGAGAGACTTACATGAACTGATGCTGAGTGAAATGAGCAGAACCAGGAGATCATTATACACGGCAACAACAGTACTATATGACGATCAATTCTGATGGACATGGCTCTCTTCAACAATGAAATGTTTCAAACCACCTCCAATTGTTCACTGAAGAAAGCCATATACACCCAGAGAGAGGGATGCGAAATGTGGACCACAACATAACATTCTCATACTCTTTGATTGATGTTTGCTTACATTGTGTTTCCTTTATCTGATATATCGTTTGTGTAGATAAGATTTTTCTTGCACACCAATGATAAGTTTGGAAATATGTATACATATATTCGATTTGCCAATATTTTAACATAATTAACATGTAGTGGATATCCTGCCATCTAGGGGAGGGGTGGGGAGTTGGGGGGAAAAATTTGTAACGGAAAGCTATGTAAGGGTTATTGTTGAAGAATTACCCACACATATGTTATGCAAATAAAATAAAAATTTAAAAAAAAAAAAAGATCAATGCTGGGGAACTATCCATACATATGTTATACAAATAAAAAGAAACAGCATTTTATTTACAATAAATATTAAATGTCTTAAAAAATTCTGGAATTAACAATTTGTATAACATAGCAACAAGAGCTTTTAGCCTTTTAGGAACATTTCATTTCCTCTATATTTATCAAGATATCATCACTTGAAAAGATGATAGAATGAGCGCCTGTTTTCTCAGCTTGTGCATTTTTCCTACATCTCTTCATCTCTGTATTTCCTAGCTCAAGATGTGGTCCACTTTGCTAAAGTGAAACAGTCTACAGATTGTGAATAACTTACTGTCTTAGGGTCCTTTCATTTTCCACATTACCCATAAGAGTTCATCTTTATTCAGATAACTGAATCTATATTCAGATAACTAGTTGGTTGAGTAGACAGTGTTAGACTTGGAATCAGGAAGATCCAAATTCTGTCACAGACCCTCACTAGCTTGTGACCCTGAACGAGTACTTCATTCTCTTCATCTGTAAAATGGAGATAATAATAGCATTTCCCTCTCAGGATTATCAAATAAGGTATATGTAAAACATTTTGCTAACCTTAAAGTGTTGTATAAATGAAAAATATATGAATCAATAAACAGCAAATATGCCTGCTGGAGCCTGAATATGTTCATACACTATTGCTTTTTTTTTTAAATGTACATACTATTTAATTAAGTCCAATTTCCTTTAAATGCACTGCTAAATCCATTGTACCTTTCTGTCATTACCTATCTTTCCAGTCCAAGGAGATAACAGAATAATTACTAACCTGTGGGCATATCCAAGGATTTTTTTTAAACTGTAAAATTAGTTCATCATACTAGACCAGGGGAGAGAGGGAGGAAGCAATATTTATTTAATGCTCAGGCTGTGCTGGGCAGTTGTTATTCAGTCATGTCCAAATCTTCTTAACTCCATTTGGAAGTTTTCTTGGCAAAGACACTGGAGTGCTTTATACCATGTTCTTCTCTGGTTCTTTTTACAGGTGAGGTAACTGAGGTAAATAGGGTGAAGGGACTTGCCAAGGATCATACAGATAGTAAGTGTCTGAGACAGAGACAGAGAGAAGAAGGGGGAGAGGAGGTGAGAGAGAGAAAGAGAGAGATAAAGAGAAGGGGGACAAAGGATGAAGGAAGGAAGGAAGAAGGGAGGGAAAGAAAGAAGGGAGGCAGGGAGGGAAAAAAGAAGGGAGGCAGGGAGGGAAAGAGAGAAGGGAAGCAGGGAGGGAAAGAGAGAAGGGAAGCAGGGAGGGAAAGAGAGAAGGGAAGCAGGGAGGGAAAGACAGAAGGAAGGAAGAAAAAAACAGGACAATTCCTGCCCTCAGGGAACTTACATTCTAACATGCAATTTGTATTCCTCCCCAGAGGTCAATCAGTAAACATTTATTAGTGTCCACTCTGTGTCAGACACTGCTAAGCAGTGACAGAAGAGTACCTTACAGTCTCATGGTAAACTTCCCGAAGGCGGGGTTGGTGTCCTTCTCTGTAACCAGTGCCAAGCCCATTGCCCGGTTCAAGCAGAACCAAAGCACCCAAAGCAATCTCACCTTGGCAGATACACTTCCACTTTCTGCTTCTTCACAGAGTTGGCCCATTCTTCAATCAGCTGAGGCTTCACTAATGGCTCCAAGGTGACTAGGGGGACTTCTTGTCTGGACAGAACAAGCATCATACTTATTTCCTCCCCTTCATAAGGTATTTCCAGAACTTGATAGATGCCACCTGCCTCATTGGAGCCATCACTAAATTCTCCTAGAAAATGAATGAAAGGTCACAGAAAAACAAGGTAAATGAACCTTGGAAAAGCTTCATGGGTCCATTCTACAGTTTTCTTTCAAATCTGAAAATATGAATAACAAAAAAGGAGGGTTTACTTGGAATTGTGAGTCAAATACAAGAGCACTCAAAGATGTGTTTAATATTGCTTTGCTCCAAATAAAGTGCCCCTCCAAAACTGGTGTTCCAACCACAATTCAATTAAGAGTTACTATAAAATGTGAAATTATGTACAATATGATACATTAAATGAATGCCATTATGATAATGAATAAAATTTCTTTGGGGAAAAATGTCAAGTAGCCTTATAGATAAAATAAGACACTTCAAAAAGTGGATGAACTGATAAGTCCAACAGAATCCAGGGAGGTCACTGAATATAATTGCCTCATTATTTGAAAAATGAAGAAACAATCCCAGAATAAGTTGGCACAGTGAATAGAGTGCCAATCCAGAATCGGTAAAATCTGAGTTCAATCTAGCCCCAGACACGAACGAGCTATGTAATTCTAGGCAAGTCATTTAACCCTGTCTGCTTCAGTTTCCTCATCTGTAAAATGAGCTGGAGCAAGGAAATGACAAACCACTCCAGGACCTTTGCCAAGAAAATCAAAAAGATGCTTTGAAGAGTCAGATACATCTGAACAATAAAAAGACCAGATTGGTGAAGGGACTTCCCCAAGATCAAACAGCTAATAAGTGGCAGTGCTTGGATTCAGACCGAGATCTTCTGATGATAAATTCAGTGGTCTTTTGACTATACTAGATCTACAAAAATACAATATATTCACTGGGCTTCTTGGAACGTTTGGCATGATTAAGAACTCTAAATTAGGAAACTGGCCTTGCGTGGCCCATGTAGAACTGGCCAAATGATGAGAAATATTTTCCAAACAAGTATCACACTTTCAAATGGACTTGGCTACTAAAGGTAAACAGAGAAACACAGTTTTTAAATGGATTGATTCCAATACTACTCTATGATAATGGTCCAAAGAATAAATTATGATTCTGAAGTGACCTTTTTAAGTTTTTTTGTTCCTCTTCTTTCTCAGTCATCATAAGGGCTGGGTTGTTCAAAGATCACATTGACCATTCAATTCTCTCCTCAGAGAAGATTTTACTCTTTCATCCTTGATTAATGGTTTAGTTTAAACCCATTGGCTTCTTTCAAATTTAGTAAATAATTATAAGTAGAATCAATTGTTCATTCTCATAGACACAGACTATATTCTACCCCTCTATTAAAATGGAAGCTCCTCTATCTTTTGTCTTTTTTTTTTTTTACACCCAGCACTTAGTACAGTTACTGATTGATAAATTTACTATTAAAAATTCCAAGCCAATGCTTCTGTCATAGGAAGCTAGAACACCCCAAACTTCTAAATCCCCTTAGGTCAAAGGTGGAGATAATCTAAACGGCTCACTGGGAAAACATCCAAAAGCCAAAGGACTTCTTGGTGAGCAAGAACTCACATTATAACTCCTCAAAAAGGAATATTCACCTGAGAAATGGTCTCTTTTCAGGTATAGTTCTGCCCTCTTACCAAAGCATCATATATAGCAAGGTCATTTTAGGCATCTTCAAAGTATCCAAGGAGCCTTTCCAAACCAGAGTAAGATTGTTCAGCTGGATCCCAAGCTCTGTTGGCAGTTTTATATAGAAATCTATTGGACTGGTCATACATTGAGAGAAAAGAATTTTGATGTTTCATTGGTATTCAGGGAACGTCAGAAGAGTGAGAAGGAGGCCCCGGCGTGAGTACAGGGAGGCCGGGGAAAAGAGTCCCTAAGATCCAGGTCAGCTCAGATGAGTTGCTGGACGGAGTATGTGCCAAGGCGATCACAGAGCCTTTAGGGGACCAGTGTCCCAGAGACTTAGCACAGAAGCACACTTCAAAAGGCATCTCCCTGTCGAGGGAGCTCCCCCGAACTCTTTCCTTACCGTAGTAAAACTCTCCCTGTTGGTACATCATGGGGATTTGAGCCTCGCTTTCATCATCTTTTGTGAAGGAGAAGGTTCTTGTGTTTTCAGGCCTAAATTGTGACTTCCAGTTCCCTTTAAAGTACACGGCGTTGACAAGGGCCAGGTGGGTCAAAGTGCTGAAGTCTCTCGCCAATACCAAATCTTTCACTAGACCTGAGGAAGTAGAAATGGGTGGAAGGACTAAGTGAGTAGATAGGAGCAAAGGGAATATCTGTGGGAAAACAGAGGATGTTCAGAGGGGTCGGAGGAAGAAGTTCCTCAGATCTCCCCCACAAAGTAAACATGAAACCACATGCTTGCTTTTCCTTTTTGAAGGTATATTGTTGAAAGCAAATGTTCAGGTTTCAGAATTCTACATGAAAGACACCAAAGATATTTGATTCAATGACCTTGTTCCCACTAATAACAAACATTCTATTGCATGATTGCTAAAAACATCAATAAAAGGACCAAAATCCTTTTCCATTAGAACTTTTTCCAAAATACTCTGGGGGAGTAAATCCCAAAATAAATGGAGCTGATTTTAATTAGATTAGTATAAAGAGGTGCATGAGACACGGTATAAATGTGTTTCTCCATAATCATGGATGCAGACAAGGCTATCACAAGAAGGGCAGCCATGGGCAGCTTGTTGTCAGCTTTCCTCCACTGTGGTACTGAATCATGACTAGCTTTAGTTAGGCTAAAGCCAGTCTGGCTGTGGCCTCCAAATACATTTTCGCTGAACTGACAATTCTGTGCTTGGGCCTGAAGCAGAGAGAGAGAACGAGACAGAGAGACAGACAGAGAGAGACAAAGACAGAGAGAAACAGAGACAGAGAAAGACAAAGAGAAACAGAGACAGAGAAAGACAGAGAGAAACAGATAGAGAGACACAGACACAGAGAGACACAAAGAGCGAGAGACACAGAGCGAGACAGAGCGAGAGAGACAGAGAGCGAGAGAGACAGAGAGCGAGAGAGACA
>JAJPUD010000366.1:631548-646227 GCA_023553655.1 Myrmecobius fasciatus
AGAGAGCGAGAGAGACAGAGAGCGAGAGAGACAGAGAGCGAGAGAGAGAGGCAGAGAGAGAGAGAGGCAGAGAGAGAGAGAGGCAGAGAGAGAGACAGGCAGAGAGAGAGAGAGGCAGAGAGAGAGAGACACAGACACAGAGAGAGACAGAGAGAGAAGGCTCTTTACTCTTGATTCACTCTATGAGTGGAAGGAAAAGGGGAAGTGAAAAGAACGCAGTTTGACTCCTATGTTTCAACTTGGATCAGAAGCTTGTTTTAAGACTCCTCACAAATTATATTAGTAATAACCCTTCTGATAGAAGAGAGTAGCTCAGTCAGTGTTTTTTAAATGATAGGTTTTCTTTTCAGATTTCCTTCATTCCATATAATGTCCCCTTGGGAGAAAAATTGCTATATTCAGCTATATTAAAACTATTATTTCAGGAAGTGTAGTATACATAATGTTAAGGTAATTTCCTCCTTATTTAACCACTATCATCTGCTTAAATAAAATCTCTCATTGTGGCATTAGTTTTTTCCTATCTAATTTAAACTCACTTGGCTTTTAAAGCAAGGGAAAAAAGTTGCACATTTGCTTGAAAAAAGAAGCAAAGATGTTATGTACATATACATATTTTTATACATACATATTAAAAACCATATCATTTGAGGTTACTCTGACAATATTTCTTTCCTCTTTTTTTCATCTTAACAATTGAATTGAGCTCAACAAACATATTTTGAGCTTGCAAGAAAGGTAGATAGTGAGGAGGAAGACTCATTTGAGTGCCACATATTGTGACTGAATGAGCCAGGTCACTCATTTGCTCCAGGGCTGATGTGGCCATCTACAAGGGTTTTTTTGTTTGTTTGTTTGTTTGGTTTTTTTGCCAATCAGCAACTAGTAAGAGGAGTGTCCTTACTAGGAACAGCCTACTCCAATAATACCATATGCCTATTTCTACCCTCTCCATCCCAAGGACAAAGTCTTATGCTTTGAGGCTCTGTTCACAAGAGCCTTATGACCTAATCAAATTTCTTTTTCCTTCTTCCTTCCTTACTTTAAATTTGTGACTATCTATAGCTATGAGTATGGGCCAAACCAAATTAAAATGTAATTGGGAAATATTTACAAAATAAAAATAGATTACATTACATTTAAAAACTAAGCCCAGTTGTGACCTGCAAAGATCCTAACAGAGTTTAGTGAGCCCTGTTTCATTTAAACTTGATACCATACTTTTAGAGAACAACTACATTGATCCAAGTATTCTCTCTAATTTTTCTTTAATTTCTATTTTTAGAGAGTAAGAGTGACAAGAATTAGAGAAAGACCTAGACAGAGAGAAACAGAAGTCACTAGCTAAAAAATCCCAAAATTTTCAAAATTGGAAGAGCAGACATTTTCAGACAATGAACCAGAGGCAGGATAGTAGAAGTACAAGTTTGTTCTGTACCTAATTACAGATTTTCATCATTCACTCAATGAAATATTCAGATATTCAACAATTTGCCATTCTACATTTGGAAGGTGGCAGAATATAGCCCAGGACAACACCTGGATTGTTCCCTTTGTTTGGATCTCTCCACAAAAGTTAGGCATGCAAATCATTTCTATGCAAACTATTTTTTCAATAAAGGCCAATAATAAAGAAAGGAAGAGATCAACATACTGTTGGTGTGATTCTCCACCCACTTGTTGATGTGATTGGCTACCGCCTCATTTTGACTGAAATCTACATGCTCGATTTCAGCGTGGAAATACTTTTTCATCATCTGTAAGAACTGGTCGTTGACATGGAATCCATTTTGCACAAAGAGCGAGTTGGCCATTTTCATCACATACTGGTTCTCCTCAGTGGTTATCATGTCAGAGAGATTCCTCAGGAAGGAAAATTCTTCACCTGAAAGTGGTCAAAGGAGAGACTTCTTAAAATGAACTAAAGACAGTGCAAAAAATAGCTTAGCTCATTATCACATCGATTCAGATACTGTAGTTCTAATTGTGTCCCTACAAAGAGAGCAACACTGGATAAAATTTTGGTAGAACTTAGCTTATTCTGGCATCACAATTGTGACAGGCTTTTACTTTTACAGTCACTTTCTTACTTAAAACTGTCTGTTTTTTTCAAAATAAACAGAACAAAAATCTGGGTTATCAGCGTCTTAGAAGTCAGAACTGGCAGAAGCCTTCAAGGTCCAGTAGGCATAGGATTATTGATTTAGAATTGAAAAGGTCATCAGAAGTCATGTAGTTCCAAACACTTCATTTTATATTTGAAGAAATTAAGGCCCAGAAAAGTTAAATTACTTGGCTAAGATGTGTGCTTGGGCTAGGAAAAAGCAGACATGGGTTTTGAACTCAGATCTTCTGATTCCTAATCCTATGCCCTTTCTGAAGAAAAAGGTGAGGGTAGATGTCAAAGAAATAAGTGTATTCACACACACACACACACACACACACACAAATTGAAATAAAAATGAATCCTAAGTCTCAAAATTAAGTTTTGACTAGAGCAAAGTCCCTTTTATCAACTCTAAATCTATGCCTGACTTTCTTGGTTATTAGCATAAGAACCAGGTCTAGGTTGGTGAAAGAGATCTGCAGTAGAGAATAGCAAGGGAACTGGTGAGAAAGGTGATGGTGTGGGTAGATTTTACATGGGAAGGGGACTGAGGTCATAACTAGATTTAAACATGAGAGAGTAGTGGGAGTGGAGGTTTGAGAGGTGGTAAGAACATCCTTCTTACCTATTCCCTATAGTACTAATTATTCCATTTCAGAATGGACAACAAAAGGCAAGGGTAGAAGGAAAGGAAGACAGATAGATCTGCAATGTAGAACTGAAAAGAGAAAAGACTATTTCCACACTAACTTCCTCATTTTATAAATGAGAAAATGGGAAAGAGGAAAATTCCAAACTTAATCTTCTTTTCCAATAGAAACTAATTCTCAAACTTGAGGATTATCTTGGATTAATCTTATCTTGGATTAAATTTATCTTGGATAAGTTAAGCTAAATATATTCCTTTTACTTTTAACCTTTCCTTTTTAACTAGATGTTTCTTCAGAAAGTCATATACTTTAAAGAAGCTAAAAGATCTAATTCAACCATTTCTTAAACATGGAGAAAATGAGGGTTTTGAGAAAATGAAAATGAAGGTATTCAATATCAAATAGCCACTTGGTGAGGATGTTTTATCCTAATAGCTAGATAGGAAAAATGGAAGACATTAAGAATATCTTTAATTTCAAAGTTGATTCCAAGACTGAATTCATATTTTTTTCTGTCCAAGTAGAGAACATCAGTCGTTCCCCCCCCACACACACACACACTGATACCTTTGTTCTAGGACTACAAGATTTAAAATTAGATAGGATCCTTCTTTTTATACCACTTTGTCACCTTATTAATAGAGACAACTGGAATGGTCAACAAAGTTTCAACACTTTAGAAATTTCTTAGTCTAATATTTTTAAACAAATAATATTAAGCATCAGCATAGCACTTTAAAATTGCTTTATGTTTATGTACATCTTTATTTATATTTTTTATTTATATTTATTTTATTATTTATTTACATTTATATACATTTAAATAACTGCATTCCAAGGCCCTCCTCTAAGTCTCCAAGAGGCTTCTCTTATTAGAACCTGAGTGCATGCTCTGATATTTTGGATCTGGCCTCTCCCCATTTTTGGACATGAGTTCTTTTTCAGATTTATTTGTATTCATCATATTTATCATCTTAATTTTTTTAAATACTACAATTTCATCAGAGGCTATAACTAAAGTTTACCACATTTTATTTATTTATGATGTTATTTTGCCATAATTTATTCAGTCATATATTCATACTGATAGACATTTAACTTGCTTTAAAAAAAAAACATATAATTCTCCTAAGATAACCTCAGAACAGAATGTTCTTTATCATTTTTTTTTTAACATGCATTCTTAGGGGGCAGAATCCCAAGACTGAAATTACTGGGTCAAAGGGTATAAATTTTTTTTAACTTCTATGGCATACCACCTTACTATATCCCCTTGATCTTTCAAATAAACAATATGTATACTTATTAGTCTTATTAAAATTGAATGTGTAACCAAAATCTAAATATCTTTATTAAAACCAAATAATTTTACAGGAGCTCTAAGTTTTTTTGTGATCATTAGGATGAGACTAAGTACTATCTTAGAAAAAGTGCTATTATGGTCAAAGGACCTTGATTCAATTCTTGACTCTTTCCCTTTCTCTGTGAGTTTAGGCAGACATTTAACATTGTGTGACTCTTAATTTCTCATCTGTACAATGAAAGAGTTGAACCAAATGATGTTTAAGTTCTCAATTAAAAAGGTTTTCTGATAAATTTAGAGAGAGAATTAATCAGAATAACCCAGAAACTGGTCATGGAGCAAATTTTTGAGATTTTAATGATGTAATTATACTATAGAAAGATAATATTCAGAAAACAGGAGTAACTAAAAGATAAAACATTCATACTTCTATAGGAAAGAAGGGAAAAGCCTATTGGCAATCTAGGAATTCTTTGAAGTCTGGAGATGATTTGATCCTCATTGTTTGATCTGAAAGTAACATGCAAAGACATGGGGAATAAACATCACTGAACACGCTTACCATCTTTCAAAGCTTCATATCCCATGGCATGGCGTATTTCTTTCAGGGTGGACCCATGGGCTCCCAGTTCCACCATTCCCATCGCAATAGCAATGCTCAAAGGCGAGAAGAGAATATTCTCATCTTCCCCAGTGGCCCGTAGGTGATTATACACATTCACAGACAATTCTGCAATGGTTTCATCAGGAAAATTGGAGCTAAGAGCTGTACTTGGCAGAACAAGCAAGGCCAAGAATCCAAAGAAAGCCATGTTTCCAAGGTTTCAGCCTGAAAAACAAAGCACAAACATATTAATCATATAAAATTAGACTCAGATAAATGGAGCAATGATAGGAATGGAGAGATAGAGCAAGAAAGAGATGAGTAGATAATTTACTAGTCACTGTACTGGTTATGAGAGAGAGAAGAGGCGATGTAAACTTGCAAGTAAGAAGTTGGACAAACTTTGTGAGAAAAGCAATTCTCAGGTAGAGGGAAAGTCAATCCTTTCCTCACAAGGATAGATTGAGATCTCTTCATATCTACCCACCGAGGCTAAGCAGAATGCCAACAAGAGCCAGGGGAGCGTTCCCAGGCTAAGTTTCAATCTGCTCCCCTAACTGCTGCTTGCTTGGTGTTGGTCTGTGATTACAGAAGACGACCTAACTCAGGATTAGAACATTTCTCATAAGCCTGTGTCTACACACTTCTATCAGGATCTCTGCTAAAACATGGAAACTGAGCACTGAAGTAAAGGCTAGACCCAAGACACAGGTGAAGGGAGCTTCTGGGTTACTCTCCTTCCTGCACCATGCATGCCATTCCCTTGCCTCAGCCCCACACAGAAAGGCAGAGTCTTCTATAATTATTCCCTTCCAAGTTTGTCCTTGGACAATTGGTCCTCAGAATTCTCAGTAAGAATGACTTCAAAATGCACCACTTATTTGACACATAGAAGACCAACCGCTGCTAACATAAAAACCTTTTCAAAAGAGGAGGAGGCTGGATCCTTTCTGAAAATCAAGCCAATCAGGACTGGGATCAGGAAGGGAATTACAAGCATAATGGCTTCTCTACAGATCCTTTGGGACTCCAGGCTCCCAGCTTCTTAAACTGTGGTCAGGACCCACATAGAGTCAAGCAAACGAATGTGAGGCTCACGAAATTATGACTTACCACAAGTTAGTGTTTGCTCTGCCTTTCTCTTTTATATCCCTATATCTCCAGGGTTGTGAGTAGAAAATGTTTAAGAAGCCCTGTCCTAGGAAATCCGTTTCTACAAAGCTGCTCAGGGAGAGGGGCCTGCCATGGCAGCCAGAACACAGATGACATTTAGGAGCTCTTTACCCACATCATCCAGTTCTGTAAGGGACAGCATGGCCTTGTGCACAGACCGCTGGCCTGAGACTGGATTCGACTCCTGCTTCTGCAACACAGGCAGGGTGAACCTAGCACCTTCTTAGTTTCTCCAAGCTACTTTCCCACATGGCCAGAGGCAAAACAGAGTCTCTTTACAAATTAAGTCACAGGCCCCCCTCTGAATTCCAGATCTTATTTGAGCTTCATAACAATCCTGCAGTAGCCACTGAAAGATCTCCATTTTACACAGAAAAAAGTGAGGGTCCAGGGGGCTCACTTGTTCCTGATCACCTAGATGGAGACAAAAGGCTAAAATAAGCTTCACTTGTATCAGAACCAGGGTTTGAAGCCTGGCTGCTTTTAGGGAAATCTACAGACTAAAATACCATGCTCAGAGATCCTGTGTCCACCTTGAATAAACCTGGGAACCTACTTGATGGCAGAAGGTGGCTTTTTCCAAACCTCAGTCCTACTATCATGTCACCTGGGCCTCAGGTTTTAGAAAAGTGTGTGTCTGTGTGTTTAATTATAACCAGCTTCCTTCACTATAATGGGTTGATACACAGCTCTTAACCTCTTGCCACTTCAAAGCAGTTTGTAAAGCAGTCTTTAAAGGTCACTTAGCAGGGAACATCTATATTCACCGTGGCTCAGCGGGGCACATGCACACTTAATATAGGGCTGCATATTCCCAGTGAGTTCCATTGAGTGGAAACACAGGGATTCTTTTATTCCCCAACACAAGGGTCAGGGGAGGTCCTTTCTATTTGTTCTTTTATATTCAGGGTTTCTCAGCTGCCAAAGGCTTAGGCCAAAACACAAACAAAAACAGGTACAATCAAGACCAAAAAAAATTCAGCTTTCTGCCTGAAAATTTCCTAGTTTTGCTTTCCTTCTACTGTCTTCAGCATGCCATTGCAAGAACAGGCACAAAACTGACCCATATCATGCAGAAGATGAAGCAACAAAGGATGCTGTAAGAGAAAGGGATGGTTGGAAAAGAAGGTGCACATGCCATGGGATGAGAGGGAAGGATGAGCACTGTTCATACTCCTTTGGCAGCCTTCGAGATCTAGAGAAAGTCACCGTGCAAGGGGGTGGGCATCCTTTGGAGCAAAGACATGGAGAATAGCTGCCCATGACACACAGGCTTGGATGGAGTGCAAGATACACAGCTGAAACAACAAATCCACTGAAAAAGTTCTCATTTAGGAAAGGGAGATCTGGGTCCGTGATTTTGTCAGTTTAGGGAACATCCAGCCAGGATGGAAACTTCCTCCATGGCTGCAGATCTTACATCACAGACTTAAGAGTTAGGAATGACCTGAGAGTCAAACTAATCCCATCTTCATATCAGAGGTTGTGACCTACCTAATTGTCACCCAAGCAGTATATGCCAAGTCTGAACCTCCAAACAAAGAGCCTTTTTCCTGTAATTACACCCACCTGCCCTGACCCTCACACCCCTTCTCCCTCTCCTTTTCTCTCTCTAAACTCCAGTAACTCTCTCACATCTTCAAGATAAAATACAAATACAAAGACCTCTGTTTGGTATTCCAAGTCCTTCAACTTAGCTTAATCCCCAGATCCCTTTTCATTCTAAAACTTATTAAATACTTTTTTTTTAACTAGTGCTATTATTAGTCTCCTGGCTGTTTCAGAAACAATGCTCCATCATTCATCTCCAAGCATTTTCTCTGACTGTCCCCAAGACTTGGAATTTTCTTAACCTCCTCTTCACCTCAAGAACCAACTAAAATCTTTCTGCTAAAGGATGCTTTTCCCAAATCCCCATGATTTTCCTTTGTTAATTATTTCTTATTTATCCTAATTACTTATTGATACATAATGGTTTGCTGTTGTCTCCTCCACTGGATTGAAAATAGAGGTAGTTATTTATTTATTTATTTTTGCTTTACTTTGTATCCTTAGTGCTTAGTACAGTTCTTAGTATAGAGTAGAGACAATGTTTAATGACTAGAACTTGGGTCCTTCTGACTCCAAGACAAAGCCCTCTCTATATCCATTATTATACAATAATCATGGATGATTTGATCAACAAACATCCTTTCTGTCTCTTTCCTCTCTCCCTCTCCTCCTTTGCCTACAACTATGCATTCATACACTCAACTCCAATAGTGAGTTAGGAAGAAATATATTTGATTATTTAAAAGAAACTGCCTTCCTAAGTACTAGAAAAAACTGCAAAGCAGGTAAACTGAAAATTTAATGGTAAAACCTATTTGGAGGAATTGTCTTGAATTAAGCATTTTTGAAAAAATACTTTTTACATTTTAAAAATACTGTTTACATACAGACGATGCCATCTTGTCAGTATGTTGTAGAGGGAATCATGTCTGGGCTCTGAGTGGGTGGGTTGAATTAGCTTCTGGAGTCCATTCAACCTCTTTAAAACTGTGAAAATTGGGGACTGGGAAGAATGGGAAAGAGCATATTCTAGACAAGGAAATCACATTAACAAAGAAAGGAACAAAGAAGAGGCTAGAATCATAAATTCAGAGCTGGAAAGCATTTTAGAAGCTATCAAATCCCGTTTAAAGTGAAACCTGATCTGGGAAAAGTACAATGACCTGCCCAAGGTCACACAGGTAATACAGAACAGAGCTGGGGCTTGAAAGCTGGTATTTTGATTCCATTGTAAAGCATCTGTGCTACTCTCAAATTCCTGAGCAGAACTTGTGCTTTTCAGGGCTATCAGCCAGTATCAATCTGTTTGTTTTCTTGTCCATTTAGATAAACAGAGTTAAAAATCAGTCATGGGCCAACTTCCAGATTCATTGACTTAAAGCCTCATTTCTATTATTTAATGTTATCTAGTTGAGGTTTGGGCGAATTAAGCATTTCCTATCAGAACTGCCAGCTCTTCCTATGTAGAATTTTTATTTCAGTTCTATTACACTGAAGTATTTGGTCTTAAAGTTTATACGATGTGGTAACTGCAGCCTCCAGCTTGGGAGACAAAAGACCTGAGTTCAGATCTTGTCTTTAATAGTAACTAGATGTTTCACCATAAGCAAAGGCCTTAACTTTGCTGTGCCTCATTTTTTTTTTCATCTGTAAAACAGGGAAAGACGGCATGCATACAGCATGTATTTAAAACAAATCTTCTAAATGAAATCAGTGGTTTGGAAAGGGTCTACATGGAAAGGAGGGCTCTCAAAACACTTACAAAATCCTTAGTGATCCTTTCAAGGATTGGGCCATAGAATTTCAGCTTTTAGCAGCAAGAAAGTAGTGCCCCCTCTTTCCCATTCAAATCCTGGCCTTCCTCTTAGCACAAGCTCTCTCCTTCATATCTGCAACAATTAAGCTTCCTCCTCACCTCGGACCCTCACAATCTCGGTTTGGTGTTTAATGCCCCTAATGATACGTCTCTAGGTGGATTCCATAGGACTCCCTTGGGGTGCACTCACACTCCAGCCAAATGCCCTATTTGCTATTCCACATGCTGCTGCCTCTGGAACATCCCTGCCTTGGCACAAAAATGCCCCAGATGTATTCTATCCTCTCACCTCAATTTCTTCAAGTACCTTGAAACCTTCCAGACTCAGCCCAATATTGGAGCCTTTCCTCATCTCCCTGGTTGTCATATTCCCCCAGCCAAATTTATTTATGAGAGACAGAAAGAAACAGAGACACAGAAACAAACACACATACACTCAAAAAACAGAGAGAGAATGAGAAAGAGACAGAGAGAGAGAAAGAGACAAAGACAGAGAAAGATACAGAAACAGAGAGAGACAGAAACACATACACACAAAAAGCACATACACACACACAGAGAATAGATAAATAGATGATAGTTGAGGATAGAGTTAGAGATAGAAAGAGGCTCAGAGATACCTGCATTAACTTGTCTGAGTGTGTTATGTCCCCCCCCCCCATGAAGGTACTCTCCCTGAAGCCAGGGAATACGCATTTTTGTATCTGTATCCCTGATTCCCACCCTCGTGCCTCTGTTACATAAGAAGGGTTCAATATGTGCCTTCTAAATTGAATCTAGAGGTAGAAATGCCAAGTGGAGATGCCAGGTCTGAAGCTCCCTTCTAGATGGCACTGGATTGCCCGGGGTTTGGTACTAGCTCCTCTCCCCTGTTCCCTTCTTTTGATGGAGTGTTACACTAAGAGACAAGGCAGGGGATGACAGACTTCCTGTTGTTGATGCTGGCTCGACACAAACCTTCCATGTGTGCTGCAGAACCCTTCTGCAGGCCAGCACAAAAGGTGACGCCCTTGATTCTGTCCCAGGGACACAATTTCATAAAAAGGCAGGCAGGGCCCTCATCAGTCACAGATAATCAGCACATGTGAAAACTTGTCACTCGGCTTTCCCAGAGGCAGAAAGAAGTTCAGGCTGGCCCTTCATCCCAGAGCTTCAGTAATTGTGAATCCCCAAAATGAGAGTCCATTATTCAGTGTTTCAGGCTGGGAAAGATGCATCGATGGGAGAGAGGAGCCTTTCTAGTGGGGAGGAAGGAGAGGAGCCCCTGTGATTTTCCCTTTCTAGTGGGGAGGAAGGGGTTAGGATATTCACCAACTGACACAAGCAAGATATCAAGGTCAATCAATCAACAAGTGTGCATTCAGTGTCTACCATGTGCCAGGAGACAAAGTCATCCCCCCCTACTCTTTGGGATTTCCTCCTATCAGGGAGATAGCATATAATGAGAATGGCAGATATATGATAAATGGAAGCAGAATAAATACAAAATAAAATCAAAGTAATTCAATACCAGGTGTTTCTGTCTTAGCTCACTAAAGTGCTTTGAACACTGGACTATTGTTTCTCACATGTTATTTAATGGTGTGCAGTAGAAAGGAAGCTGACCTGAAACCTGGGTTTGAGTCTGCCTCCAATAGTTGTGGGTTTGATGATCCTGAAAGAGCAATTTAATTATTCTCAGTGCTCTGGGAAACTTTCTAAAGGGAATAGGGGCAGAGAAGGAGCCCATCTGCATTGGAAGAGCCTGCTTACAGAAATCCCAGCTCCAGTCCTTATCCTGACTACCGTGAACCTTAACATGGTGATGCTCCTAGGACAATTATTGTTCTCAATTTCATGATTTATTAACTATTTGTGAGGTGTCTGCATGCTAGGCATCTCAGGAGGCACCAGGGCAGAAAAAAAAACAAAAAAATGGTCCCTATTCTACCTACTGATGAGTAAACTGAGGCTCTGTTGTTGCTTCAAATGCTTTAGGCAAAGACACATTGCTAGCAAGTGCTCAGAGCTGGGATGAGAACCCTGTATTGGTTCTATTTCCCATTTTACTAAGCTGCCTCTTTTTAATGAGGAGGGAGTACATTACAAGGGGTAGAGTGATGGGACTGCAGTTAGGAAGTTAGTTGTTAGTGAGCCTATTTCCCAAAAAGATCCTAAGAAAGCGGAAAGGATTCACGTGTACAAAAACGTTTGTGGCAAGAAACTGGAAACCGAATGGATATTGGTTGGAGAATGGGTAAATATGTTATGGTATGAATGTGAAGGAATATTATGGTTCTATCAGAAACAAATCAGCAGGAGGATTTCAGAGACGCTTGCATTAAGGGATGCTAAGTGAAATGAGCAGAACCAGGAGATCACTATACATGGCAACAACAAGATCATACAATGATCAATTCTGACAGATGTAGCTCTTTTCAACAGTGAGGAGATTCAGGCCAGTTCCAATGGTCTTGTGATGGACAGAACCATCTGCATCCAGAGAGCAAACTACAGGGACCGAATGTGATCACAACATAGTATTTTCACTCTTTTGCAGTTGTTTGCTTACATTTTATTTTCTCTTGTTTTTTTTTTCCTTTTTGATCTGATTTTTCTTGTGCAGCATAATAATTATGGAAATGAGTATAGAGGAGTTGCACATGTTTAACATATATTGGATCACCTGTTGTCTAAAGCAGGGGGAAAGGAGAAGGAAGGGAGAAAAATTTGGAGCACTAGGTTTTGCAGGGGGGAGTGTTGAAAACTAACTGTGCATGTATTTTGAAAATTAAAAGCTTTATTAAAAATCCCATCTACAACAGAAGAAGAAAAGAAGGGGGAGAGAGACAGAAAAAGAAAAAGAGAGAGAGAAACAGAGAAGCAAAAAATAAGGAAGAGAGAGCAAAGAAAGGAGAGAGAAAGAGAAAAGAGGAGAGAAAGACAGACTAAGACAGAGAGAAAGAGGAAAAAGAGGAGAGACTCATGCTCCTTAGTTCAAATCCAGCCTCCAACACTTATTAAATATGTGGCTCTGGGCAAGTCACTTAACCTCATTTGCCTCAGTTTCTTCATTGTAAAATGAGCTAGAAAAGGAAGCAGCAAACCATTCCAATATATGTGCCAAGAAAACCTCAAATAGAATCATGAAGAGTCAGATATGACTAAATTAATTCAACAAGAACAACAAAATTCATATACATGTATATATATGGGTATATCTACATATGTAAATATATATGCATATATTTAAAAATTTACAAATACTTTATACAGTGAATTTAAATGGCAGCACTATTATAATTTTTATTAACAACATACTTGAAATAGATTTAGGCACTAGGTCTTCTCTCTTTATCTCAGCAGTTCTTTTTTTATTTTTTATTCTTTTTTATATCTCAAACACTTTTGGCAGTCTGGTATGGCTTATGGGCTCCTTTTCAGAATGCATAAGGCAAAATGCAAAGAATTTAAAAGTCAACTAATTCTACTGAAATATCCTCTCAACTTTTTAAAGGTTCATAGACCCTGGGTTAAGAATCTCTGATTTAGATAGAATACATCACTATACTAAAAAGAGAAGGCTGTTTTATTTTAATAGCGTATGTAGAAAATCAAATTTTATTCTCTATATTTTCAAAGAGGAATGGTCTAGTCACAAGTCCATGTGGCTCCTTTTCTAAAAATTCAATTATTTCAAATCGAAAAGTTGGAGAACAGGAAAGGAGGCAGTCCCAGATTCAATTAGCAGCACAGAAGGAAGTGTTGTTCATAGAAATTCAGGAAAGGGACCAGACCTAGGTTTTCAGTGGTACAGGGACATCTCCTTTGAGGAAATTCTTTCTTCCGATGCAGCTCAGAACCTCAGACAGTTGCCTAGGTTACAGAACTTCCGTGCTAGTCCAGTGGGTTTAACCTCAAGTACACTAAAGTGTATGGAAAAAAATCCAACATTGGGGTCACACAGTTTTTGATTTTATGTGTTGAAAGACTAAAGAAAGAAAGAACTGTATTAGACGTGATTTGACTGTTTTCTGTACACGTGAGTGTACTTGAGATTAACACCACTGGCCTAGCACGGATGCCCAGAAGTACCTGGTCAGGATGTGGAAGAAGCAGGATTGCAATCGAGGTGTTCGTGGTTTGGGAGTCAGCTCATTCTGTTATACAACACAGCCTCTTTGTTGTCCATAGCAGAGGAAAATACCAAGCTGAAGACCCAGAAATGATCCCACAAGCCCTCTCAGGACTTGTGTCCACCACTGGCTCACACAGCAGGACGCCCTCACTCTCCTCGAGTTTTGCTAGCCTCGTTTTGCTTCTCAAGAAGTGAACCCTTGGAGAGAAGGCTGTTCAGAAGGCAAATGCAGTGTCCTTTGTGTCTCCAAAGGTCACAGAGGAAGAAGCAGAGGGGCTTCGATGTCCACACTATCCTCCACTCAATCTGCCACATTTTGTGACCATTCACCTCCCTATTCAATAAACTCCACTGGCTCCCTCGTGCCCCCTGGGATCAAATTGTATTTCATCTCACCTGCCTGCATTTATCACTATTAGATTTAAGACAATGGGGAAACATGGTTTCTAGGACACAGAGGTGGTGCAGTGGACAGAAAGTGGGGCCTGAATCAGGAAGACAAGTTCAAATTCAACCTCAGCCTCTTACTAGCTGTGTGCAAGGAACTTTATCCTTTTTGCCTCACTTTCCTCATCTGTCAATGAGCTGGAGAAAAATGGCAAACCACTCCAGTATCTTTGCCAAGAAAACCCTAAATGAAGTCACGACTGCACAACAACAATAACAGATGGTTTTCTAGAGCAGTGTTCTCCAAAGATTTTTTTTTTTATTTTTTGAGGATATAACCCTATGAGTTAAAAAAAAAATTCATCAGATGACTACAGTAAGCATATTTACTTATTTATAAATACTTATGACATACATATTTAATTATATGTGTCATGTACCTATGTAATTATATGCAACATAAATAATTATATGCCATTGCATCCTAATAATTGTGATATGCATTATATAATTCATATAAAAATAGAACTGTATAAGAATGAAATAAAGCCAGCCAGTCAGTTAATAAACACTTATTAGGTACCAACTATGTGCCAGGATAAGTGCTGAGGATATAAAGAAATGCAAAAACCAGTTCTTGCCTTCAGGAAAATTACAATTGAATGACAAATGACAATTAAACGGCAGGAGACAATGCATATGAAGCTGCAAAGTGAGGAAAGGAAGGGCAACCCTTCTGAATTCTAGTGCCTTCCTTCACCTAATTATTTTATATTTATTCTGTATAGAATTTGCTTTGTAGATATTTGTTTGCATGCTATGTCCCCCATTAGATTATCAGCTCCCTGATTGCGTCTTTTTGTATCCTACATTCTAAGCTCTGTTTATTGATTGAGAGTACTAACCCAGAAACCTGATGAATTCTCTCTCTCTCTCTCTCTCTCTCTCTCTCTCTCTCTCTCTCTCTCTCT